>CM069442.1:62620780-62713582 GCA_035610835.1 Ophiura sarsii
ATACTACATGGTCTGATCGGGGCAATAGGGCACACTATTTTCCCTCGATACTGGCTACAGGCCTACCACCCCTCACCCTCCGGGTTCGGGGTGGTAGGCCTGTAGCCAGTACCTCGGGAAAATAGATTGCACTATTTCCCCTCTAACCATGTAAAAGAGTTCGATCTATTATATTGCTCAAACTTGATTATTGAAGAAAGTGGCTGAATACGTGCATGTTCATTATTAGTAGTATTATTTTGTTTAATTTATCAAAATTGAACTTTGACAACTTAATATCATCTAAGTTTCTAGTGAACATAATTATCCAATTAAGGTAATTATTGCACAAATTAGAAGAAAACATGGCAAGTTTGAAGGTAACATTCAAAATAAATTAAACTGAACATTCAGTATTTTAAGCGAATATTGGCACATGACAATGAACAAATTTAGCTCATTAAGTGCATTGATTATGGGTAAAAACAACCCATTTAAGAAATTTGAGATCAATGTAAATATGATGAATTGTACTTACTACACTCGAGAAGGGTGGGGGGGGGGGGTATTACAAGTGTGGCAATGACAGCACCATACTTTTGGTGGTGGTGGGTAGTGGGGGGGGGGGGGGCAGCAACTTGATGTAAGTGGTCATTTGAAGGGCAAGTTTGACTATTTAAACTTGCTGTCACTGGTTGAACTCTTTTAAACTCCTTTGTTAATCAAATATCACTGAATGACCCCTTTATTTAAATATTATATCACAAAATGACACATACATACACTGAAAGCCAAACTGAGTCAGGGTTAACCTATAAAGGGAGTCCAGCCTACATTTGATCTATGTCAATATTGACTCTGTTTGGAGAGTCACATGACTCCCTTGGAGAGTCAACATTTACTGACTCCTTTGGGGAGTCAAGATGCATGACTCTTCAAGGGAGTCTTGTGACTCTTCAAATGGAGTCAATATTGACATAGAGTCACATGTAGGCTGACTCCCTTTCGAGAGTAATAATGACTCCAACTGCTAAATAGAGTCACCGTGACTCCAGGTAGGAATAAGACACTGAGAACTGGAGGTGTTGGGGGGGGGGGGGGGGGGGCTTTAAGGTAATTGGTCTTTGATGTTTATGTTCTTGCTCAATGTATTTGCATTTACTTAGTGAGCAATCACTCCCCTTCCCTTAACTAGTGAGAAATATGCATATATCAATATACATTCAACGGTGTTAAATTAAGCATCGACTTAATTGAAATAAATTAATAGGTTTAAATAAATAAAATGTGCAAATTAGCTCATTACGATAATTGAAATGGTATACACGAGCATCGGTGCTAATTTCTGTACCATTGTAATTATGCTAATGAGCGATTTGTGCATTTTACTCGGCTAATATAAGACCAAGTAAAATATGCAAATTAGCTCCAGAGAGTCAGGATGACTCCTTTGGAGAGTCATGGGCGATGACTCTTTCCGACGGCTAGGATGACTCCTTTGGAGAGTCAGGATGACTCCTTTGGAGAGTCAGGATGACTCCTTGGAGAATCAGGATGACTCCTTTGAAGAGTCAGGATGACTCCTTTGAAGAGTCAGGATGACTCCTTTGGAGAGTCATGGGCGATGACTCTTTCCGACGGCTAGGATGACTCCTTTGGGGAGTCAGGACGACTCCTTTGGAGAGTCAAGATGACTCCTTTGAAGAGTCAGGATGACTCCTTTAGAGAGTCATGGCCGATTTACCCTATTTCAAGAGTCACTTGACTCCAGTTTGGCTTTCAGTGTATATGACGTTGTAATTCATAAAAATGTCCAGAAAGGTCCAATTTGACGCAGGGTATGTGTTCAAAGTCGTGATGGGGAATGTAGGTGGTGGTGTAGGGGGGGGGGGGGGGGGGGGGGGGGGGGGGGGGGGGGGGGGTGATGCCCCCCCCGACCGGAACAAACCCTTTGTGCCCCCGCACTCACGCCTAAGTTATCCCCGCCCAGTCTCTGGATGTAGTGAGTAATAATTTACAAGGACCATTTTTGCGTGCCCTTACCCCCCCACCCCCCCCCCCCCACACACACCCCCACACACCACCATCACCACCTTGACGTTTTCTGAGCTGACTGAAAACAATATTTGGGCATTTTGTGAAAATTACCGTTTTTTTGTCATAAATTTCCTCTCAGTTCAGTTCCGATGCCCGCTCTTTTTGAGCCCTGGGCGGCACACCCCTGTACAAAAATGAGTGCCCCCTCCTCCGGGGTTGGTGATGGAATAGATAGGCGCCTACAGGTGTATCCTTTTAGTGTGGTTTCTAGACTATAATATAAAGCCTATAGCAGCTACAACCAAGTACCACTACAATGCCCCCCCCCCTTTATCATAAAAAGGCAATTTTTTCCACGTTTAGCGCGCCTTTTCTTACCAAATTAGGTTAAACTAGACCACATGTTGACAATTTGGCATAAACAGCTCAGCCTCGATTTGATCCCAAATAGTAAGAAGTATACCAAATTTGACAATTGAGCTAAAAATGACAAAAAGATATGCGCGGATTATTATCTTAATGCCCCCTAAAGAAATTCTTTGTCCCCTTCCACCAATGCGCCGCCACCGCAACTGCCATGAGATGGGCAGTGTTGCATGCAGTCAGTTTTTTGCAAAGTTAGTGATTTTGGGAATTCCAATACCTTCTACACCTCCAGATGAAGATGAATGAACTCTCTTCCTACCGTCAAAAATGTAGTTTATTTTTTTCGAATTGAACATGGACCTCTTTCTTGCGGGCAAAATTTGAAGACACAATTTTGAAGAAGAAAAAAATATTTTGGGAATTCCCACGGTCAAAAATATTATTTGCCTTCTATACCTCCAGAGGGCCATGGACTTGAATTCCCACGGTCACATTTTTTGTTGCCTTCTTGTTGGAAATTTTTCTTGGAAATCCCATGGTCAAAATCCATGCCTTCTAGGCCTATACCCTTTCAGAGGATTTTGGCCATTTTTCATGGGAAATCCCACGGTCAAAATCCATGCCTTCTATACCCTCTCAGAGGATTTTGGCCATTTTTCTTGGGAAATCCCACGGTCAAAATCCCATGCCTTCTATACCCTTTAGAGGATTTGGGACATTTTTCTTGGAAATCCCATGCTCAAAATCCCACGCCTTCTATACCCTTTCAGAGGATTTTGACATTTTCTTGGAAATCCCACTCTCAAAAAGCGTCAAATTTTTGGGATTCCCATGCCTTCTATAGGGGGTGTACCATTAATAAATGGAATAGCCCAATACCAGCCATTCAATTATAAGATTCTACTCTTATGACCCTTAAAGAGACGTCAGAGAACCTAATTTTGGTATAATATAGTAGCAAATAATGACAAGCGCAAAAATTGTGTTAATATAAATTATCAAGATTATAACCTTACGGCCCTTAAAGAGTCGTCAGAAAACCTTATTTTGGTATAATTAATAGTAACGAAGATTTTTACGGGCGCAAAAATTGTACTAACGATTTGTACATAAAACCTTGACTGATATTTCATAACATACGTTATAACATCACAACCTATTCTATTACTATTTCAATTACGCATTGTTAATTACGCATGTAAATCCTCTCAAAGACTTGAATTTGTATCCAATCGCCTATTTCGTTATGTTCCAATCACACAATAACTGCGATTGTACCAATCCTCACACATTCGGGCAAGAGGGTATTTATTAATGTTGATACTGATAGTATCTAAAAATATTCAAAACGGAGCTGATTCACAAATTCCCACGTAAAATGGCCAGTAACTTGAACAAAATGGTATAAACTGGCATCGGCATTTGTGAATGGTTGCATGAGAATATTTCTATGGACCAATGTATCAATTAGTATTGTAATTCCACCCAACTGTTAAGGGGATACTGAAGTGGTCAATGGTGAAATTGGGTCATTTTGACCATTTTTGGGTTTTCTCAGTTCTATACTTTCATTGGAATTTCAGATTCAATTGGCTTTTTATTTGAACAGAAATCGGATATTCGGTTCCGAAGTTATGGTTTGTAGAACGTAACTGGACAACGCAAAATTGACACAACTCGTATATTTTCCTATATTAATACATGCGTAGTATTTATTGTTTTTATGAGGCAAATTAAAAAAATAATTGTAGTTAAATTGATTATTAACCCTGTTATAAACCAGAAAGTAGTTTTTTTAATTAAATGATTGATTATTGTAAATAGTTTAACCAAATTTTGCGATATCATTTACATATTTGACCGCTAATTTGCATATTTAGTGTTTCTAGACTTAAAATGCTGTTTGAATGTTTGAAGCAAGATGTTGTTCGCGTCATTTTAAACCTTGTGCGCATCTTTTTCAGTAACGCTGAGTCTGGTTACAGTAAGATTATTCACCGTATCACGCCAATTTGAACTTCAAACCAAAATTCACTCTGAGTAATTCTAGATAAACCTATTATCAACTTATTTTACCAAATATGGTTACAATCAGACTAACCGTTACTGAAAAAAGCTGCGCGCAAACTACCCCATAAAAACCGCAAAATGGCCACCGTTGCCATAGCAACCGTATACAAAAATACATTTTTTTCGTACAAATTAAAAAGTTTCATTAACTTTATTTCATTTAAGTACATTAACCCACCAAATATGAATACCATATAGGATGGATATTTTCATTACAGTGGTATATTGTAAAGAGTTGGCTTGGTGGGAGGTCATAAGTGCTAAAGATGGGTGAGCTTGAACACAGCACTAACACAGATTTATGCCATCTGCTCATCTGCGATGGAAAAATAAATTCAACCCTTACCACCCCGATCCTACTCGGGGATATATATTGTTTGAAATAGAAATCATTATTTCAGAAGGACAACATATTAATATGCAGACTTTCCACCCGGGGTTGATTAGGAACTATACACACTAATGTGGACTTAGAATATTTCTAACCATAGACGGTGGTTACCGTCTCACCGTCTATGTTCTAACCACAGAATTATAAATCTATGGTTCTAACCCAACTTTTACAAAAAGAAATAAATCAGTTGAAAAAGTGGTCCTAGTGGGAATCGAACCATGGACCTCTGCATTGTAAAGAATGTAAGTCAACCAGGGATTAATTGGCTAAGACATGGTTTTAATCGCTCTTATTTTTACGGAATAAAGATATACTGCTATTATGATCAGTACATACAATATTATTTTATAGAGCTGGGACACACATGATCGTCAACCCCGAGTGGAAAGTCATGTGGGTATCCTGGTGCTATGTTTGGATTTCATAAAAGAAGCGAAAAACAAATCAAGTACGTAAGTAGGGTAATTATAATCGTTAAGCTATGCATTAGTTAATTTAATTTAAATATTGAAAACATCCAAATTTGTAATTTTAATTTTAAACAGAATGTATAAAATGGTTCAAAAAGTGTCCAAAATTGCAATAAGTTGCATTAAATTCCATTAAATTGTCTAACTTTGCACAAAGTAGCACCGATTTTCCTAAAATATCAAAAGTTGCACTAATTTGCATTAAGTGGCCCTAAAACGCGCGGACTTTCCAATGTTGCCAGCAATGTGCAAAACTACCAAAAATCTTTGTCAACTTAACGCAATTTAATGCAACCTTGGTCAATTTCGCGCCACTTTAATACATTTTCCCATGTAGTAGTAGAGATTTGAACCGCTTTTGCTTAATCAAACATTCTGCCGTTTTGAGCAGTTTTAGCCCCTTAAAATATGTTTTCTTGTTACGTTGTACAGTATATTGCTAAATTTTGACTTTAAAAACGACTATCTTTTCATAACACGTTTTACATTATACGCGAACTTTGTTAAATGTTTACTTTAAAAACGACTGGATTCCGTTATTTTAGAAACAGCGTGAGAGGTGCTAGCTTTGGTATCAGTTTTTGTCTTATGCTTCTGAGCGTTACAGCCAAACACCTCGCGAAATCCATTGCGATAGAAACTACTGCTACAGGCGTAAATGAAGAAATTTACGGCCGAATTCATAAATTCGAAGACGCGGCCGAAGATTTTAATGCTGTTAAATTGAGACTTCGTAAGAATGTCAATTTCCAGAAGGTTGTGTGTGATAACATTAAGTCCAGAGAGTTGCGCTGGAACATGACAGATGAAGAACACGATGCCATTTATGATCAGTAATCGCGCCACCTGGTTGCGAATCTTTGTATTGTGATCGTCTTTCGAATCTAAAGCCACTCCGACTGAACGATTACTCAAGGTATGTATTATCATAATGAAACACGTGCCATTCAAAATGAAAGCCGAAATAAACACCAGGAATTCAATGATTTCCGGATGATTCTCGAAATGTTTGTTCATAGCTCCGCATGTATGGAAATATCGCGGCATTTCAAGGTACTCTTCGGAATCAGGCCAGTCCATGCAATACGTGATAGATTTGCCAAATTTCGGCACGTTTACCACTGCTATCAATGCTGCAAGTCCCCATGCTACAGCAACGAACTTGATGGTACGTGACTTGCCTTTCATGCGACGATGTTGTAAGGGTCGGCATATCGCTAAACATCGCTCTAAAGATACAAGTGTAACATTAAAGAGGGAGGCGTAGTATCCAGTGTAGGCAACGAAGTAAGCTGCGTAACATCCAACAGGACCTTTAAGTGGCATGTTGTCAGATATAGGAGATCCGAAGTATGACATTACGTACAGAATCGGTGCAAACGTGACCAGCATAATATCAGCAACTGCGATGTTGGCGAGGTAAGCATTGGTCAAAGTGTGCATCCGCTTTAGTTGAGTTATCATGTATAGGAAGGCGGAATTGCCCAAGACTCCAACAACGATGACTATCGGTAGCAGAATGGTCAAGATTATCCGGTCGGTTTCGTTGAATAGCCATTCAGCGGCGAATTCAGCATTCGGGATTGGTATAGTGTTATAAATTGTGCAGATAAAGTCAACGCTTGCTGATAAAGTTGAATTCATCGTGTAACGTCTTTTCAAGAAAGAAGAACATACATTTAATACCAGGTACCTCTCAGCGGGTGAGCATGAGAACTAGTTATTGAAAACAGTGCGGATGTGATATAAACATGATAAAGTGTATTCCGACACTCTGACATAAACTGCGCATGTCCACCCATCGTATATCATCATATAGCGCCACGTTTCGAAGTTGGCGTATAACATTCAACTAGGATACCATATAATTTAAAAACGGTAGTCTTATATGCGAACGATATTGCTTTTTGTTACCTTCACCGAGAAGGGCATGCAAAGAGATGCAGAGGTCTCAAAATATGGAATTAAAGTAGGGGGAGCACATATTTCAAACTTACGATATGCTGACGACACCGCACCTATTGCCAATTCAAAGGAAGAAATTGCACACCTATAACTAACAGTGTTAGTGATGTAGGAAAGGAGATGAACTTGAGGCTTAATGTCAAGAAGACCAAGTTACTTGTTGCAGGAGGTGATCCAGAAGAACAGTTAACATCATGATTAACGGTGAGAGAGTTGAACATGTAGATCACTTCAAGTATCTTGGATCTACAAGAGAGCTAATGCCAACTGCCCAAATGACATCAAATCAAGGATTGCCATTGCCAAGAAAAAAATGTGTCGCATCAATGGAGTAAACAAATAGCCAAAGAAAGAATGATGGAAGCATCTAAGCTGCTTCCATTGTTTCGTCCAGGACGACCGATGGTGATGAGCTGTACTACTAGCGTATATCATAAACTTATAAGAATATTATATACGCAATAATATACCTTGAATGCCACACCCTCTTGTAGATGAGTGTGGCTGGGTTAGGGGACCTAATTAAAAGCCCATATTAGTAACCCCAAAATGTGTGAGTTTTATCTTGAACCCCAGTAGAGTGGCGGAATTGACGGCTTCTTTTGGTAGTTTGTTCCAGTCATTTATCACTCTCTAGCTGAAGAAGTTTTGCGTGTGTCTAGTTTGACGTGTGTCTTGATGAATTTGAAGTCGTGCCCTCTTGTCGTTATTCTTCTTGAATTGTCAGCAAGCTTGAAGAGCCTATCCACTGGTATTTGGTCGATCCCTTTGATGATTCGGGAAAGCCTGAATCAGGTCCCCTCGTCTTCGTCTGTTCTCGAGTGTCTTCAGGTTGCATAGTTTGATCCTCTTGTCATAAGGTAGATGCTTCATACTTGGTATTAGCTTGGTGGCTCGATCTGTATTGGATCTTTTCTATCAGGTCGATGTACTTCCTTATGTGGGGGCTCCATATTTGCATGCAGTAGTCGAGGTGGGGGTCTGACAAGTGACTTGTATAGTTTCATCACTGTTGCTTTGTCCTTGTATATGAAGTTGCGTTTTATCATGCCAGTACTCTTTTAGCTTTCTTGGCAGCTTTTCTGCACAGTGCTTGGCCACTTTCAGGGACTTGTGCATCCATACACCAATATCTTTTTCTTCTTTTGTTTCTTGTAGTGTTATACCTTCCATGTTGTAGTCGTGGTGTTTGTTACTCTGTAAATTGAATTGGAAATATGGCCTAGATCTCAGACCAGATTTGTCACCTACTTCACTCCCATAAGACTATTGTTTTATTCTACACGACTAATATATATATCATATCACATTTTACCTACAAAAAGCCGGGATAAGGTCCTCAAGTCCTGTTATGCCGTCGTCCGCTATGGCTGGATACTGCAAAGTAACATAACCAATATGGTGCCGGACCGCATGGGATTTTCGCTCAACATTGTGCAGTTTTGTACTACTGAGAGGGTACATCGCACAGTAGCCTCCTTCACATCCGCTTTCTGTCATATAAAATGGAGTCTGGATACGAGACTACGATGAATCTTACACTTTCATAGTGTCAAATCATGTTTTACCCAATTACGGGCGCTTTTCTACACTTCCAGAGTGTAAAACTCGGATCCAATAGTAAACTATTGCATGTGTAAAAGGTTATTTTACGAAATCGATGTTTAGCACAATATTGGGTTAAAAACTACACATTTTGTTTGTACCCAGCAACATTTGACACCCATTTCTAAGCGTGTAGTTGATAGATCTGGCTAGGATAATGTTAATACATTGCATATATGCTATCTTTATTAAACATATTGCACATCAGTTGAAGAAAGTTTGCTTATTTCAGCTTATTATAGCATTTCTGTAATAGTGGTAGTGTTCATTAAATTTGACATTTTTCCTGATGATATGTAATTAGCAGAAACGTGTTCCTGTTCAAAATACTGCAGCGTATCATTTCCGTTCCGAAAAGGACCATTTTGTATATCGTATGTCAACATTTGAAGTTTGCAACATTGCAATCATGCATGCATCATGGGGTGTCCATACTTTTGGGACACCCTGTACCATGTGCCATCAGAATAAATTTAAAAAAAGCTACGTGACTAAAATTAATGTTTTTGAAGACAATTTGTGGGATATATTATACTGATCCAAAATACTGGAATTGAACTTGAAGTAAACTGATCGAAATTATAAATTCATAATGTTGTGAGCGTTTTTACCCCGGTATCTAGTCTCAATTTTTCCTATACAACTAAATTCAGGTTTTATTTATAATTCCAACAATTACGTATTTTTATCTTCTCTTACCATCATCATTTATTTTTAACCGTCTAGCTCTTCATAGGATATAAGCAGCGATGCAATTTCTTGGCACTGGATTCGTGCTGCCTCATTGTCCAAGTTATTTGCTGTAATGAGCTATATTCCAAGCTGTACTCTCTTCGGTCACATCTCGCTACGCTCGTTCTGGTTCGCAGATAACAGCACGGAACTAGTGCTACAATCTTTTCAAAAGAAGCGATGAGCGAATCTAATTTGGCGGCAATCTCTCTGGCGCAATCCTCGCAATTCCATCACGCCTTTGAATGATTCATAATAGATGAATTGTATTGCGTTAAAAATATTTCTAAATATAAAATAATTGGTGATGGTGTATTGTATGGATAAGTCACGAGATATTCGGCGTTATAGTTTTCAGATTAGGCGAATGGATAACAATAAAAAAATAAAAGAAGTCGTTCAAATTTGATGTTGTATTATGTGAAATCAGTCACGAGATTTGGCGCAATAGAGAACTAAGGAAAGTTGTGGCATATAAGTAACTTAAATAAAAATGTATGAATGGTTAGCTAATTTTGAGATATTTTACGCGAAGCGTGGTTTACTAATAATTAGTATTAAGGAAGCTAAAGAAATACAGGTCAAAGAGCAATATTTCAAATGCACTTGGCGGCTTTACATGCGGTTTCGGTGTAGTAACATATGGATCAAATTATTGATCAACATGCCAATAATGAGATAGGTATTGGGGATGTTTCCATTTCCATTGATCAATGGCTTACAATTTACATGCGTATGCAACACATGCGACATCGTGTGTCGTGTATCTGTTATACCTGCCCAAATGACAATCAACTGTCACTGGTTATTATATATACCACTCCTGGTTTTGTTGAAAAACACACATGCTCCCCACTGGAATAATTAGAGTTGCATATGTTTTATATCAATTCCCGAATGATTTAAGCTCCTATTAAAATTAAGGATAATCAACACTGATGAACATTACACGCAATTACCAGTAGTCTAAACCGTCCATATGTCATGATTTAGGGGTTTTTTCGGCTCCTTCCTTAGCGGTCCGTATCTTCAACGATCTAGTCTTCTTTTTTGGACCACTGAAATACGTTCAATCAATGTAAATAGATGGCCCCACAAAGTAGTGGATGTTCTCATTTCAAAATAAAAACGCGCAATATCAAGCCAACAAATGACTGTGTTTAATAACATTTGCTTATAGTATACACGAATACAAATAATTAGTGTAGCACAACATGTTTCATATCGACACGTATTTGTATTTAATTATATTTTTTTTTATCTAGAACACGTTAATTAAGTTACCTTTTTTCATTTATTCTTCTGGGGAGTGGGGGGTCTTAAAAATGACTTATGCTATTTAATATTTAAAATACCCGTGCAAATTATGGGGGGGGGGGGGTGGGGGTTCTTAAAAATGACTTATGGTATTTAAAATACCCGTGCAAATTATGCAAAGTGCAAATGCACTGTCGCTCATTGTGATATTGTTGCCATCGTTTTCTCATGCAGACTTAAATACTAGGGGCCGTATTCTCGTACTAACCACGGTTTTAGCTTAAAACCATTTCTGACTAAACTCGTGTCTAAATTAAACGCGAGTTTATCTTTCAAACGACATGTTTAACAAAACCCGAATTTAAACTTCGCAAAAATCTCGTCCCCAGGCATGCCCCAGAGTGGTCGTACTTTCACTGTAGGCCTATACGGGTATTCAATTTATTGTAACCAAATGGGTTACAATAGATATCGACCGGGTAATCATTCAAGGCGTACAATTGGTACACGAGTGTAAACTGGTGTTAAAGTACCGTCTACCCCCATACCAATGTTTAAAGTTAGACACTTTTCAGTAAAGTTCAACGCGTGTTTAAGTTTAAACATCGAGAATTGAGTTTAATAATTGGAAAAATAAATCAGAATATAATATTATTCTCCGTCAGTTCTTAGTGTTTGTTAAAATAGTCCGTGCCATGGTAGTATCCCTTGCCCTTTGTCAGCGCAATCATTGACTTGCTTCTTGTTTGTACTATTTTCGGACTTACAACAGGGTGAGTAAAAAAAAAGTGTACTCAAAGTAAAATAATTATTAAACATATTTATTATCAGAATATGAAGGCAACCAATGTATGTGGCAATAGATGCATTTATTCACTATCATCAGCAAAAAGAATCATTACATTTCATGGTAACGTTTACCAGATACCGTATGACTATTTTGGTAAAGTTACTGCATTTTGAAACCGAACACAATATTGAATATTTTACTCAGTAATGCTTGGTATTAATAAATAAGTGGATCCATGTATGGTACACAATAGTTAACTAATAAAGACAATTGAAACATTCTCAGTTATTTTTTCAAACATTAAATGCGAAATGATGACAAAACAATGTCATTATTACACGAATTTAGCAACAACAACAATAAATTTGGGCTTTTGTGATAGTCGGGCTCATCTCGGACTAGAATGTGGACCGTTTTTAATTCAATAAATCTTATATAAGACAAAAATCGCAAATCTTGTTCGGTTTATAAAATGTTGACATTTACGCAAATGAGCATAAAATATGTTTACCACAACCAATTTCAACCAACTAAAATTCTTTAGAAAGCTAATGAGATAACCTGTCTGTTTCAATAAAAAATCTATGCAATTTTTGCACAGATGTTAAGATAAAAATTCCAAAAGTTGAGTACACTTTTTTTTGACTCAACTTGTATACCTCTACATTTTCTGCTGCAATCACGTTCACTATTTAATTACTATTGAACATATAATGCATATCACCATCATCGGTGACGACTCTGTAAATCGTCGGCACCTCCCACCCCCAATAACTAAAATATGTTTTAATAATGTGTAAAGAGCATGCCAAGTCATTGTTAGAATGTTAGTGAACTGATTGAACTGATTGTTAAAAGGGGAACAGTGGTAGGTAGAAATTACCGATTTCATGCATTTGTAACACCTGATAAACTATTTGAAAGTGTTAAAACCACAACCATACAAAGTTGCATGTTTTATAGCTGCCATTTTGTTTAGTATTTAATGATAACATTTGCGATCATAGCACCAAAGATTTGAAACAGTTTACCATCATATATTCACTCAATGTCATCTCTTGGCCTATTTAAGAAGTGTCTCAAGACTCATATCTTTAAGTCCACACATAGTGTCCAATTGATTAGTATATTGTTTTTGTCAAACTATTGTGCACGGCCATCTGTATTTTTGATACGCAGTTCCGGCATGTCTCTCATATATTTTTTTATTTTAATTTTATGTATTTGTACTTTTCTCTTTGTATGTAAGCGCTTTGAGAACTTGTTGTAAGTATTTTGTATTATTATTATTATTATTGCTTACCTCAAAAATCCCTCAAAGCGGCCATTATTGTAAGGCCCTATATATTACTGTTCCTATACCTATATTGTGCAGATTAGTGCAGTCATGCACGCAAAAGAATTTGAGAAAACAAGATAAATTTGAGGCTGGTACGTGCATGGGCTGCACGTACAGCCATTATTAGCTCTGTATGATTCTTATTGCCATTAAATATATTTATACTTCTGTAAATTGTTTGTATATTATTTTTACATCTGGTTTTTTTTCATATTGTATTGTATGGACGCATTCGCCAAGTTGGCGGATGCCACTGTTCTGAAAGTGTATGTCCAAATAAATAAATAAATATAGGAACAAATCAAGCCGCTGAATCGTTTCTATTAACCAGCATTAATTCCACGATTGCTACGCCATGGAAAACCGTGCTAGTCAGACATGTTTTCCTCGGGTGATTGCAATAATACTTGGCCGCCGAGGTGATGTTTGAAAAGATTGAGCCACCTACGTCAGAGTTTGATTAGTGGAAAGAGTTTAGTATATGAAAATAGTCCTAGTGTGTTTTGACTATTGACTTAGCTGCAACACAAAAGCACGGAATGCATTAAGACGCGTTTACGACACCTGGTGCATTGCAGATCTTAAGATTCCAGATCGTAATGAATGAACGAACCGTTCTATTAATAAATCTATGAAAAAAATGATATATAATGAAACAGAAGAAAATGAGAAAAACACAGATGAGATTCCTATGGGCTATCATTGCTTTATGAGATTCCTATGGGCTATCATACCTTTATGTGTGCTGGGGTGTGTGTGTCATATCCAATGCATGCTTTGAACGCTTTCGATAAGGCCACACTTCAATTACAAATAAATGTCCTCGATTAATCTATATCTCAGATTTTTGGTATCGATGATTAATTTAGAATTAGCTAACACATTCGGCCGAGTGCACCAATGGAGAGTAAGTGAAGAATAGCGCTACCTCGCTAGTAAGTGGGGGTGGGGGGGGGGGGGGGGGGGGGTAAATCAAAATACTAGACTAGTAGACAATGAATATGTTACGCTAAATCAGACACCTAACCGGACCCAAGAGTAAGTTGAAGCATACACATTTATGCAGTAACTAAATGATCATTTCTGTTTTGCCCGTGGACGATTACATAGATATGACGATCAATGGGAAATTGTTATCATGCAATTTATGATCAATTTGTGTATTTACTCAATGATGCATTTAAGATCAATTTATTATAACATATTTTAATATATACCCAATCATGCGTAAAAAATTGTAGAAATAATTTCAACCAATCAATCAATCAACCAATCAATCAATAAATAAATAAGTAAATAATTAAAAGTTTAAAAAAAGATGAATACAAAATACTAATTAGGCCTACATACAAATCAATTGATTATTAATAAATATATACGAAAGTATGTCAATACCTGGACCATCATACAGTAGTTCACAGAAATTGACATGAACGATTTCATTAAAGTCACCATCATGTCAAAGAAGATTTCTTGATGTACCCCAGCATGCTTAGCGCTCCTACAGTACCAGCATGACCAGCAGGGCTTATCACCAAAACAAACAGTGCGTGTTAAAGTAATTGACAGCTGGAGGTCGTCTGGACTTCCACCTTCTAATACATGGTAGAGATAGGCATAAATTGGTCAAATACACATGTATGAAAAGAAGTTGAATTCCAACTAAAACATACATAGGCTACGTGTTATTCCAAAAATAAAGGGTCTTTAAGAATTCACACCACCAAATGGTTTCCCTATGCGTTTACATGTAAAATGGTGGTTACATCAGCCAATTTTCTCGCTTATAAAGCGACTGGAATTTTCAATTTGACATTTTCCTTAAATTTCAGAATATCTTTGATCATTTTAAATCAAACAAATATATATGGTATCCCCGAAAGTTCTGGGAAATAAGCCCCCAAAGTTGGACAATTGGTGTAGCGCCCTCATTTATCAGAAAAAGTTGAGAAATGTTGCCAGATCATTTACAATCAAAATACATCCAAAAAACCTACAAAATGCATTGAAAATATATCTTTTTCCACTGTGGTATTAGGTAATAGTTCTAAACTCAGGATTAAACTACAACTTTAATCATTTAGGAACAATAAGTACCATTTCTGATTAATTCTATAATCAATGGGCCACAGGCTGCCCAGCGACAAAACAAGTTTTGATTGTCGTCTACAAGGGCTCAAATTATTTACTGGCGTGGAATCTTAAGAAAAACAAGAAAGGACTGAATTGAAGTCACATCAATTGTATTACTTGCAGAAGGATTTTCTTAAAGACCCTCGTTTGACCACATTATAAGCCATTGTACTGCAATGTCAATGGGAACCAATAGACACTAGTGGCAGAAATCAGTAGGTCATGTGATGAAAATGATGCATGCTGGGGTGCATCGTACCCGTGTTTTCCGATTATAACCCTTGGATCACAGTAGCACGCCACAGAGGTTAGAGAGTATAAGTCGCGTCATGTTATTATTAAACCATTGAACGATTTTATTGCAAAGAACGGCTTTTTATCATGAAACTTGTACCTTTTAAGTGCCTCTCGAATAAAAAAATGTTTGTAAATGTAATGATGGTCCTCATTTTTCAGAGTATTGCATAAAACTTCGACATTTTCGGACTCAAAATGTCGTCATTTTATCTGTCTCTCAGACCAGCTAGACGTCGCTCATTATTTACATTAACCGTGTTTACATCCCCGAAAATTTTTCTCTCTGATATATGGTAAACATTTAGCGCATGCGACAAATATTGTTTTAAGCTGGACGATATTAATTTATATGGATATTAACCTCGCTATTTACTATATTATTCTGATCTTACTCTCCAGTTTTGCTCTCGCTATAGTATTAATTTACGCTGCAGTTAGGGCATAAGTACTAGCGAGGTACCTTACCTCTCTAGTAGTAAGACTAGTGTTACGGTGACGAAACGTCACAAGTTACGCCAATTCGGTGCACTCGGCCGAAAGTGTTCTATACAGGGTTCATTTTGACAGAGCTCTAGTTTGACTTTTACGCCATGGATTTTAATCATGTTTATACATTCTGGAAACCTTCGGATTTAAACGACTGTACTAACTGTTCATTCCGACTCACCACTAAAACATGTAACTAATATTGACGGCGTTTGAATTTTACTTTCTCACCATGGATTTTAATCATGTTTATACATTCTGGAAGCCTCGGAATCTCAAAAATTCAATTGTCAATAAATAAGCAACATTGTTAAATTGGTTTTGAAATTACGTGTGATCAAAGGGATATATCATAAAATTACAACTTTTATCATATTTTTGTAACGAAAACCCCACAAACATTCCAGCCAATACCGTCTCAACGGGCATGCCATTTGACAGCGAGTTGCACAACATAAACATGCCAGGAGAAGAAGTGCAAACCGCACTGGTAGCGCGCGTTATGGGACCAAATTGTCGTTACCACGCGGGGTTGAACGCACTTTGAGACCTTCCACTCCGGGATCTAGACCAGGCTTTCCGAGACCAAGACCTGAGGTATCCGAGACCTTGACCGAGACCTAGGGCGCAAACTTTACATTGGTGAAATGTTTAGAAAATACGGTAGACTCAAACAAAACCTTATACTATAGATGGGGTGACAAGTGACGTCACACCGGGCAAAACGTGGCTAGTTGCCATTGTTCTTTGCCCGGCAGTTTGCGCACGCATTCTGTTTTGTTTAGGACCCGTGCTTTTAAAACTCGCGCCAAAGCGGCATTATAAAGGGCAATACGGCATAGCGGACAGTGTTGTGGTCATATGCTGTTCCCTCAAGCGTGTATCGACAGTCCAGTCCCTTCGACCGTTGCGTTTGTTGATAAACATTAGATGTAAACAACGGTCACCTTATCTATAGGCTGTGAATTTTAAAAAAATACACAAATTAACATAATATTTCGTTTTCGTGATATTTATTGTTAAATTAACAATCGTCGTGTAAGTAGGATAAATATAAAGGTGGTGCTTTATCTATAATAATGCCCAGAAAATAACTTAATACCAGGTTTCAAAATATGCTACTAATTATAGCTCCACTGTAACCTAAATAAAAATGTATGAATGGTTAGCTAATTTTGAGATATTGTACGCGGAGCGTGGTTTACTAATTAGTAAGGAAGCTACAGAAATACAGGTCAAAGAGCAACATTTCAAATGCCCTTGGCGGCTTTACATGCGGTTTCGGTGTAATAACATATGGATCAAACTATTGATCAACATGCCAATAATGAGATAGGTATTGGGGATGTTTCCATTTCCATTGACTAATGGCTTACAATTTACATGCGTATGCAACAGATGCAACATCGTGTGTATCTGTTATACACCCATCAAAATATGTAAGTTCCCCCTAGCATATAATACTAGAATATTTCCAAAAATATTTGATGGATTTAAATAATTTTAAACTAGGAAGATGCACCCAATTGTCAGGCACATTTTGATACCAAATTTGTTGACCTTGAGACAATGCAACGATAAGAAATTATGCCATTTACCAATTTGTATACAGAAAAAAAAGTGGCACTAAATCTCACTGGCTATGGCTGGTTTTGTCCATAATTTAACAGACATTTTCTTGGTGGATTTTCGTGCACAGACATGGGAATCAATCCAAAAAAAAATCAATAAGCAGATCATAATTATGTGTGGCAAGTTCGTCTGATTATGAATGACGTGGCAATTTGGTCCGATTATGAGTGACATGGCAATTTGGTTTGATTATGCGCGACATGGCAAAATGGTCTGATTATGTGTGACATGGCAATCTGATCCGAGTATGAGTGACATGGCAATTCTGGCAAAATGATCTGATTATGTGTGACCAAATTGTCATGTCGCACATAATCAGACCAAATTGCCATGTCACTCATAATCGGACCAAATTGCCATGTCACTCATAATCGGACCAAATTGCCATGTCACTCATAATCAGACGAACTTGCCACACACATAATTATGATCTGCTTATTGATTTTTTTGAAATGATGCCACACATAATTAATAGGTAGATTCCCATGTCTGTGCACGAAAATCTGTTTAAAAATTGGTAAATGGCATAATTTCTTATCGTTGCATTGTCTCAAGGCCAACACATTTGGTATCAAAATGTGCCTAACAATTGGGTGCATCTTTCTAGCTGATTTTTTTTTAAATCCATCAAATATTTTTGGAAATATTCTAGTATATGCTAGGGGGAACTTAAATATTTTGATGGGTGTACCTGCCCAGTGAACATTAACTGTCACTGGTTATACCACCCCTGGTTGTGTTGAAAAGCCAAGTGCAACAATTGAAAATTCACTTTATATTGCTAGACGCTAGCTTCCTTTTAAATAATGATTTTAAATGTGTTACACGCAATACCTCTCATTAATTTGAAAATGATCAGGCAACCCTAATAGAGATACGATTCTCTCTTGGAAGCTAATCGTTATAGATGCCCGTTTGAAGCCTTTATAAATGACTTGAAAATGCGGAATTATTCCAACGAAGGTTATCTTACTTCAATAGAAATTCATATTAAAGATGAACTACTATGTGCTTGCCCTACTTATTCATAAATTGAGAGACCGGTCATTTATGCTAATATTTAAAGAATATGACAGCTTATCAGTTTTTATCAGGTCTTGGAGGTTACTGCGAATCTTAACATATTGAAACTAAAAGGATACGGCCTTTTAAAAACAAAAAAATCGTGATATATTCATATTGTGTTTCACATCAATGAAAAGTTAATGTGTTCTTCTTTCCATCGACACCTCATTCGTAGCAATCACTCGTTTCAGTGCTTAGCCACCTGCTTGTGAATGTGGGGAGGTCTCATTCAAGATGTGCCAAATTCACCCCTATTTCGTGCTCAAAAAACAACTCTGTCATCTGTTCAATGAAGTGTTACATTGAGAGCTACAGAGTAAAAATACTGTTTAAAACATTTTTAACAACTACTGTTGTTTAAGTATCCTGCTCAAACGAATGTTTAAATAAGCAAAACTGGTTTAAGCGGGGTACTTGAAGAACCCCCGTTGTTTAAAACTGTTAAGCAGCATTGTTTTGCTGTGTTGTAGAGGGATACCCTTTTGACAAAATAGTGATGAGTTTGGCAAATTCAGATTGAGACCTCCCCATATTCTCAAGCACGTGGCTGAGTCTGGGACATGGTCATATTGTGCTGCATATCAATTGAAAGCTGATGTGTTCATCATTCTAGCAATTCCAAATGTGTAGCAATTACTTGTTTCAGAGCTCAGCCACGTGCTTGAATATATGGGGAGGTCTCAGTCTGAATGCCAAAATCTTCACTATGTCTTCAAAAGTCAAGCATCTCTCAGCAAAAACGTTGTTTAACAGTTTTAAACAACGGGGGTTCTTCAAGTACCCTTTTTTAAAGGTTTTTGCATATTTCAACATTCGTTTAAGCAAGGTACGTGTACATCGCCGGTTGTTTAAAGGTTTTAAACAGTGTTTTACAGTGTAGCTGTCAATGTAACACTTCATTGAAGAGTTGTTCTTTTGAGCTCGAGATGAATTTGGCACATTTTGAATGAGACCGTACCACATTCACAAGCAGGTGGCTAACCACTGAAACAAGGGATTGCTACGAATAAGGTAGGCCTATTGCTGGAAAAGAGAAACACATCAGCTTTTTATTAGTATGAAATATATACAATATGAATATACGGTATTACGAAATATTTGAAAAAATGACGATTGAAAACAAATTTCCGCCATTATTTTGAGCAGTTTATAAATTAAGCGTTTCTTTTAAACGTCGTGTTTAACAAACCCCTATTTTTAACTCCGCGGCCCGTATTTTCGTACATATTAAGACACGATTTTAAGCTAAACATACGTTAAATTATACTTTAAACACATCGTTTAACTAAATCATTTTTTCGAAAATCTGTTTAAATTAAGCGCGCGTCTAACTCACTGAAACGTGTCTAACTTTAAACATGGGTATGGGTGTCGTTGCAGTTTAAGCCCTTTAAATAAATTCGTTCCCAGTTGTCGTACGTTCACTGTATACAGGTATTCATTGTTGTATGGCCCAAACGTGTAATTTTAAGATTTAACGATCTGCACGTCAGCTTGCACCGGGCACGTTTGAGTAATCATTCACGGCGTTCAATCATGACAATTGGTGCACGTGCTTAGTTAAACGCGCGTAAAACTACCCCGCACTCACGTTTAAAGTTCAGTGGGTTAGGCGCGTGTTTAAGTTAAACAAATGTTCGAGAATTGCGTTTAATTATACGACGTGTTTAAAGTCAAAGTTAAACGCGTGTTTAGCTTAAACCTGCGTTTAAATACGTACAAGAATACGGCCCTTAATCACCTCAATATCCCAATTAAATTGTTTTTGGAAACCATTAATATTACTTAATATACACTAGTCTAGGATGTCACTGAATCGTTTATTCTTTTCTTGGAGACAATTCGTACAGTCTTATTAAACCAGTGGGAGTAATCTACCTATGAAAAACTAATATATATGTGTAGATTGGAGATGCATGTGTGCTCAAACATTATTTATTTACCAAGTCATATCATACTGGTTATTTAAGCCAACAATTGAAACTAATGCTTAAAGATACTGCTACTGAAACATTGTTTGACAAGTGCCTTTTAACTATACATTCCGAAAATTTAACGTGAATACCTAAAACGTACTTAAATATTTTCCTTTAGTCATAAAGTTAATTTAATTTAACTTAACTTACTTCAAAGCTTAGCAAAGATGTTGGTGCTACCAGTTTTATGCAACATGTTCAAGAAGATATTAAAATTTCAAAATGAAATTGTCCATGGGAAAATGTTTGTCACCATCAGATATCGAAGTAATGGAAAAACGCAAATCCCACTATGTCACAGGAGATACTGAGAATTGGCACCTGGTCTCTCTTGGAGGATTTTATTCAGTCATTCTACATTCATTCTGGCTACTTGCGTCGGGCTTTTGTGATCATGATGTTAGGTCACTCCATCTTACAGCTATAAATCTCCCTTATTAGTGGTTTGGTTCAGTGATGTACATGTATACTGACCCGAGTGCCGGACCCTGTGTAAACTTTACTTATACTTTTTAAGATTTAGAGAGCGCAGGATAAACTGGTTTTTTTGAATAAACATATAATATAATCCAACGTTAGAGGAGTTTTAAACGCGACCAGATACAGTTGCTGAAGAAATACCACCAGTTTTAATAGTGTTACGTGTCTTCTGTTGTTGATCACCGCAAGAACAGCGAAAAATCTCTCGAAATCCATCGCGATAGAAACGGCTACTGAAGGCATAAATAAAGACGTTAACAGCAGAGTTTATACACTCGAAGGTCCGGCCGAAGATTGTAATGCTAATATCTTGTGAATCGGTCAGTAAATCGATATCGAAGTGTCGGTACGTGATATTATTCAGTCCGGTCAGTTGCGCGGGGACATGACAGATGAAGAACACGATGCCATTTATGATCAGCAATCGCGCCACCTGGTTGCGAATCTTTGTATTCTGGTCATCATTCGAATCTGAGCCCACACCGACTGAACGTCCACTCAAGGTATGTATTATCATGATGAAACACATGCCATTCACAATGAAAGCCACAATGAAAATAAGAAGTTCAATGATTTCCGGATGATTCTCGAAATGTTTGTTCATAGCTCCGCATGTATGGAAATATCGCGGCATTTCAAGGTACTCTTCGGAATCGGGCCAGTCCACGCAATACGTAATAGATTTACCATGTTTCGGCACGTTTAATACTGTTATCAATGCTGCTAGCACCCATGCTGCAGCAACGAACTTGATGGTACGTGACTTGCCCTTCATGCGACGATGTTGTAAGGGTCGGCATATCGCTAACCATCGCTCTAAAGATACAAGTGTAACATTAAAGAGGGAGGCGTAGTATCCAGTGTAGCTAATGAAGAAAGCTGCGTAACACCCGGCAGGACCTTTAAGTGGCATGTTGTGAGACATTGGAGATACAAAGTATGACATGACATAGACAATCGGTGCAAACGTGACCAGAATAATATCAGCAACCGCGATGTTGGCGAGGTAAGCGTTGGTCAACGTGTGCATACGCTTCAGTCGATATATCATGAAGAGGAAAGCGAGATTCCCTAGGACTCCTACGATGATCACTATCGGGAGCAGAATCGTCATGATGATCCGGTCGGTTTCGGTGAATAGCCAGTCCGCGGCGTATTCAGCATTTGGGATTGGTATGGTGTTATAAACAGTACAGATAACATCAGTGTCGAGAGAGGATGTTGAATTCACCATGTTTATCGTGAAAAGGCGTGTGGTAAAACCAATGTTCGTGTAAGCTTTTATACTTACTATCCTTTAAGCCGCGTTGCGATGCAACTGGGTGCTGATATCAATGGAACGTAGTTTAGATAGCGAGATAGATAGGCCTCAACTCATTTGTGTCTTTGAACTTGATATCACACAATATTTGTGCAAATATGGATGGCTAAAAATAGGCGAACAACTAAGCATTGGGCTGTAGGTAATATCTTTTAAGATTGTCTATATTGATTTTTAAACCGTGTAACACCTGAGCAACGATCATTTTATGGTCTTTGACCTGAGCAAATGCAAGACCGAAAATATATACGTGACAAAGTAAACAAGATACGTGATCAAGTAATATTAACAGTAACACTTCAAATGATACTTGTAGTCCAGCTGCCACCAGGATAATGACTTTTGATCGGACGGACCTTCGAAGTTCAAAAAATTCAGCTACTGGCTCTATGTCGGTGTATAACAATTTTCGTAATTAGCGTAAAGCAAAATGGCCGCGGAAATAAAAAATAACATATTATATATTTGGCACCATGTGACACAATCGAGTTATTGTAAGGCCTAAATGGTGTATATGCGTACACATGTTATACATATATACTTGAACATTTAATTTGAATGAATAGCTAAATTTGAATAATCCAATATGGTGGCCAAAAATCCAAAACGTTCACCATTTTAGCACATCTCACATTTATTGTATTCAAATGATATATTTGAGTAATCAATAATTGAGATTTTCATTTTTCAAAACCAGAAATTTTTACTCACGATGACACTTCCTCAGAATAACCTCTTCTGATCCGCGAAGCCATTTGGATTCGACGGAAGGCACCCGACACTATGAACAGAGACGACGGGGCCCATTTTCTTAAGTCATGTCTATGACCCACTGATCACCATAACAGCGCCCTCAACCGGAAGCAGTACGGATCAGAAGCGGTTATTCAGAGGAAGTGTGTAGACCACAACACACAATAAAGGTTAGTAGGACTTATGTCGACTAAGCAAGTTTGTTTGGATAGACACACGTGTCTTTGTTCAGGTTGCCTGGGCGGATGTCACGTGCTCCCCCTTGCCACATGGAACCATGATGCATCGCTTCTCACGCCACCACGTCATTCGGTCATAGTCTTCAGTTGATGTAGCACGCATTCTATTTCTGTGGTTTGATATTTTAAATTTAAAAATTAAGTTGGAGTGCCTCGCTAAACACTCATTTTTGAATACGAGTCTCTTCCCCAAAACCTACATAAATAGCTTCTTGCTCAGCATCTTACATTTAAAACCAAATTTGAAAGAGATTGCTAAACATAAAATGGGTTGGTCGATTTTGAAAAATACACAAATGAAATGTTTAATTTACATTGCACAAGATTACACGAATATTTATTCCCGTATATTTTATCCAACACTTGTTTCTGGCCGTAGACACCACACGCTGGGTGGGTCTACCTCATGTTGCAACTGGTCGCGATGATAAATTTCAATGCCGTTACTCGCCTCGGATTGGTCAATTTTATTGCTTGTGCTGTCACACAGTTGTCACACTATAATTCATTGCTGGAGATCTTAAGTTTTTGCCGACCCAAATGTTATTCAAAAATGGCTCCTTTCTAATTGACGATAACATTGTGAGCACATTTACTTGGGACCAGCAAATGCTTGCGTTGCTCAGAGTACGCAAGACCTTCGCAAGTACCAGTGCCTACCTGACGAGTAGATCGGGGCATGGGCGGATCCACTACTACGTATGTTCACATGGTTATATATTCGGGGTATTGGGTAGGCACGATACCAGTGCTAGGTAAAATATGCTAGTTTTGACGATGCCCTTGACATGATTGCTAAATTGAACTTGACAGGCCCTGTATTTATGGCCAAACTTGATATTAAATCAGCTTTCAGGCTGCTCCCTGTCAATCCTCTCGATTTTGAGTTATTGGGTTTTAAATATCTCGGGCAATACTATGTTGATCGTTGCCTATCGATGGGTTGTGCTATTAGTTGCCGTTTATTTGAAATGTTTAGTAGTTTTTTGGAGTTTGTTTTCAGATATCAAACAGGTTTTCAATCAATTTGTCATTATTTAGACGACTATATAATGGCCTTTACGTCACATGAGCATTGGGATTTCGCAATGCAACAATTTCTGGATGTTTGTAATGACATGGGCGTCCCTATTGCGCATGAAAAGACAGAGGGACCAACTCAAGTTATAACGTATCTTGGGTTGGAAACGTTCTCAAGTGCGAATCCCTGAGGACAAACTTGAAAAAACCAGGGTAGCCATTGATAAGGCATTATTGGCTAAGAAACTGTCTCTTAGTCAAGTTCAATCACTAATTGGGTCACTTTCATTTTTGTGCAAGGCTGTAAGCCCAGGTAGAGCATTTCTTAGACGGCTTATTAACTTAACACGTGGTGTCAAGAAAAGCTTTCACAAAGTTCGCGTGACAAGCGAAGCTAAACATGATTTAAGAATGTGGAAGGCATTTTTGAAAACATTTAACGGTGTGACCTTCTTTCAAGTTCTTGATTGGGTGGACAGCGACACGTTGCAATTGTTTACTGATTCATCGGGGTCTATTGGATTTGGCGTGTATTTTCATGGCAAATGGACCCAAGGGAAATGGCCTGAATGGGTTTTACAGAGGCATTTTTCGATCACAGCGCTTGAGCTTTTCCCAATATATGTTGCGATAAAAATGTGGGGGCAGGAACTAACAAATTGTCGGGTTCATTTCAAATCTGATAACCAGGGAACTGTTGCTATTTTGAATAAGAAAACGTCTCATTGCCCTACGATTATGAAAATGGTTCGTGAAATTGTCTTGTCTTGTTTGAAGTTGAACATAACGCTCAAAGCGTTTTACATTGAAGGTTATAACAATTGCCTTGCAGACTTTTTGTCTCGTTTTCAGATGGTGGCGTTCCACAAAGCAGCACCGACAGCCTGCAAATACGGAGTGCAACATCCAGCCAGTATATGGACCGTCTTAGAGTAGAGGCAGATAGGTTGCTTACGCTTTCAATATCTGCCAATTCTCACAAAGCCTATTCAACTGCATGGCAAGCTTATGAAAATATGTGTAGGGAGATTAACACCCATGCAACTTTGCCAATTTCCCGCGCGCAACTCATTGCTTTTATAGCTCACCTCTCTATCTCAGGCAAACAGGCTTCTACAATTGGGTCATATATCTCGGGTTTAGCTTTCCTCCACAAAAGTAAACAATTTGACGACCCTGCGAATTGTTTCGTGGTGCGAAAAATGATTGAAGGCTGTAGACGGAACAAACCTCGTGTTTCAGACGTTAGACAACCATTAACCCTTGACTTGCTAAAACTTGCTATTGAGGGTGCCCATATTGTGTGTTATTCAAAATACGAGGCAAGCATGTTCCATGCAGCAATGGTTTTAGCATTTTATGGGTTTTTGCGTGTTGGTAAATTCACTTCGCCTAATGCGAGTAATCCTTTAGGGAGGGTTTTGCGTGTCTCTGACATTGCCTTCCAGACAGCGGTGACAAAAGTCGAACAGGTGCATGTAACGATCCGTTACTCCAAGACTGACCAGCGTGGTATTTCTACCACGTTAATTCTTCCAGCAACCAATGAAAAAGACACGTGCCCCGTTCACACGCTAAAACAGTTTTTGGCTATGCGCACGCCTGGGGGAGGTCAGCTATTTTGGCATTTCGATAAGTCACTGTTAACACGCCAACAGTTTTCAACTATAGTAAAGAAATCCTTGTTATGGAATAACATCACATTCTTTCCGAATTGGTGCATGCACGCATTTTGCTATGGCGGAAATTGGTGATGATGAATTAATGAAAATGGGACGGTGGGTGTCATCATGTTTCAAACGCTATATCAGAATCCCCTCAGTCTTACACTGAGACGTCATTTCACATACATTTAATAAAAGATACGCTACTCGTACATAACATTAACAGTTATTTTACTTTCTTCATTTATTCTATTTAGAACGAATCTGGATTGTCGGTGATAGCCTAATTCACTGGGCAGCTGACTACCTGTTGCCGTGGGGAGAGGCCAGGCCCGTAACTAGGGGGGGGGGGCGGGGGGGGGGGCGGACGCCCCCCCCCCCAAATCTGAAAAAAGTCCTTTTTTTGTACCAATGTACCTTTTTTTTGTACCAATGTACCTTTTTTGGGTACCAATGTACCTTTTTTTGGGTACGAATGTACCTTTTTTGTTACTAATGTACCTTTTTTTGTGTGAAAACGCCCCCACCCACCCCAATTTTCCGAAAAACGCCCCATTTTCAATTATGTAAAGCGTTTTTTCGGGCCGTTTTGGAGTAAAACATGTCCTAACCCCCCCCCCCCCCCCCCCCCCCCCGTTTATCAGGGGGCCATATCCCAATCATCCATCGAGACCAAGCGGAAGTCTGTCAATAAGACAGCGCGTAAGCTGGTATATGCAACCGGTGGTAAGGTTATTAAACATGCCAATTTTGTTTGGTCAAATCGCAGCCTCTTTCGCGACGACAATGTTCATTTGGACGGTTACGGGCAGTACCTCTTTACCAGCAACCTACAGAACGCCCTGCATTACTTCCATAGATTTCCAGGAGCTCAAACTTACGTGTCAGCATAGGTAGTGCCTTAGGTGGGGCAAATTTGGCATTCGCCAAATTTGTTTGGCCTTTGGTTTTTCTCTTTGTTTATAAACAGAGGTTCATTTTAAACATGAAATAGTGACTTGATGGATTCGTTACGCTTTCAGCAAATTATTTAAATGATTGCAAAAGTCATATTGTTTTTTAACCGTGCTATCGTAGGCGGGCCCGTGCACGTTTGCTGTGATAACTGAATTAGTTTTTTCGATGTGACTATTTAAACGCTATCTATTAATTTTAATGTGCTTTTAAACAATTTGATTATTCAGGTTAAATTAAATGACAGATAGTTTGATGACATGTGATGTTATCTTTTAATCATGCTAATACGGAGCGTGCACGAGTTATAATAATAACTAATAATAATTTGTATCGTAAATTTTTGAATATGATTATTGACAGCTAGTAATGTCCGTGAGAATAGCAAGGTCAAGATCAATGGTAGGTGCTACATCAAAATAAAGTCTATGGCATTTCGGTCAATGTACCCGTGGTGTGTTTTTGTCTTTCATTTGTGTGATGTCTTGTCCAAACAAAACTGTCAATCGTGAGTAAAAATGTCTGGTTTTGAAAAATGAAAATCTCAATTATCTATTCCTGCAAACCTGATGAATTTATTCAGAGATATATTTGAGTTATTCAAAATACTTAGCATGTAAGGGCTGATATCCAAACTCTCAGCGGTGTTACACCGGTATTACACCGATGTTATACCGGTATTACACCGATATTTGTATAGAATATCGGTGTAATACCGGTATAACATCGGTGTAATACCGGTGTAACACCGCTGAGAGTTTGGATATCAGCCCTAATGTTTATTATAAACATCCATGGTACATACCAAATGAAAGAATTGACTTTCATAATGGCATGCACTTGTAATACAAGGTGTCCCAATTATAAAGTAAAGAAACTCAAATGTACTATAGTTATAAGTGATTTCAATTTTACTATGCAATCTCAATATCTACTTTGGTAACAAATGTTGGCATTGGGTCAATTATAACCTTTATAATTTTCAATGCTTTATAATGATTTCATGACTCGTTGTATAATACTAAATATGGTACGGGCGTCCGTGAATTTAGGACACCCTGTATTAATTCAACTTTCAGTTCATTGAGCTTTATATTATTGTCCATACATATTATACAGTATACTTTTGGAGATAACACTTCTAGTTATTCAGTTATATGTTGGGTGTTCCTTGTCTTATATATACATCAAATATGATTTGTACTCGGTGTCACCTTAAGTTAGGGAGTAACGTGTATTCATGGTGATCGCATCATCATGTGCTAGGGAATGGCATTTGCACTTGTGCAATCACAGAAATCAATTGTGATAGAGAAATATCAAATGAGCCTATGACTGCATTAAACGCAGATACCCTTCCCAACTTGAGACGACTGAACGCATAGCCACGATGTGCACATCAACCATCAATAACTATATTATAATATTAGTACGCGGAACTTCATGTATAAAATTGTCCATGGTTTTAAGCTAAACACGCGTTTAACTTTAACGTTAACCACATCGTTTAACTGAATGCAATTCTCGGAATTCTCAAACACATGTTTACTTAAACACGTGTCTAGCCCGTCGGATTGTAAAGCTGGCATGATGAGTGAATACATACTTAGACTATAATAGTTTTATCGGTTCCATATTGGCGAGAAATATTCGGTTTTTATCGCTTCCGCGAGCAAAAGAAAAAATAAACCAAACGTTTTGGTCGCACATGCACGCGCCACGCATATTATGTAAAGTTCGCGTGTTCCCTTTTTTCGCGCCTGTATTCAGTCGCTGTTGTATGGAGGCTTTGGATTTGGAACTGAACAAACTATAGTAAATAAAAGTAAGCTTATTATGGGATGGGGAATAATCGCCGGCAGGCTGAATTTCAATGCCTGTACTACGCAGTGGCAGTGTTAAAATATAACATAAGATTTGGTAGTAAAGACGATTTTTTTTCTTCTTCTTTTTTTCTTTTTTTCTTCTAATTCCTCTTAATTTTTTCTTCTTCTTTAATGTTCAAAAAACCTTAATGTTATGACATTAGCTGGGAATGAAAGAAAATTGTACTTTTAAAAGTCCATTTTGACATTAGAACCTGTTCCTAGGCTAATCAAAGGGATGGGAAGGGGTTGTTGCAGCCCCAACGAGTATTTTTATGTTGCTCTAGCCCTAATGAATCTTAAAATTCTTCTCACCTCTACCCCTTACTCTTGGGGGTTAGTTGACCCATCAAAGTTAGGGGTAAGGGGTGTTATAGGGGGTTACAACCCACACAAATCTGTTTTAGTATTATTATAATGAGTAATTTACAACTTTCGTACTTGATATTGATGACGTTAATATACTTGATTAAATGAATATGTAGCAAAGAGAATGATGAACATTTGTTGATCTTGTGATAAGTGAGGTCAAGAGAAACAACATTGATTGTATCCGCTTTAACCCTCTCTTGTGATAAGTGAGGTCAAGAGAAACAACATTGATTGTATCCTCTTTAACCCTCTCGTCCTACAGAACCGTTTTTGTAACACGGTTTAATAAACCCCTCCCTAATTAAATCCACACAGAGATGCAGAATATGCTTATTTTGGTACCACGGTATAGCTACATGGCCCGAGGCTCCGTTCATACATAGCAAAGCAAGTACAATCATCCCACGGATGATTAACATGGCCGAAAATACCTTTGTATTCTTTTGTACAGTGAAATATAGGCTACAATTTAAATTTTCGCCCAAAAAATTCAAAATATCGGAATTACACTAGGTTTTTGGCTTGTGTGAAAATGTTTCTAACATATACTAGTATAAGATTCAAGACTATTCTTTTAAACACTTAGGTCCACGCTTACCAGCCGGATCCTTTTGGAATAGCTCAAGGTTGAGATTTCTCCATATGAGCTATCAATGTAAATAATAACAGCGAGGCAGATAACTACCGCCAGTTCACTATTTAAAGGAATGTTCTATTAGTTGATGCAAATCATGTAGCGGTTCATTTTATTGGGATACCTTGTTTTTCTGAAGCGCAACGTTATTTTTCTCTATATGCTGCCCTCCCAAGTAGAACTAAAATACATGTACATGTAGGTCCCTGGCCGTGGCCGCCGAAGTACGTGGTTCATCGCGTTAAAGGAAAGCGGTCATGGTGATGAAAAGAACGATTGTTGGTCCAGTTAAACCTTAGCTAATAACTAATACATCACTTATATCACACGATAGAAAATGCGTTTAATCAAATGAAGGATGGTTGATTGAGCGCGCCGTTCACATTGGGTTAAGAGATTGTTGTAGAGTCGCACACAATACCGCTTGCATGTAAACATATGCAGAACAATTACAGACTGCGCCAATGTCCAACTTGTTTAGATTCAAAAAGTCGCCGCGCGCTGTTCAATTTTCGTTAGAATCCTTACCATGACCGCTTCCCTTTAAGACGCTGCGTGTTACACAAAGTTGCAGTCCTACATTATGTGTAGTGTATAAATAAACGTAGAATTGCCAATATGCAAGTTTTTGGAAGCAGTCTAACTGGTAATCAACCCTTTTCCTCCGAAGGCGGTGTAAGATTTAATTTATACCTGGGAAAGAAGCTCTATTTGGGAGGTATGAGGATGTGCTGTAATGGATGGAACCTTAGGTAGAACCGGTGTGAAAGGAGCCATGGTCCCATGGAGCCATAGTCCGGCCTCTGCAGATATACACGTAATGAAGCGTGAAACTAGTGTTAAAGAGATGAGTGCATTATAGGGGTCACACCACTAAATAGAGCTCAATAGAGATATGTACAAAAACACTGATATGAAAGTAACTCTGTTTTATACCACTAAATTGCAAAGTTGGACCCTATAGAGTGATTTTTTCTTAAAGATGATCACATTTCCCCACCAAAAAGTGAAAAAAATAGGTAGGTGAGTCTGCTTGATTTTCCAAAATATGCCCATGGAGTTGACTACCTCTCTGACGAGCTTAGAAATGTCGCCGTAATCGCCAATGTTTCCAGTAAAAAGCACAAATTTGAAAGATCTCTCAAAATTTACCTAGATGATATTCACAGTTTATAGCCAGGGTGCATGCAGGTGATGTCACATTAATAATAATTAATCAAAAATCATAGGCATACGCAATCGTATTACTATCAAGTCTTTTTAATTGAGGATTTTGTGATGCATACTTTTCGATTTTAGTTTTAAACACCGTCCTTAAGGGTAGGGGTTACCCCTTTTAGTGTAGTGCACCCTATACCTAAAGTATAGGTTGGTATAGGGCACTCATCTCTACTCTTAACACTAGTTTCACGCTTCATTCCGTGTATATATGAAGGCTGGACTATTGCTCCAAAGAGACCATGGCTTCTTTCACACCGGGTCCAAAGTTGCTGGTTTGATGCAAATAAAATCGGGCTACATTGAACAAGTTGCCAGTTCGTATAACAAATTTACCTTTATTAACATTACGCATTAACGTGTTGGATATGGGTAAGGCTATAGGCACGGGAATTACAGTAACGGTCAGTGGTTTAGTGAGAATTTGATTATATTTACACTCTTAAAATGTTTTTACTCAGTGTGTTGAGTTAAACGGGTTGTGTAACAAATTAAATCAAAATTTAATCAACAGGGTGCAAAACACGAATTTCCGTAATACTCATGACCCGAGCAAAGTTGTGAACAACATGTTGAGTAAAGCATTTTGAAAGTTGACTCAACGTTGTGCAATGTGCACTTGCGCATTGACGACTTCACTTGCGACACGGCGGAGCAGTCACTACTGCTTTCTTGCTGGGGTGTGGGGGAAATTTTCCCCATTCTTGAAGGTAAGACCTCATAATTATTACCCGAAAGTTACACAATTATCGTTTCATTGTTGTGTTGCAATGAACTTTTCATGAAAACATGATGAACGTGATGCAAATGTTTAAATTAATTTAAGCTTATAAGCTAATAAGCTTAAATAAATAACAATGTTCAATAGCACCCAAGTCTGTCACCCACTCGCTCTCAGACTGGATGCACACCTAGACCTCTGTAACCCTAATTGTGTAATTATCTGGTAATAATTATGAGGTCTTACCTTCAAGAATGGGGACAATTTGTCTGACATCAGTTGAGTCAAATGCATGTTGCTCAACAGTTGGGCAAACAGCCTGCTCAATATCAGTTGAGTCAAATATACGTTGCTCAACAGTTGGGCAAGACATTACTCAAAAACTGTGCAAAATATTACTCCTTGTGTGTTGAGTAAGGTTTTACTACCCTGTTGAGTAAGAAAGGGAACAGCTTAAACTGTTAAGTAAGGCGGAGTAACGGTTTACTAAACAATTGTTGAGCCAGGTATTATTGACTCCTTTATTTAATGACTAAAATTTTACCAAACGACAGAGTAAATTTGCTACTCAACCTTTGTTGAGTCAAGTTTACTAAAAAAAATGAGCTGTTCCCTTGGGACTATCAAAAGGAGTATGATTTTACTCAGGTTGAGTAAATAAATTTCTAGAGTGTATGAACGGCCGTTGCTCTGCATGTCATAGCTCCTTAACCTCGATCAGTATCCAAAGAAGGAAGGACGACAATGATATTGTCTTCCATTTGGTAATTACCTCCTATAATCACTCTACCCACAAGCCTACTTATTGTGATTGGTCCAATGTTATATGATGTCATATTTCTCCCATATTTTCCATCTCTATATCATGTATATTATTAGATGTGACATTTTACATTGTATGTTAATTAATCCTTCTCTATGTAATTATGGTCCAGGGTTGTAATCAGGGGCGTAACCAGAGAGGGGGTTATCCTTCACCTGCCAGAAGGCTCACCCCCTAATGCCTCCACCTAAATGACATACTCTATGGATATTAGCAAAACAAGAGTGCTATTTGCCGCTACTGATGTGAAGCTTATTGAGTTATTGAGGTGGTGGTGTTTTGATAATAACCTGTAAAAGAGACAAATATAAAAAATGTCAAGAGGTCTAGATGTTAATAGCATCGTTACGAATGATAGAGAATATAGATATTTACATGAATTAACGAAAAGGTAATAATAAGTTCCAACATGTTTTTCTACCAAATTCACTAATAAGTAATCAATGTTTTGTTCAAGTATGGGAAAATTCCCAACAAAATACTATGTTCTTTTTAACAGTAAGAATGTAAAAAATAAAAAAAATAGAAATAGAAGCGGACGTTGAACGAAACCCAAACAACTTTTTTGCTAAATATTTTCTGGTTAAGGTGTACCCTCTTTGAACAGTTAATCACATATAAGTATTCAGAACAAAACCAAATAATGCTTTTTCATTTACGAGAGAAATATAATCATTACATACGAAATTATTGCTTTTTTAATGGAATTGAAGGATTGTAGGGCTAGGCACGTTGTGTATTTGAGAAAAAAAATGAATCATTTTAAATAAATGATACAAAAAAGAAAAAATGTTAAGATACTAACCGTTTTGATTTCCAAATATTCCATCAGACCATCCTCCCCGCTGCAAGAAAAGGATACAAATTGGTCATAGGCTTTTCGCAATATTGAAAAGCATAACATACTGAAATACTATATCTGTACTTGATTTTAGGTGCATCACATATATGTATATATTTGTAATATCATTTGCTGGGCTAAACCAAGTTTTCTTTCATTTCATCTAAATGTATAATTGTTCAAAAGTGATGCACATGTCAGTTGTATGACGCACTAAACGACCCCCGGGAATGGTGCGTCACTTTACCGAGGTGCGTCACTTTCTCATGTATCATGACGCACCCCTGTTTTGTCGGACCTTTGCCATACAAGACGGAACCGTTAGTTAATTTTGTGACGCACCATTAATTGATTCTGAAGGACCATGACTGTCTCAAATGACGCACCCATACCGTCATACATCATTGTTGACTGAACTGGATTGCAATTTATGTGTAAAATGTTTTCTTCACGAATGGAACATTCTAGTCCTATATACGTGAGAACCATCCCCGGGTCCGGTATGGGTATTCAAAAGGTCATAATGGCGATCGGGTGATTTTAAGCATGCAATGTTTGCACTGAACACGCGGTGAGAGAATTGGAATAGTGATTTTTGCTCTTCGGGAGTTGCATATCTAAAAAATAAAGCCTGGTTGTTGGTGAGTAGGGCCTACATGTTAAATGTATTGTTCGTATTTTGCTGTACTCATGATGACGTACCCTGTGACGCACCAAGGCATAGTGACTGACATTGACGCACCCATACGTCAATATTGTGACTGACCAAAGGCTGCCCATGACGTACCCAGCGTCAAGAATGTTGTGGTTAAGACGCACCCCAACCGGGGTCGTATAATGCGTCATTCAACTAATATGTGCATTAGTCTATACTTGAACGATCTAATCGCTTATACAACATCAATTGGATTAATTTGTGTAACCAGCTCATTACTAATCTGCTTCTGGCGTTCACCGCCAGAATACCTGTATGATAAGTGCCTTACAACGTTGCAAAGTGAATTGAAAGAATGAACAACATTTTTATGAGCCCGTGTTCTTTTAGACATCCGGTTTTTGAAAACAGCAGCCAGATAATGATATTTCAACATAATAAAACGTACCCTTCTCTTCCGATTCCAGACATCTTGTATCCACCGAATGGTATAGGACCGCCCATAACGCTATAGGTATTGACCCTGTTAATTAACAAAAAATAAAATAATATGTAAAGTCGAGAATAAAACTTGAACCACTTCAAAGGTAAAGCTGTGATATCAATAACGGGTACACGGTGTACTGTGGTTACACCAGTGGCGGATACAGGGGGGGGGGGGGGGCTTTGGGGGCGGGCGCCCCCCGTAAAATGTTACAATATACCTTTTTTGTGTACGCGCCCCCCGTAAAATTTGACAATATACCTTTTTTTGTGTACCACTTTACCCTTTTTCAGAGACATACGTAGGTTCCGTCGGTACATTTGCCACTTGTACCCTGCGATTTTTTTTTGCCGGTTTTGGGACAACCACATCGCTAACCCCCCCCCCCCCACCCCCCCCCCCCACACACACACTTAGCAGAATTTCACGAGCTGACGGCAAAAAAAATTGGGGCCCTTTTACGATTTTTTTGGGTGTCAGTCCCCCGTAAATTTTAATCCTGGATCCGCCACTGTACACGGCCGTCACACTATTACTAAAAACAGTATTCTTACCACACAATACCAGCGCTGACACTATTAGCGATGGCGATGGCCTTGTCGACATCTTTGGTGAAAACGGCAGCCGCTAAACCGTACTTGGTTCTATTAGCTCGTTCTGCTACCTCTTCAAAAGTCTTGAACTTGATCAGCTGTTGTACCGGTCCAAATATCTAATTTTATAGAAAGTGTGGATTAACTTATATTAAATTATGTATACCTTTATGAAATGTAGTGTTTCTACTCGTATTTAGTTTTGGATGATTCTGATGATGAATAATATTGACCTATGATCCTGCAGCACTTAGCTTAATCCGTGACAAACTAGACTCGTGTCTAAATTACACGTTCTTTTAAACGACATGTTTAACTAAGCCCGCTGCGAAACTCGTCCCCAGAGTGGTCGTGCGTTCACTGTATACGCTATCCAATTTATTGTGGCCCAAATGGGTAACAATATAGATATCGATCAAATTTTCTCAAATGCACGTGTATTTTAAAGACTAGTACAGGATCTACACGCCCCGGGCACGGTTGAGTAATCATTCAAGGCATACAATTGGGGCCATATTATCGTACCAAACGCGGTTTTAGCTTAAAACCGTGACTGACTAAACTCGTGTCTAAATTTAATGTGAGGTTATCTTGTAAACGACTTGTTTACCAAAGCCCACTTTAAACGCGTGAATTTCGACTCAGAGTGGTCGTGCGTTCACTGTATTCAGGTATTCAATTTATTATGGCCCAAATGGGATACAATATCGACCAAATTCCTCAAACGCACTTGTATTTTTAAGACTACAAGATCTGCACGTCAGCATGCACTGGGCACGGTTGAGTAATCATTCAAGGCATACCTTGGTGTATGAGTTTAAAGTTAGACACTTTTCAGTGAGTTAGACGCGTGTTTAAGTTTAAATCTTTTCTTAGAATTGCATTTAGTTAAACGACGTGTTTAAAGTCCAAGTTAAACGCGTGTTTAGCTTAATACCGTATTTAAATACGTACGAGAATACGGACCTTGGTGTATGAATTTAATTAAACGCGCGTTTAACTACTCCCATACCATGTTTAAAGTTAGACACTTTCAGCGAGTTAAATTTTCGAGAATTGCGTTTATTAAACGATGTGTTTAAAGTCAAATTTAAACGCGTAAAAACCGTGTTTAAATACGTACGAGAATACGGGCCCAAAACAGCAATACAATGACCAGAGGTAGGAAATAACTTCAGAAGAACCACAATGGACCAACCACGACAATATCGGCATCGTGTAGATGCTATTGGTTTCGTTGCGATATAATGGACTTCAAAGCGTTGAAGCAACACATACCCAAATATCATGCGTCCACGCGTGAGTTTAAATAATCCAAGCAAATAACCCGTTATTCAAACGTTAAACATGATTTCTTCTTTTCTAAGAGTTCTAATCCTTCTTGTATATATGAGGATTACATTAGAAAGAAAGTCAATTTGTACAACTGCACCTTGTCACTATGAACTACATACGATATGTTTAAAGACAAAGGGCATAGAACAATGTAACATGGATCAAATCACTGCCTCCCCTTAATTGGAAGATATTACCCATATTGACATAGTAAACCGAGGAAGTCTGTGAATCTACTATAGATATAAATAATTAATTCATCAATAATATGCACGAATAACATACCTCTTCTGTAGCAATTCGCATGTCGTCTTGTACATTGGAGAATACAGTTGATTCGACGAAATAGCCTTTGTCCCCGTGACGTTTCCCTCCACATTCTAATGTGGCCCCTTGTTGTTTCCCGCTTTCTATGAGGCCCATGATCTTGTCTATCGCCTGCTGATTAATCTGTAAAATATTAAAGCATTAATATACACTCTAAATGTGAAAGAGTTAAAAATCACTCTAAATTTCGAGTGAATATGATTTTACTCTAATCGAGTGGGTTTTAGCTCTGAAAGAGCGAGAAAAAAAACACGTTCCAGCAATTCACTCTCACATCAGAGTGATGTCCGCTCGCTACCCGAGTGGCTAATAAACCGTGTTATCGCTCTTTTGAAGTGAACTATTAGCCAATTAGCAATGATCAGGAACCCTGCAAATCGCACAAGATGGCGGACAATATCGTGTTTGCGTGTGTGGAGTGCTAAAACAAAGAGGATTTCTTGAAGAAATAGACGATGCGTAGATGCGTAGGTCATATCTCATAGCACGTACAGACAAAATGTAGAGTGCCGCAAGGACGACATGGATGCGCTATAGTAATAAATGGTGATGAAGACACACCGTCATGTAAATAGGCCGAACACATAAAGAGCTGCCATGTCGGCTGTCACTATAGGCTTAGTTCTTTTCACTCAAAGGCGTGCGCTGCCGTCTTTTTCGTATGTATATATATGCTATAAATTATGGCCTACGCAAAAAATGTAGTCACCGCTAAATTTCAACTATTTCTTGGTATATCCCTGGTATTAAGACTCTATTACTGAATAAAGCTGTCTAATCTATTAATACGTTAACACAGTTTAACACAGATATTGTGTTAGGCTAATTCCGTGCAGAATTACATGAAGGATAAACCTATTTATTCACTAAATCCACCTTGCTTTAGGCTATAAATGTAAAAGAGTGAAAAACAGCTCAAAATGAGTGATTTTTTGGAGATGAATGACCACTCGTTTAAAGTGAAGTTCACTCTCGTTTAGAGTGAAGTTCACTCTCCCAAAAGAGTTAGCAAATTCAATATTTTGGAAGAGTGAACTTCACTCAAAAAGATTTGTCACTCAGTTGGCTCTTTGTAAGAGTGAAATTTCACTCTTATTTGAGTAGTTTTTCACTCTTTTACACTTATAGTGTATAGCATTCTCATGTTCACATGACAAATCCAATCCAATGCAACTTAACATATTCATCTGATTTATGTCATTGATAATATAAAATAATATTTAGCCCGATCAGAATTCGCTGGACATAGATAGCATTCACGCGGATGATACCTCATATGCTTCTCCGACTTGGTTCAGTTAAGCCATATCTTTAAAAAGAATTGGGAAAATGTCGCAGTTCAATAGTGGTTGCCATAGTTTTGGTAATTATCAATCAATAATTTATTTGTAGCAAATTGACAAAGTTTGATCCGAAACGATTCAAACAAAATTAATTTTCCTGTAAACGTTAATGGTTCTTATCTTGCATTAATCTCAATCTATTGTTGGTAAACTTTGAGGGCCCTGTCACTAGAAAACCCTTACCTGGGGTCCACCTTCGGTGGTGGGTTCGTAAGGATTCCCTATGACTCGTTTCTTTGCCCTTGCCACACTCTTTTTAACAAATTCGTCGTATATTTCTTCTTGTATGAACGTTCTGGTAGCAGCGAGGCAAACTTGTCCTGAGTGGGTGAAAAGCCCCTGATGGCTCACCTCTACGGCATAGTCAACTGAAATGATAATTGATGAGTGAGTAATGCACATATTATACATTACTTACTTACCACAAAATTAGATTGTATAATAAGATTAATAGTTAAAGGGATTATTATTGCCAGTTTGTCCGAGTCTATATATTATTTAACTATTGTTTCATATAATTTACTTCAGAATTCAAGATGAACATTAATAATGGTCATTTTTGCTTTTGGCACCCACAAAATCACGAAAAGCAGCCTTATGCCCAGCATATTTGTATCATAAACTGTTAATAGCTGAGGAGCACACATTGAAACACATGTAATATTCTACCCTAAATCAAGGTCAAAGGCCAATTAACCACCACGTTGGCAAGGAAGAGGCGTAAAACAGAGGCGGGATTAGGATGACAACTCGAAGGTCTTAAAGCCGTAGCTCGTCCTTGGTAAAGCCATAAATCAATGGCGTAAAGTCGAAGCTCGTCCTCGGTAAAGTCGCAATCAAGAGCGTAAGGTCGATGCCCTCTCTTCCTCGGTAAAGTCGTAAGTAAACAAGAGCATATGGTCGAAGCTCTTCATCGGTAAAGTCGTAAGCTCATAGCTCGTAAGCTCGTAAGCTCGTAGCTAGTAAGCTCGTAGCTCGAACATTCTTACAACAATGGTGTATGTCACATGTGTCTGGGAATTCTGGAAAGATTCGATCAGTGATCATTCTGGTTGGCAAATCTGTTTGGATATTAGCTTATATTGACAATATCATTCAGTGAATCAATCAGAGAATCAATCAAAAAATCAGTCAAGGGATCAATCAGAATATCTATCAGCGCATATGATGTACGCTCGGACACCCTATCTTGCGACTTTGACCCATAACGAATTACACAAATCTCATGACTCCAACAAAAAAGACACAAATATATGTTACCATTAATAATAATAATTATATTAATAATAATAATAACGCTGCTATTAGAAAATCTTAACAATCCTTTCGCTTCACCTATGATATGTGGCTGCTGGCAAGGCACATAACCATCAGATCTTAGATTGTAATATCACCCTTTGTAAGCTACCTTAGGTCAACGAGGCGATTGGGACCAAATATACTTAATATCTTGCCCAACGATACAAACATGTTGGTCACGGCGGGGCTAGAACTCATAACCTGTGTCTGCGCTGTTCCGCAGTAGTACCACACATGCTCACGTACATTTCGCCACACTTTTCGTTTTCGAGGTGAAGTTAACTTACGATCAGCGTCTGCAAACACGATGTTGGGACTTTTGCCTCCCAGTTCCAAGGCAACACGTTTAAGATTACTTTTGCCGGACGCTTGTTGAACCAAATGGCCCACCTATAAACGCATGGGAGGAAATACTTCATATTAGGGTCCCAGCGCCATGCATCAATGCCTTTATACAATTCGGTACAAAGAATTGTCCTAACTGCTTACCGATGCAAGTTGTAACACTAATTATGTAATTATACGGTATTCGTAAGAACCAGGCAATAGAGATATCCATGTATCGGCCATGTTTGCGGGAATCAGGCAATAGAGATATCCATGTATCGGCCATGTTTGCGGGAATCAGGCAATAGAGATATCCATGTATCGGCCATGTTTGCGGGAATCAGGCAATAGAGATATCCATGTATCGGCCATGTTTGCGGATCAGGCAATAGAGATATCCATGTATCGGCCATGTTTGCGGCAACTAGAGATATCCATGTATCGGCCATGTTTGCGGCAATAGAGATATCCATGTATCGGCCATGTTTGCGGGAATCAGGCAATAGAGATATCCATGTATCGGCCATGTTTGCGGGAATCAGGCAATAGAGATATCCATGTATCGGCCATGTTTGCGGATCAGGCAATAGAGATATCCATGTATCGGCCATGTTTGCGGCAACTAGAGATATCCATGTATCGGCCATGTTTGCGGCAATAGAGATATCCATGTATCGGCCATGTTTGCGGGAATCAGGCAATAGAGATATCCATGTATCGGCCATGTTTGCGGCAACTAAAAAGTCTATTCTGGTTCAGAATTTAAAAGACCAACACCACAGATATCTAAATCTGTGATCAACACACATGTTTATGGATACTCGTTTCAAAATAACCCGCCAAATGTATCGGTCATTCTTTGAACGGTAACAATTATATCGAAGTTTATTGAATATCGTGCATTGATCTGAACAACGAATACAAGGGAAAGAGAGGGCGTGCTCGAATATACTTACCGCAGTTGATCCAGTAAATGTGATTAAATCAACGTCCATGTGTTCACTAAGAGCGGCGCCTGCGGTGACGCCGTAACCCGGTAAAAACATTTACCACACCTGGCGGGAATCCAGCCTATTTGTAAATGTTAAACAAAACAAATTGGAATTTGTTTACCAATATTATATTCTATTAATCTATATTACAATTCACGTAAAGTGCACCCGATGGCCTAAATCACAATGTGAATGTGTCCATAATCCCTTGCCCTCATCCTCGGAAACGAAATCACCCTTGCACTTCCCCAACGGATTTAAAGTCGGTATAAATATTTAAAAGCTTGTTCATTAACCATTATTTGCCCCCTCATGGCCCACGAAATCCTTTTAGTTTTTGCATAGTTTATAGTTTTTACGAAAAGTGAATTTGCATTTTTGACCGGAAGGGTATCCGCGAACCAGGGTTTACGATGTTGCCAAGTTTATGCCACAGGCGCATGACTGGGCGTCAATTTGCGTGATATGTGAGACGGGTGGACCCAGGCCGGTGCCACTGTACACAGACTCCCATTGCCGAATTGAAGCCTTCATTTTAAGAGTTACATTGCGCCCCCCCCCCCCCACCCCCCCCCCCCCCCCCCCCCCCCCCCCCCCCCCCCCCCCCATTCTAAGAGTTACATCGCGCGTACTCACGCCCACATGCCCATAGGAGGCTTCAGTTTTGCGATTCGAATTTAGGTCAGTGGACGCCTATTCGTAATTGCTCTGATTGTTATATGTTATCGTTTTAATATTGCCAAAGACATACATGTATTATATAGGCCCGATGTAAGACCCGTACATGAACATACGTGATTGAAGTTCGATACCGCTATTCAATTGTCACGCATGTCCAGAAGGCGTTCGGGTATACATGTGCATGTACATTATTAGGGGAGCTTTATAATTCGGGTCTAGGGACTTTTTAGAGGGGAATTAAATATAATTTCCTAAATTGAATTAAATCTCTTTTTCACTCATTGATCGTAGATGCTTCGGGTATACATATGCATGTACATTAAAGGCATATTATGTGATCTTTTCCAGGGAGCACCCTCTATTCATGACTTTTTTTAGAAAGTAGATTTTCTTGCAGATTTACATTTGTGATCATAAATCGTACATACATTCCAAGTTACAGAGCGATACGATTCCTAATTACCTCAAAATCATGGTTTTAGAGTGAATTTAGACTAGAGTAAAATAAGTTTATTTTCACTATAAAACCATGATTTTGAAGTAATTAAGAATCGTATCGCCCTGTAACTTGGAATGTATGTACGATTTATGATCAGAAATGTAAATCTGCAAGAAAATCTGCTTTCAATTTTTTTCGATGTTGAGGGCGTTCCAAATTACATCACTTTTACATTTGCCGTTCGAAATCAGTGTACTAAGGCCGTGACGTGAGTGACCGATTCCAGTTCTATTATAGCCCGGTAGTTTGAGCTGTTCTTCCCGGTCAATTAGCAGTTCTATACGGTCAAAGCCTTCAGGTGGCGCATTCCAGTGGCGTAACCAGAGAGAGAGGGGGGGGGGGGGGTGGGGGGGGGGGGGGGTGGGGGGGGGGGGGGTGGGGGGCAATATTGACGTCGTGTTGGTTGAGATTGGCACTGTCGGTTCAGTTGACAGTAGGAATCATGTAATTATGATGGTCAAGAGTACACAGATGAAATATTTTCGCGCGTTTCGCGCGCATAATGTGTCCCAAAAATGCAATATTCTTTGTTATATCATGATAGGCCTGATATCAACCATGTGATAGTTTTTACTATCATTATGGCTGGGAAAGAATCATGTGATATCATGATATAAAACAAATATTGAATGCCTTTTGTTTGTGCAATAGTAAAACTATATCACTCGGTCCAATTTGGATTATTCCATTACACTCGGCTTCGCCTCGTGCAATAGAAAAATCCAAATTTGACCTTGTGATATAGTTTTTACTATCACACGCTCAGGCATTCAATATTTGTATAATACAAGCTTTTTAGAGCCAAAACTGGCGCATTCTGCCACGTGCCTGACCCCGGGCTGATAGCGCAGGCACCGACATGTACATTTTCCTGTCGTGGATTTGGTAAAGCGGCCTACCGATCGGTTATGTTTCTAATTATTATTATATTGGCAACATAAAACTTGCAATGTCCATGTTTGTCAGTGTATTTATCCAAATTCAAACGCTTTGCCGCTGTACTTAATTAAAATAGGTGTTTCAACGTAAAATAATGTTCCAATGTCCTTTTTATAATGGGCTTGGCATTTTATGTCATAGAAATTTATATCTTAAACTTTTTAATTTTACATGGACATCAATAATGCGAATCTAAACCATGTTTTATGCAAACAACTCTAGTTAGACTAATTTAATCATGAAATTAAGATTCGATTCGAATTACCTCAAAAAACGTTCAATTATACGAGTATAGCGGGCGAAAATAATAGAGGTTAGGGAATGTGGGATATTAAAGCAATCTCCGAATTTGACAGTTTACCTCCTTGACTAATGATGCTACATAGAGCGTGGACAAAGGCGTCGCTTCTGCTGGCTTAATTACTATGGTATTCCCGCACGCTAAAGCACTTCCCATTTTACTAGCGAGCATGAAAAGTGGAAAATTCCATGGTATAATAGCAGCAACAACGCCAACCGGCTCGTAACGTGTGTAACAGAAGTAGTCACCGTCTGAAAGTAGATATGAGGACCATTAAAGGGAAGATATCAGAGTATTACTTGTGTGCATAACTTGGAAACATTTCGCAATAATTAAGTAACTATGACAGCAAATTCGGTGACACTGAACACGTCAGACAATGAAACCACATATCGGTAAAATAGCCACTGAAAAAATCTTTTGACATAACTCATTAAAATAAAACAATACCGTAGTTACAGTAGCCTGAAAATGCAATTAAGGCACTTCAGTCAAGTCCAGCTTTTCAGCAGTGTGTTTTTGATCTAGGTGATTTTCAAAACATTTATCTCATTAAGGTGACGTGTCATGCCGATCGCCTTCAACGGCAGAATATATTCGTCAAAACATTATGATGCCATTGCGCTATTAAGAGATATTAGGAAACATAGATAGTTCAATTTCAAGCAATGAAAAGAAAGTCCTTTAGGTTGAATAAAAATAAATCGAAAGATTGAGACACGACGTCGATAAGACCCTCGGTAAGCATAAAATATGACGCGATGACGCACAGTAAGCACAAAGAGGGCGGCAGACACCGACGTTCCTCGTTGAATCGCAATTTAATTTTAACAGTATACAGCAAAATATAACTTGACAGAGTCACATCGTTTTAGTAGTAATTTCTGCTTACCGATAGGGATGGTTTTTCCATGTATCTTATCAGCCCATCCAGCGAAATATCTTAGTTGTTTTGTTGAACCCATTGTTTCCCCATAGGATAAACCGATAACCATGCCGTTATCCAACGTTTCCAAGGCCTATGAAATGTTAAATTATACTACATGTTATTATTATATTGTTTCAGCCTTATTGTATAACAATTCGGTCTTTAAAATGTTCTGACATTTAAAATGTACTGACGACGCGCATGGTCAGCAAAAATATAAGTTTTTAAAGATTTAATCAAAAAACACCGCAGTGGTATTTTCAAAGCATTTGCATTTAATATAATGTATAATGAATGTTAAATTTGGATCAAACGTTGTGATTTCTAACAGACACATCGCAATCAAAATAAAATACAATTTATAAATTTGTAAAATTGGTTAAATGGATTATAATTTGTGTTTGCCTCGTAAGTGCATGCTCACACGTTATATTAAAGTAAAGAGTTTTCACTTATAATATTAAATAGAACAATTTAGTATTTACGGAAATGTATTTTGCATCTCGTTCAATGAGGTCTGCAAGTTTATTCATGAGACGCCCTCTTGCGGAAGCGTCCATTCGTCGCCATGGTGATCCTAATTTAACTGCTTCCCGAGCAGCTTTAACGGCCAGATCAACATCAGCCTGTGAACAAAACAAAAAACAGTATAATTTCGGTTCATCTGCTCAAACCAGTATTTAGGACGTTAGGGAAAACATTACCACATCAATATTTCTTCCAATAGACGTTATTCGTAATTGGCGATTTCAGGCTAAAGAGGGAGACATACTCGATGTGACGTCACAGATCATAACGAAAGCGAGGCCAATCGTGGTAAATTACGTCACTTGTGACGTAATTTGACGTAATTTACCACGATTGGCCTCGCTTTCGTTATGATTAGTGACATCACATCGAGTATGTCTCCCTCTTTAGCCTGAAATCGCCAATTACGAATAACGTCTATAACGATATACAGGGTGAGTCAAAAAGACTGCAATAGTGGAAAGAAGCCATTTTGTTTTCAAAACCAAAATGAATTATAAAACTTTTTAAACGTTGCAAGAATGATGTATTTAATCCTAACTTTGTGTGAAAAAATGAAGTCGATCGCATTTTTCGTTTGTCTTTGGTGACCCTCTTTGCTGCACAACCGAATTTACCTGTTTGTCCACGAGCACAGTGATTTTCATTTGAAATGGAACACATTGCATTTTCATATTTGAATATCCCGCCAACAAAAAAATGGAAAATGTCAGTTTTTTATTAAAATTTAGAGCATTATACGCTTTCATTGCATGGGTATGATTATAATTGATTATGCTAACTCACATGTAAACAAGAAAGGATGCATCAAATTCCAATAACATCACAAATGCACTCAAGTTTCCAAATTTGAATGAGAGACACATTTTGCGATCTGATGCATATTTTGGGTATCTCGTGGACAAACGTGTGAAATGGGTGCACTGGTCAAAAGGTTCGCCAAAGACAAACGAAAAATACGATCGGCTTCATTTTTTCACACAAAGTTAGGATTAAATACATCATTCTTGCAACGTTTAAAAAGTTTTAAAATTAATTTTGGTTTTGAAAACAAAATGGCTTCTTTCCACTATTGCAGTCTTTTTGACTCACCCTGTATCTACTAAATAGGTATTACTTCCAATGGAACTCAAGTACGTAAGGATAAATGGTCACAAATTGCGTCGAATAATCACTGCAGTAATCCGTAATCTGAGAGTATAGTGACCGATTTCACGTTTTACATACTTGAGTGTTATAATTTACCCGTTAGAGTTTTATTTACATTACTCCGAGGTGTATCCTTGTCTTCTTCTCAGAGAGAAACAATATGTCAAATCAATAAGAATCGTTTATATATATATAATATTGTAACTCGTCCTACTAACGTCCGAAAGAAATTTAAAGGCAACTTGGTTATCTGACAGTTTCCTCTGCATCTCAATGGATAAAATCGTTGTGCATGTATATCGATAGTTGACTATTCGAATCCAGTCAGAAGCACATGATTTCTTTTATTGTTTATAAACAATGGGTAAAGATGAATAAATAACAAGATTAATGTTATAATCTACCCGGAGAACTAAGCAGAAAATGTGTTAGACACATGCATGTTATTACCTTATCGCTCTCCTGTACATCGCATGTCTTCTCAGCCGTCGACGGGTTTATGGTTGGGAATGTCTTCCCACTTACAGAATTGACAAACTCGTTGTTGATAAAAATCTGTGTATACAAGTAAGACGATAATATTTAAAATGTTGAAATTGCCTTTATACTAAATAACATATTTTACCTCGTTGGTACCTCGGTTACATGAAATTAAGCTTTAAGATAATTTTAAATTTTGGGAAAGTTAGTACGTAATACTGTATTAATATATACAATTTTTGTGTGTACTTTTTAACATATTGCACGTGACCCATTTGTGGTGTACGATTTTCGTAACTGCAGTATACGCAAACAAAGGGTTGATACACCACATATATGTATACCATTATCTCAACTATTAGATTAATGTGACTGATAATGATTATTTATATTCAGCCTGAATCAGCTTAACATTAAAAACCTAGGCCTCAATAATTTTCCAATTGTTTTATACACCGATTTAAAATATTGTAAAAGTAATATAACAAAAGATAAATGCACTGATTTGATTTGTTTTTTAATCATTTTCGAAATAAAACGATTGAGTTAATAATGATGCTGCATGTGATATTAACAACTCTAAATTAATGTCTACAAACCTGGGTATATTTTACTTCAGGTAAAGCCATGATTGTTGGTAAACCGTAAAAGATTGCTCTCCAAAAAGCTTACACACGTCCAGACGCACGGAAAAAGGTCCTTTAAAAGACCAATAATCATTCATACAGCTTCACGAATCTGATTTATCTGATATATACTTAGCACTTTGCCCCGTGAATTGCGTAAAATGAGTCCAGTAATATTGACTGTTTTTAGTGTGTCAGCAAAATTTGAATCAGCCCTTATCGGTACATCAACTTTATACAAGCATGACAAGCTACCTATCTAAGAGTTGTGTATAGACACAAAGGTTACTATCTAGTCTTTACCTTGTACTTTATCCTATACAAACAAGTGGTAGGAACAATCCATAAATATTAAAATAAAGACACTCTAATGTTAATTTTTACTCACAGGGTGTTCAAGAAAACTGAATATAAGGGAGTTGTGTTACGTATCACATAACACCATCCTCATTATACAGACAGGGGTAATTTGTAATAGGGTTCAAGAACCTCCAACGCCCCACCCCCATACACACCCTGCTTGACCCTCCTCCATAAGGTGCCTTTGCCTAGATCACCAGGTGGAAGAATCAATGATTTGCCCCACAAACACAGGCTTATCACTCTTTTCGCCCTTATTTCAAAGCATCTTGTTGCGCCACTGGTCAATCCACACGGTATAACGTAAAGGTACGAAATTATTGTGCTTGGCTCAGAGTAGTGAAAGTCACTTTCACGCTAGTCTTAAAGGGATTCGGTCATGGTGAGGATTCTAACGAAAATTGAACAGCGCGCGGCGACTATTTGAATCTAAACAAGTTGGACATTGGCGCAGTCTGTAATTGTTCTACGTATGTTTACATGCAAGCGGTATTGTGTGTGACTCTACAACAATCTCTTAGCCCAATGTGAACGGCGCGCTCAATCAACAATCCTTCATTTGATTGAACGCATTTTCTATCGTGTGATATAAGTGATGTATTAGTTATTAGCTAAGGTTTAGCTGGACCAACAATAGCCGTCAGCGGTTCTTTTCCTCACCATGACCGCTTTCCTTTAAACAACCACGCAAGAGGATATTCCTCAGCACACATAGCCTTACTCGTGGAACTCAATTACGTTGTATCTCTTCGGAAAAGTAACACTTGTATTGGTCAGAGTTCACTCTTCACGAGTAGGCTATTTGTTTGTACGATGGGAGATGTAAAATATTATTTTTGCCTGAACGTAACAATCTAGAGTAAAAGTCACTTCGGGCTCTACAGCATCTATTAGTATTGTCGCATCCAATTTGATTAAGGATTAAAGAGCTTTTATCCATTGCTTGAAACCAAACTGCGTGGATTACAACCATGAAACCAGACATAAGTCGCGCTCGTAACTTCTTATTAAAATGACACCATACGTGGGGTCTACCTTTATCCTTATACTTTCATTTAGTCCAATTAGTACAATTATCCATTTAAACACGGTTAGATAACTCAGCATTGGCCACATCTTCTCTTTGTAGAGGACCTCAGAGTCTTACAGGATAGAGCAAAAGGCTGATTGAAGGGATTCCGAATTTAACCAAGAAATGGCAATTTAACACTGACCAACAGCTAGTATCTTACGACTTTATTGAGGATTTAATGTATAAAACTGATCAATGACGATAATATTTAATTCTACACGAGGCAACCCTTTTGGATGATATTAAAACACTGACTGTTTAGCATGCCACAGGCATATCAAATAGACCTACAAATTAAACCGTACGATGTTCACTACAATAGACGACAATTGCTTTTAACCATATATTTTATGAAGCCAATATGTGAATATTTGTATTTGAATGCGTAGGTGGAATTCAGAGCTACAACCATTTAAAATAAAATTACTATGAGAAAAAGTATTCGATCCTATTAAACACCATAAGCTATATAACGCGATACACTATCATAATGCTGACTGATTATAGCAAATTCCCCGTCGACATATTCCTTGTTTTGTAAAATCAGGATGCATTTCCGCTTTAAGCTAAAGATAAGATATTGCAATTGGTTTTGAAGACAGTAACTACGATGGTTATTCAATAAGTTCTACCTTCTATCTCATAACTTTGCTATTATACAAGCCAGTCGTATGAAATATTCCACAATTGAAGCTTTGAATCTCAGCTACAAAATCATAGTAAATTGATCAGAATACTCATTAAACTTTTCTGGACATGCAGTAATAACCAAACTTCCATTTAGTGCGCTGGAAACGGGTAAAAAACAGCCAAATGTCTCCTTAGTGCTATTCTTTTGGCCCATTCTAAGAGACAAAATGTACCTATCGGTCAATTACATCGTTTTAAGTTACAAATATCTCTTGAACAGACTTTAAACAATACAAGTGACTGATTTCTTGGCGGAAAATTCCCTCTAATTAGCCAGAACCAGACCAGGACAGCTATCAATTTTAACCCTGTCCTAGAGAACCGCTGCAAAGGTCATACCGTATTTGCTTTTCATAGGACCTAAGAGATCTTCATTATACAGGACTAAATGGATATATTTCAAGTCTTTCGAAGATATATTTTTCTATCACTGACTACCTGATTAACTATTCTAAATGTTGCATATAAGGAAAACTGATAAAGTTACTATCATGTTAAGATTTAACATGCGAGGCATCACTGTGGCTTGACTTGTAACAACGAACATTTGACTGAATAGCAGTTTTCCAGTAACCTAATGGCATAACAATACATTTGAGTCGATATTACACTATTTGCAAGCTACTACAAAGGTTAATATTGCCTACAATCTGATTAATACATGATAATATAGCATTATATTCAGAAATCATTCATTGTTTTCTATTTTCTGTATTTAAATCGGGCGGTTATACCTAATCACACAATACGGAGAGAAAACGAAAAAAACATGTATTTATCTTTGGGTAATTTTCCGTGCCCGTTGTCCAAAATCTCTCTCTGGCTTTGATTGCATCATGACAAAAGTAAAATAGGTATCAATAAACTATAAATGTGTAGCTATGATTCAGAGCTATAATCATGACAAATGTCATAAGGCTGACATTCATATTAGCGATGTTATGAGTGAAGAGGTAGAACTTATTAAATGACCCTCGTATATATGAACCAGAATGCTTTTGAAATCTTGTGAGATTATCACACCGCCGATGACACGTGTTTACACAAGAGGTTACAGACCTGTGAAATCGTTTATATGGCCTGTCGTGTAATTGCTGTTACTTTATATGAAGTTGGTGTTGTCGATTTCACATGGGAAAAATGAAATATTTACACTGTCCTGTCGTGTAGTTGACACTCTGAAGAGAATCAACGACGCGTGAGGAGAGTAAATATAGAAAATTAAAGAACTAGATTTCTGAAGTGGACAGGGTTAATGCTTATCAGAATGGTGTCCATTTGACATTGAGTAGTGCAAACCCCTTGTATATTATTGGATTTAGAATGTTACTGGAGGCAAGGTCATTCTCATGCATGAGGGTGATAAAGGGTTAAAAAAGTAAAACCTCCTGGCTACCAACACAAAGTTTCCCCATTTCAATACCATGTTTACCCAAATCAGTCACATTTCCCCAAAATGATGTTTTCCGAAAAGTGGCTCTTTCAACGATGCAAACAAGTAAATGACGTGAATGGTGGACACTTTTGCCTAGTCATGAATGAATAAAAATAATTTTATTTTTTATTTCAAATAACGATCAGCTTAAAACAGAAGAGACTTTCTTTTTAAATGAAAATAAAGGCAGTTGAAATGAATTTAAAAAAATCGTGGAAACGTTTTTGTAACTTTCTTGTATAGAATCTTGAAAAATCTTGAAGAAATGTGACTGATTTGGAAAAAGTAAACAAGATATTGAAAATACAAAACTTTCTATGGGTAGCCAAACGTGTTTTTTTTTCATTTTATACACGTTTCAATTTTTCAAAACGTTTAAATGTTTGTGGAGTTATGCAAACAAACATGATACAATTTTAGGGGGGGAGGGGACTTGAACCCTTTTTATGTTCGAAAATAGCCGCGAATGGATTAATTACTAATAATCAAAACCACGGGACGGATCGTAAGTCAGTTGTTTGGTACTATACTCTCTTACTTCACGTACCTGGGGAAAATCTAATTAAGACTGGCATTGGCAATGTAATTAATCCTAGAAGTGCGCTAGTATAATGCTTATAAATTAAAAAAACAACCGTTGTTGTTGTATTATCTTGGGTATTACATACTAAAGAAAAACAAACGCCCAGTTAACCCCAAACGGGACCGAAACAAAAACGTGAATTCCAATATACTCGACGCATCACGTTTAGGAGGCAATAAACATACCCTAGGCCATTTGCTCGGTTTATTACATTCTATGAGCCAATAATATTAATATGAATTGACCTCATGCCCTGGGTTTTAATTCAAAAGTAGAGCATTGCAGACACTTCGAGTAATATTTGCAGCGTATGCAGCAGGTAAATTTAAAACTTGATACGAAAAAAAGATTTACAAAAGAACATTTCAATCTACTTGATGTATTGTTTGTTATCGATGGAAACGCAAAGTTCCGTGTTACAAATCACCATGTATAACTTAACTATCGACTATTAGATCGTCTCGTAATAATGAAGTATATTTGTAATGTATGAACGTATTTAAGAAATAGTTAAAAAAGCTGTCACATCCTACCAGCTTCGCTGGATATTTTTTCCCCGACAGCTGACATGCCAGGGAATTATTTCAGTATATAAATAAGTTCATCTGGATCGATATTAAAAAGCATTGATTGGATTTCGTTGTGAACAAATCAATCCAATAAATAGCGAACAGTTTACTCGCATTTCTAGTTATATGTGTTACAACCTTAACTTGCTGAACTAGCTACTGGACGATATCCGGCATTTTGTTTACAATCTAACAGGTATAAGCATGGTATTGGTAACCAGCACAGTAGAGTTTATCTGGAGCATTTTCTTATCCTTCAAAACACAGAATTTGTTCTTTTTTATAAATGGTACATGTATACGGTACTAAATATCAAAAAGAAAAAACATTTTATTGTTTTTAAACATTTATTTAAGCCATTTCAAAATGGTTTATTTTCAGTCACTTCGTATCAACATTCAGAAAGCCCAGCAGCGAGTGCTGTAGTACCAGGTCAAGCTGTGACGTATTTGTTAGTAGTCATGATTTGACCGCAGTTTGGAAACACAGTGAGGTTGGTTACCCAGTGCGGGGATGGTGGGATTTATTAGCAACTTGTGTACACTAAAATTGCGAGGGTCAACGATCGATTTAATAAAAATGTGTCCATGTGTGATTCTTTCTTTTATTTAGGTTTTCATTCAACATTTGGCATACACTTGCCTATCGAAAATGATAAAAGTTGTGAATGCCGGCTCTGGCTTGTGACTTGTGTGTACCACGCTGTACAAACCAACAATGCCGTGTGTATCGATACCACCACCAGAGACTGCCGACAGTTATGAGTCCATCTTCCACCTAATTCCATATCCACAGAGCACATTTTGTAGGGAAATATCCACAATTTGATAATAAATTTGTTTACAAGTAGAAGTGGGGTGATAAATTCCTTTCCAGAATATTCCGAATGTTGTTATGAAGCGGCCATCAGCCATCCATAGCATTGCAGAATACATACTTTACAAGGCAGCTGTTTTGGAACAGTTTTGCCAGTTATATTTCTTTTGGAGGGTGAAGTAGCCCAATTTATTATTTGAATTCCAATTCGGTAAAATTGCTCTATAAATCTTGTGTTTTTTCTTCATTATTTTCACAATAGTTTCCAGTGATAAAACATCCCATTTCGCACATAAAATATTTCTGGAGAGATTTTCGCCCTATCAAGCATGACCTACCATGCTAACTGGGCTCCTAAATAAATGTTTAGTAACACTACTGCCGGTTTTCATGACTTTATTTCATCAAAAAGGACTCAAGATTGCAATACTTAATCATGGATTGTAGCATAAAATCTGTATTTGTTTCTATCGGGATATCTATAAATCATACTATCGGGGCCTGGTTGTTCAGCGGTTAAAACCAGAGAAGATGTCTGTTTGCATCATGGTCTGCCGGCCAGGAAGACCCATGAATGTGACCCGTGCGTTTACCGGGCCCATGAAAGGTACACTGACCCTATATCATTGCGTGGTAGCTATAATAATTAGTATTTATATAGCGCCTTTTCAAAGTGATCAAAGCGCTGTAATTTCGCTGCTGGTGAATCATCAGAATCAGGTCGCATCAACTAGGGTGCTGCCAATTTCTAGCGCAAACCTATCCGCACTTAGATTGTAACATCCACCATTTTTCAATGCAGCTCCCCAAATACCATTGGGTCAAGGAAGTTTTTGATAACCGAAACAACTAATCACAGATTTTGAAAGCAGGAGGAAACCGGAGATCCCGGAGAAAACCTGCGAGAGCGTGTATGGATCGTGATAAACCAAATGCACATAAAGCCCGACCGAGCACAGATTTCGAACCCGGGATTCATTGGTGCAAAGCGAGGGTATCTACCGCTGCGCCAACACGCTCTCCCTATACGCTATTGTGGCAATCCAATTCCTGGGGTCCGATTGAAATGGATTATTCTTTTTATTGTGAAAGTTTATCACTGAACATTTATGGTAATTTGAATTCACAAACTGAATAATATAATGAGAAATATTCTTTGAGCCGGATTGTTGGGTAAATTTAACTGTCAGACTTATGAATATTATTGCAGCTACACTGGCACATATCCCATAGGCGGCACATCGGCCTACTTGGCGTAAAGTCTGTTTGTCAACAGAAAATTTGACACGAAACGACAGGTTGGTATTGGTAGCATTTGACTGCAACCGCTCAAGCAATTTATTCGTCATGGCCATAGTCTTGACCATGATCGCACACACAATCAATCTTCCAAAATTTTCAGCAATTACCAATATGACAGGTGATATTTTAGCTCCTTAAAATGTACCAAGCCATTTGAATGACTCCGGACTTAAACTTTAACTGCGATATTTGAATATCGAGTGTTCAAACTTCAAACTAGACTCTGTAAGGAAATGATTTTCTAACCTGCAATTCCGAAGCCTGTCATTGTAATCGTAATTTGTAAATAGTGCAAGTCACAAATATATGCCTACACCAAAGCAGGTCGGTGTAATTTGAATACAGATATTATACCAGTAAATGATCTCCTGCCAAAGAGATTAATATCTACATTCATTCCATTTATCAAATATATCATTGTAATTTTAATTTACATGTAATAGTTTATTACATTTTGTAAACACCAATGAGCTAACCTCATTCATTTTTCCAATTTTATGACGAAAATACAACAATTTGAGGCTTAAAACGACCCCCATAAGCAAAACACCCCCAAGCAGCCTCGGAACCATAGCCGATCGCCACTAATTGCTTAACCTTCTGAACCTATGTTTCCACTTTAGCGTTGGTCCCCCGGATAGCCAGGGCTGTCAATAAACACATGTTGTGTACTCGCCCTAAATGCGGCTTATCCGGAGCAATACAATGGTAGCCCTACCGCAAAAATACCAAGCCAGGAATGATTTATAACTGCATACAAATCTTGAAGTGTTCTGATTCCAAGACCGCCGAATACATTCCCTTAATGAAAGCTTGCCTGCGGACCGAAAGGCTCCATGCACGTGGCCATCAAGGCCGCCACTCAAGGTGCCAGGTAAGATTTTACAACCGCATGCCCCCACATGGCGTAACTGCATTGCAAAAATAGGTAGCGACGCCCCACCTATGCACAACAACCCAATGCAGTATCGCCGGTTTTATTTCGGATTATTGGACTGCGGAATATCGTCCCCTTTAGCAATATGGTCACCTCGGGCAAAAACGATAAACAGGACCATGTGGAGCACAAACCAGCTTAAGCTGCAAAAACATTACCCAAATAGTTTAGCTTACCCCCAGACTTACTCCAGCTTAAATAAATGGGAGTGGTGGGTGGGTTTTATTTAACTTCCGAGCACGATCCGATACGGATGCAGTCAAATGACAGAATGAAACAACGGGCAGCAAATCACACTAGACAAAACAATCGCGGGAAAACCGAGTCACGATATGATTTGCGCGGGAGATACAGCCAGGGGGAAACAGGCACGTTTCAAATTTCAGTCAACAACTTTGTTTTCCTCGCATGCGCATCGTAAAACTTTACTATTGTAATGTTGTGCTCATATTCCTTTATATTAAGAAGAAAATCATATCATAGTTATTTAAATTTATTCCTACAAATGTAGCTAAATGTCATAGAAAATAAAATAATTGCATACACACACTGCACTAACTATGCTAACGCCACTGACTGAGCAGCATTGTGATACACGCTAGAGAATGAGTACTAATAACTACGTCACACAGTGACCTGCACTAAATATCATGATAGTTGCTTTTGAGATATCCGTGCCGGGAGCAATATTTACAGTCAATAAGTACCAAATTCAAACAGAGATTTCAACGTTTTCTCCTAGGTCTTTTTCAATGATTTAAACAGGGAAATGTTCAGGGGACTCTACACTTTCAGAAAATAAACATATATTTAAAGATAATTTTATCTCCATAGTACCTCTTTAACCATGTACTTGTAAAGTTTCTTTTCAAATATAGAAGTGTAAACACGTGCTTGAAATATCGGTTCATTTTAAATTATTGATTTGGAACAGATTTTCATTTTTTTTTCTTCAGATGCCCTTACTATATAGACCAATACTTATGATCGCAGTATGTCGTTAGCGTTACCGGGTCATGTGTAGTATAGCTTCTAACGTAAGCTTCCCTTTACCTGGCTAGCCTAAGGTGATTATCTCGTTGAACCGCATGGATAGATGGAGATGAATAGAAATAAACAACGAAGAGATAGACACCACGCTTCTAAATCTTTCACAGAGAGGGACAATGTGTTGTTGCTATGTACACTGGTAGAGAACATATTTCGCTAACGAGACAATGGAATTACCGTTTCACCAACTAATTACTTGATGCGCTATCGTAGCGTCAAATGAGGTGTGATTTATAGTTGTTTTCCAGTTTCTCCTAAATCACTCTATCTAAGTTATGACATTTACTGAAATAGGAGCTTATGAAGATCGGTCTATAATTATTTTCCCAAGACATGTGCTAAGTATTTCATTTCAGTATTTGCAATATTATACAATGAGATAAGTGTTCTCAAATTTAAAAAGTGCCAAAAAAATAAAATAAGATAATAATATAAAAAATACGCCTCCTAGGGAATTTTATTAGGATTATGATAAAACTAGTATGACAAAATTTGACAAAATATATTTTGAGTTATCTTGCATAAACCTAAAATGGGTCAAAAAACATATTTTTTATAATTTTATTCCAAAATGGTCAATTTCCTATTCATGGTTGGATTCATTGAACCCTTTCCTTCAGGAAAATGTATACTTTTATATAGATTAAATGAATAATGAAGAAGTTACGGCAGTTTTACGGTGGCTGTACCTGAGAGTCCACACCCCCTTAATTGGTGACCAGTCATATCAAACATTACATTTTATCGAAAACATTGCTTAATCATTATATCCGATCATTTGAAAGTCCAGCTGCTACCTTCAAAATTGCATCATTTGAAGGCGCTGAAATTGTTTTCGACTGATATCCATACATTGGAGTTAGTAGTACCACCAACATGTCTATGTCGACGTAACGAGTATTAATCAATCATTCCCCCGGGCTTGGCATCTTTCCGATATTGAAATTGTTTGTTTGCAAGCAATTCTAAAACAATTAGTACATCAAATCAAAATTGTATGCATCTACTGGTGCAAGAACTAAGATCAACACAAATAATGAGGAATTGAATAGGTGTGAGAAATCAAAGAAAAAAGACAATAAAACAAGAAAAATGAAAAGGATAAATAACTATAATTCACCTGTTCTCGGTAGTTATCTTTTTTCGACATTATCAATTAAAGTATTTTGACGGTTGAATGGTTGTATAATAAATGACGCGATATTTATTTTAAATAATCTGTAGTTGACAGCTGACCTGAATTACAAGTAAACTCTGGCACGTTTGATTGATATACCATTTTAAAAGCTGTAATAATATTAAGAATAACGAGCATGTATCGATAAACTAAAATGTTTCATTTTAATAACTCTGAATTGCCTCACTAATCTGCGTATAGATGTATATTCGACTTGAGAAATATACAATACGAATGCGTACCTGTTGGTTACGTTGCATCGTTAGGTACTATCTTATCCCGGAAATTGAGAACCATGAGAGTGCTAGTCGAACGATCCATTATGTCAATGACACTTGAGGAATAAACGAGGAATACATTAAGGATATTAGACATAACCAACCAAAGATAATTGGTCATTGAAGAATGACAACCCTTAACAGTGAAAACATGTTAAAATAGACCCGATATGACTTGCATAACTCTTACTGAAACTAATCATGAAGTCGCGATCGTTTTGTTCGTATACTACAGAAACGTCATATTTTAGAAACAACCCTAATACCCTCATGATTTAACGAGTGCAACAAGCACGTTTGAACCCAATTGAGGTACCGATGCATGTAAATAAAATTTAATTAATGTACATATAAATGAAATAATAGAAGCTATTTTACAATTCAAAACCACAAGTATTTCAAATAAGGACATATTGTTTGAAATTGTTTACAACGTTCAATGACTGATTAGGTATTATAGCATATTAAAGTAAACTAAGCTATTATATTGAACACTTTCATGATAATTCATTCACATCCAGAGTGAGACATGTGAAAGATATAATATTAGCTGTCGCATTTAAATGAAACTTGATGAACATAGGCTGATAGTAGTCGTATGACACGATATATTGCCCTTAAAAAAAATCATGAACCGCATTGAATGGTTTCTTTTGTTACACGAGGGCATAAAGCCGTGCTCTGACAAACTTTTGGATTACTCTTGTAATTGCTGTAAGGCATATACACAGAAAGGGGTGGGTACACCTTTTCTGCCTCTGAAATATCTAAAAGTGCATAGAAATTGCTTTCTTTGTGCAATTCTGTAGATTTCGTTGGATTGCTTGCGAGTATATACAAACAGGGGCGTAGCTTTGTTTTTCATATCGGGGGTGGGTGGTCAAAAAATAAAGCTAAACCGACAAGATTTTCCGACCAAACAAATAAGCACGTACCGCGCGGTAATTTGCTATTTTACACTATTTCGTGCCATAATATAGGCACATTTCGGCTTTTAACAAGCTTCTATTCAAAAACATTAATTTTGATGCCACATGCGCGCGCGTAACGCGCACAAATTTGCTATCTTGCGGTCATAATTCCTTGATTCCACAAATGGACAGTGCAAATCTCAACCAGAAAGTTAATAGTGGGGTGGGGCGATTGCCCCCTCGCCCCGCCACTATTTACAAATAATATTATGACATCTCTAACATTTTGAGAATTTTGCCTTGTGAAAAGTATACCTCTTTTGGACCACTCTATAGGTATTGCTTATCAGCAACTATGAATAAGCTCTCAGTGAAGGTATCCCATCACCCGACGAAGCAGGAGAGCATATATATTAGTTTAACACTTCTCAATTACCTGCTCTTGACGACATCGTGGGCGCGCGATAAGTAGTACCAAAACATTGGCCGCCATTAACCTAATTTAACGTGACGTGGGGTCTCCAAACTGGCGCGAAAAATCGAGCTCGATAAATAAGCAACAGTGCTATTTAAACTCACTTGACTTAAATTGGTGCCCTCGTCCCCAGCCCACACACTGCAGTGGCGGATCCAGTTTTTTTAATTGGTACCCCCAAAAAATCGTAAAAAGGTCACCAGTTTTTGTTGCCGTCAGCTAGTGAAATTCTGCAAAGTGGGGGGGTGGGGGGGGGGGGGGGGGGGGGTAGCGATGTGGTTGTCCCAAAAACGGCAAAAAATATCACATGGTACAAGTGGTGGCAAATGTACCAACGGCAACCTACCTATGCCTCTAAAAAAGGTAAAGTGGTACACAAAAAAGTTATATTGTCAAATTTTACGGGGGGCGCCCCCCCCCCCCCTCCACCCACCCCCCCCCCCCCTGTATCCGCCACTGCACTGTATTTTAACGGGAAAAGGTTAAAACTGTTCTTCCCGGTCAAAGCCGTCAGAGGGGGGTGGGGGTGGGGGCACTCTGCCTAAGAGTGCCCCCTAGCTTAAGAACTATACGGTCTGTCCTTAAAGTGCTGAGAGGAAAATAAGCTTATTTGGAAAGATCAGTATATCAAAACGTGATAAATTATTATGAATTTCAACACACGATATAAATAGTGAAATGGAATGTTCACAAGGGTAAAAAAGAGATTGACTTTTTGTTTTTAAATCGTATCTATTCGTGTTCGAACTATTGCTTATTTTGATTATTAAACAAGATGACAGAGTAACGTTTACCAGGACGGTGTCCATTTGACGTAGAGGGGTTAAAATCATTGTTTATTATTTAATTTAGAATGTTACCGGAGGCTAGAGCAATCTCAAGCATGCGAGTGATATGTGTATGAAAATAGCCACGGATGGATTGATTACTAACAATCAAACCCACAGGTATTATACTCTCTCATTTCATGTACCGGAAGAAAATCTAATAAAGACTGGCGATTTAATTAATTCTAGCATCTTTAGAATACAAACGAGTCCGTTATTGTTGTTTTAACTAGCTATTTACATACTTAAGAAAAACAAATGCCCTATAGGAGCCAAAATGACCGACGAATACAACGTGACGCGTCACGTTTAGGGGGCAACAAACATACCCTAGGCATTGTTCTAGGTTTATTACATTTTATAAGCCACCCATATTGATATGAATTGACCTAATGCCTAGGGAAACAATTCCGAAGTATAGCAGGTACATTCCGACTTTAATATGAAGAAATGTCTGCACAAGATTATTCAAATGAATTAATGTGTGTTGTGTTCAATGTGATTTATCGCGAGCTATGACATGATCAACTATCAAAGCCCCACGATCATTAGTTGCTTTTTCAGACATCATGACATTAAAAAAAGATATTTTGTTTTAATATAGATTATCAATATAGATTATCGTAAACAAGACAATTTTGCCAATGATCTTATTTTTCGAAATATTGACAAAAACATCTGAAATATGTAGACGTTAGCAGTATTTTGTGCATACATTTTACCATTAATTGGTGAATATCTCAAGTTGAAATGCAAAAATTGAAAAAAAATGAGAAAACAGTTCCTAGAGCAAAATGTTCTCTATAGGATAACAGTAACAGTTTATTTAAGTGCTTAATTTAACGCTTTCAGATGCATTTTATTAAACAAACTATTTGTTCGCAGTATGCCAATAGAACAACCGGGTCACATATAAAAAAGGATCAACTGTAAACTTCCCTTTACCTGGCCGGCCTTTGATGACAATCGCGTACGATCGTATGGGAGATAGGTGAAACATACAAACACTTTCAAAGTCATGGAAAACTTGTTGTTGCTAGTTAGACGTGAAAATATTATAAGCTGCATGTATTCAGGCTTTAGACTTCCAATTATAAAGGACTTTACGACGGCAATCCATTAAGAGTAAAATGGATAAAACTAGGATGCCGTCGGTACAATGTAATTGACCAAATAACTGTACTGTATAATATTCACCACGATACAACAATTAATGAATACGTGAACACGATATCGTTAACACTTGGCTAGGGTACAGTTTAGGTTTGAGTGGAGTTTTATTATCCTATTGGTTTTGCCTGCAATTTTTGTGTGACTATACTCCATTTGTCTTCCTCTGGACAGTGACGACGTAACTTTACAGGTGCAGCATTTACGCACACGTATGTATCTTCCGTCTTTCTACGCTCGTGTGTAAACGCCAGCGCCTCGAGTACCCGCGCGCGTTTATGTGTTGCAATTAGTAGAATACGCAGTTACGTCACTTTCTCGTGATGGATATATAGACTATAGTGCGGTATTAAGAGGATATTTGCCTGATATTAATTGCTAAACTAACTCGAATATTACACTATAGTATAATCAGTTCTAAATTGGCGGGAAATATTTGTTTTTTATCTCTCCTCGCGCAAAAATAATCCAAGCGTGCGCACGCGATTATGGCCACACGCACGCGGTTTTGGTCGACTGCACGCGTTACGGATATGATGCATTTACTTGTTCCATCGTTCGCACCCGCGTCCTTCTGTTTTTATTCGCTGCTGTAAGGAGGCTTCGCCAATTGGAGCTGATCAAACTATAGATCCGGAAGGCAGAACTTTTATTGTTGACATCTTATTACATTTATCAATACTTGAGGTTGTGTACCGTTGTGCTGGAGCACATTCCTCTGAATAAACACACGTGGTGAAATGTATTAAAAATCAGTTTCTCATGATCGGTCTCTGATTATTTTCCTAAATTAACATTTCAGTAGTAGGGTTAGGGTTAGGGTTAGCAACTGATTGGTTACCAGTCACATCAATATTACATAATTCTGATGTAAAGGCCAACACATATAACACAAATTATATTAAAGATGAAGAAGAAACAAAATATGCTAATAATATCTAATATCGAAATTCCTGTCTCAACATTGCATCACTTAGAAAATTAAAACATGTCCTCTTTATACTAATATTAATAACCATGATAACTAACACTTGTGCCTTGCCTCTAACATATCCATTTCGACGCGACGAATTTCATTTTCTTCTGGCCTTTAGCAACCCTCTGATATTGAAATCGTTTGTCGGTTAACATTTTAAAACAACAGTTATATAAAATAAAGAAAGAAATGTATTGGTCCAACCCTTGGAGTCAAGATATTCAAACAGGTAAATGTAATATGAAATTTAGAAGACGATAGAATTCCTGTTATCAATCAAATGAAGTTGAAAAAATACAATGAGTTAGAATCCCAAATTCCATATATTAACAAATAAACAATTTTCTAAATCTTGTTCATGATAAGAGCATTGAGTTTACAAAAAGAGGTTCATTTTTATTGTTCGACGAAGGGGTGGCTGGTCATCCCCGACACCCTATTTTCCAAGTGAGGCACCGCGTCTCCATTCAGTTTGAAGAGAAGATAGTGATATGCCACATGCCGTACCAGTAGACGGAGAAAGACAACATTGAAGATATAGCATTACGGTAGGCGCTTAATGCGCTGAGAGAGATCTACAAACTTCAGCTTTATTTTGATAGATCAGTATATCATACACGTGATAAATAATCACAAATAATAGACGGTATATACGGTAAAAGGCACCAGTGCCTATAGTTGTTAAAGATTTATGTTATATACATGTATAATATAAACGTTATTTAACTGCTCTGATATTTTGATTTTCGTATTCTTATCGCATATAGAATGGTCAGTAGCTCTTGCCCTGCAAGAATACAAATGAGTGCAATGATGAAGCTAAATAATGGCACGTGACACGATTTTGCGAATCAGAACGCAAGCAGCTATGTATAAAACTATTAAGTTAAAAAGAGAACTTATTATACATGACTATCTGAACGCTGACTAGTACATGTAGTACTGAGTGTGTGGACATCGTAGCGAAGAACCTCATGACTTTCGCTATTAACACTTTCCACGCGGCTATAAGTTTTACCATTTACAAAACAGATTTGTCAGAAACATTTCCCAACTTTCAAAGCCTATCCCACGAATTACTGAACCAATAATAGGAATGTCTGTACTTATTTTAATCAATAGTTTTGAAATGTTTGAAACATTCCACGACATTTTGGAATGTCGTCTGCAGACGCCTGCTGCGCGGAAAGCATTAACATTGATAGCAGGATGCATCCCACACACTTGTGTTTGTCATCAATCAAATACATAATATATATTTTTATTTTGTTGCCTAGATGTAAAATAAACATTTCCGTATTGAAACGGTAAATGGTTTTGAATTATTCATACACAATTAACGTCATCTTCGAATTACAAGGTTCTATCTGACATTAAAGGGCACTAAGAGATGTGTTGGAGGCAGCGCCCTCAATTATGATAAAAACTGGGATTAGTATAGTTATGCAATTGTATTACATGTATGAACTTACACCTATAAGGATTAAGAAATATCAGCCCTCTTTGTACAACAAAACGTCGATTCAAAAAATGCTGATCGGGCCCGATCAACATTTTACGTCAGACAGTATCCCCCTGCAGTACGCGTGATAAATAACGCGAACCATATTTGCATAGAGGGCGTTTTTCAATAAATAGCGATGGGACTGTTTTAATCAAGTTTTGCTGTTTTTTTTGTTGGTAGAAACAACAATTATGACAATTTTTAATGTTCATCTTGAATATTGACGTAAATTTAAAAATAAATAAAAATGTCAACACCGCTTAATGTCCCTTTAAGTCATTTTGATAGCCATTTCATAAAAACGATAGCATACAAAACATGTTATAATTGAATGTACATAGCCAAGTGATGTATCATTTTAAGGATAACAAAATGTAGATTTAAATCCAAATCTTCAATAATCCAAGATTTTGAGGAAAAAAACCTTGATTTTAAATTTTGTCATTATACGAGGGTTGGTCGATATGTAATGAAAGTGATCTTCATGTGAGACGCATGAATGATTCTATTGAGAGATAGTGTGATCAATACAAACCATGAATCTTTGTCTTTCAAACAATACACTTTTGGATTTCTAAGTGTGAACTATGACGTCATAGCATTAGCTTAAAGTAAGCACACTTTGGACACTGCCAAATCAGTTATTTGGCGGGAAATTTGAATTGTTTGAGAACACACGTGCTAAGAAGATTCTTAACATGACACCAAAAGCAGGTAAATGCTGAATTGTCTTTGCATAATTATGATTCCTAATACAATAATTTTAAACCGACCCTCGTACTTCATTACAGATCGGAATTCTTTTGGTTAGTGGGCGTCCATTGTATGAACTTATGTTTTGCCTAAGAGTATTGGTGACCTTGGAGTATACCCGAAAGTAAGTCTCTGCTTAGTCAAAAGGTAACATTATGTAAGCATTAGGTCCAGGTTGTTGTAGTCGTATCATTGAGCATGGTGAGAGTCGTGTCGTGAGTCGTGGTGTCTTTACCAATATGGAGTATAACTATTCAGCTTCAAAGATTTCTGTTCTCTCACACAGCACTACAGTATGCGTGTATCAGGATGAAGAGCATATCTTCTTGGCGCTGGAGTCCTGTAAATGATAGTAGTGGTCTAGAGCTCGTGAAGTCTTATTCATAAGTCTTTCATGGTTCAGCTTCAAAGCTTTCAAAGTATCATTAGGAAGACAGTCCCGGTAATCGCTGAATTAATGCTGGTTAATAGGAACACATGACCAGTTTGATGTGGTTCCCATATACCAGCACCCCCCCCCCCCCCCCTCCCCCATTAATCTTGTTTTCTAACATTGTTTTGCGAGAATGGTTGCACTAATCTACACATTATAGGTATAGAAACAGTAATGAACAGGCCCTACAATAAAGGCTGCTTGGAGGGACTTTTGAGTAAGCAGACAATGATATAATTGAATACTAAGCAAAATGGCAGCTATTAAACAAGCAACATTTCCTGGTTCTCTAGTTGAGGCCTAACATTTTCTAATCAAACTCCTTTTATCACATTTAGAGTCATGTATGTGATCTTGTTCTCGGTGATTAGTAGTTGTGTCAATTAAAGTATTGGGACATAAGGTAGTAAAGTCGAACACAAGATTTCTAGCACATGTTCCGCTTCCGATGATTCATTCGGGGATTCATTAGTGTAAGTCTGTTCTTTCTTGCAGCACCGAGCGTTTATCAGTCTGAGTATCATGTGATATTAGTCTATACGTTGTTTGAAGAGTTTTAAATGGGAGTAGTGGGTCGTGAGGTCGTGTAGTCTTTATAAAATATAAAGTAATGTTTCGGCTTCAAGGTTTTCAGTGTACAAGTCTGATCTTTCTCACATCTCTAAGCGGGCATCTTATTGAGTATAATGAGGCTCGTTTGATATTGGTCTAGGTTATGTAATACGAGGTCGGGTCATGGGTAATAATGGGACGTGAGTCAGTGAAGTCGTAAAAAACTGAATGGGTAATGGCTCGGCTACGAAACTTCTGTGATTGTATTGTTATCTCGATCTTTCTCAAGCACTCAGCGTTTATTCGCACCATTAGATTTTCGGGGGGGGGGGGGGGGGGGGGGGGGGTGGTAGGAAGTTTTCGGAAGAAGAAAAAAATTCCCCTCTATGCAGGCCAAAAAAAAAAAAAAAACCGAACCCAACTTCCTACCCCCCCCCCTGAAAATCAAATGGTGCGTCCCTAGAGATTGATAGAAGTGGGTCATGTAGTCGTTAACTCTTCATCAACATAAATGTGGTAAATGTTCAGCTAGGTACCTTTCAGAGTTTCAGAGCCTCCAAGTTCTTTCTCGCAGAACTATTGGGTATATCAGGTTGAGGGTCGTGTGACTATGGTATACGGTATTTGCAGTCAGAAGTGGATCAAATTTGTTATCGTAATGGTTCAGCTTCAAAAATCACTCAGTGTAAGCTTTTTCTCGCAGCACTGAACTTTTATGTATTGATTGAGGGTCATGTGATACTGATCTGCCGTATTTTTTGCCTTGTCAATGGTAGTCAGTGAGTCATGAGATTGTGCAGTGTCCTCGAAATTACTCTGAGTGTGCTACTCTGCTCTTTATGTCGCGTTAAAGCGCATATCAGATTGAGCATTATTGAGGGTAATGTGATGTGACTGTGTCCATGTTTTCATCGAAAAGTTCCACGCCGGGTGATACAAACAGGCTGGGTCGTGGTAATTTTGTGGTACATGGTAGGGCTAGGGTTAAGTATGCTATGTTTATTCATGTCATTCATTGTGGTCACGAAGTAAGGTAATGGGGTTAGCTTCGAAAAACTGTATGTGTTTAAGTATGTTCTCTCTCATAGCACTAAGCGTTTATTCGATTGCGGGTCAAATAGAAGTGGTCTATGGTATATGGGATATATATATATAATGTCATGGGGCATGAGGTAGTAACGACTGAAAAAGAAAATGGACCACTTTCGATTAATCGAGTGTAGGCCTTTTGCCTGTTTCCTTCTCGAGCAATGCGTTTTTATAAGATATAGGCTCATGTGATTGTCTATGACGTATTTACCATCATGTGAATGGTGGTAGTGTGTCGTGAGGTCATTGAGTCTTCCACAATAATACATGATGCTGGTTCAGCTTGACATTATTCTACTTTGTATACCTTGTATAATTTCACTGTCACACAATCGAACAACACTTTGTTTACCTTGTGTAATTTCACTGTCACACAATCGAACAACACCCTCTGATACTTCCCATCCGAGAACCAACCAAATACAAGGTCTACTGACATTGGATTTATCAATGAACTGCGCTTGAAGCACACTAGGGATTACAAGGGACGATGCTCTTTATGCGTCACGATAGTATCACACCCCTTCATAACGCGCTAATTTTGAATTTGCTGTCTTTAATCTAGAAACACGTGAAGGCGATATTTCTATGGCTGTGTAAGAGTTTCTAGTTATCGTAAAAAATGATCAACTTATTTGTCTCTGTTCGGACGTATAGAGGTTTTTTTAATACACGATATTGAAAGATAGGAAATAGCATGGAAATAGTCACATGCGGAAATGTAGCTATATCTCTGAGGAAAATATTTTGGGCGAGGCCAATGTCAAACAGTGGCGTAGCTAGGAATTTGTTTCAGGGGGGGGGGCAAGATTTCTAAAATTCTCGTAAAAGGTTGCCCCAATTTTTTTCCAAGTCACTTACCTCGTGAATTTCACGTAAGTGGGGGGGGGGGGGGGGGGGGGGGGGGGGGGGGGGGGGGGGTTAAGGTCAAAAAAATCGCACAATCAAAAAAAAATCGCACAGTAAATGTAATATATGTACAATTTTGCCTTCTTTTTGGCTAATAACCTCGGTCTTTTTTCTCATTTTTTCCCTATTTACTTTTTTTCTCAACCCCTTTTTTTTAGGGGGGTGGGGGGCGGGGGCCCAAATTGAGTTTTTTCGTCAGGGGGGGGGGGGGGGGGCAGTGTCAAAGATTACTCCTAAAGTGTGATTTTTTACACCAAAACGGCGGCTATACGTGCGAGAAAATTGACATTTTGAATTCATCAAAAGTGAGCAAGATTCTTCTCTCTGCGAAGACGGTATATAAATATTCATATACTTCGTATTTATCGTGTCTGACATTGGTCAATTTGAACCCCACTCGAACAAATTGCTCATTACGTATGCATTCAATTTTTGGATGTAGCACAGTGTATACAGTATACGGAGGTCGAAAGGTCAAATCCAATGCAAGTAGACAATGTATTGGTCGGTTCTCGGATGGGAGCGGTTTTCGCAAAGCGAAGTATCAGAGGGTGTTGTTCGATTGTGTGACAGTGAAATACACGGTGTACGAAGCCGACTAGCTTGACATGTGCAGGCCTAGTCTTGATAGTATGACAGAGCGTCTATCAGATCGAGGATAATGTGATATTGGTCTAGGTCATTTGTTATCTGTCATTGGTGGGTCATGTGTTCGTGAAGTCTATAGTAAATGTAATGGATGAATCTCTGAGAGTAAAAGCCCAATGGAAGTAGTGGGTCTTGAGGTCGTGGTGTCTCTAGAATTTATGTGAAATAGTTCAATTTCGACTCGGAAGCCTTCTGAGTGTTTTGTAGTGTTAACGTTTTTCAGATAGGTCCGTGTGACACTATTCAAGGGTAAGTTTTCTTTAACAAAATACATTAAGTAATGGTTCAGGATTTAATCTTATTCGTCCATGCAGCACTGACTGTTTATCAGATTAAGGCTTATTAATGCTCATGTGATATTAGTCTTGGTTTATGTTAAGTCGTGTCAATGGTAAAAGTAGTAAGTTTGGTGTGGTCTTTAACGAAATTGCTGTGAATAGTTCAGCTCTGAAGCTTTCTGTTTGCAAGCCTATTCTACCTCGCAGGACTGAGATTGAGGATAATGTAATATTTGGTCAGTGTGCGTTTCCTTCCGATTGTACCGAATGAAGTCTTGAAAATTTTCTAGATCTAGAGAAAAGAAATCAATAACAAAATGTTTGAATATCCCAGAATGTGTTGCATATCAATGGAAAGCATATTCATATTTCCATTGATACCCCATTTGTAGCAATTACTTGTTTCAGAGCTTAGCCACTTGCTTGAGAATATGGGGAGGTCTCAATCTGAATCTGCCAAATCATCACTATTTTGTCCTCAAAAGGCAATAGAGCATCGCTCTGTTATAATCAAAGAGGGTTTGAGCACGAAATAGTGGTGAATTTGGCACATTTTGAATGAGACATCCACACATTATCAAGCACGTGACTAAGCACTGAAACAACTACTGAAATGTCCGATCTTTTTTTAGCAGTCTATAATACATGTATGTCGTTTGAGTATGACAATCAGGTTTTTTCTACACAAGATTGGTCAGGTAAATCGTGATTCTGGATCCCTTTAAGTGGTCTCCCTCCGTCAATAACATTCATAATGTATCGAGTAAATAACGATTCCAAAGTCGTGAGAATGTGATTCCTTTAATAAAATAAACCTATTCGTTTAATCCTAAGTCACTGTAATAAGTGAAGGGTGCCCCTAAAGTTAAAGCAATCAATATAGGGGAAATGTTCTTTCTCAAATATAAATTTGGTGTTAGTTAACGAAAAACCAACATATTTTTGAAGCGGTGTCAATCAATGATTATGCAAAAGCTAAACATCATTACTTAATTGGCTAGTTCAGTTTGTCTGAGTATCCTTTTACCTTAACAGCCTTTCATATTCCCCATGTGTTTTGCAATTTCAATAAAGGGATTGAATGCACACTATAGTGGTAGCTATAGCGATATGAATTTAAAAGTGGTGGAATAAACTACAATTAAGTAACAATGTGTTTGAATCGATTTTCTTCATGTAAATATGTAAAAACACAGAATATCTCAATGACTGTGGAGCATGTATAAATTTCGATAATTAAGACCGCTCTGCAAAACAAGTCCGTATGGCTCATACGTATAAGTGACTTGTACGTAAGATTTATACGATAGTCGCCAAAGGTAAACTTTGCATCACCATAAGTACAAGTGTCGATAGAAATATTTGCATTCAACATTCATGGGTGCTTGTACGTAATGTGATGCAAAATATCACTTAGGCGAGTATCGTCCAAGTCTTACGTGCAGGTCACTTATACGAACGAACCGTACGTACTAGTTTTGCAGTGTGGCCTAAGCCCTTGATATCTGCTTAAAATGTTTTCAAAATAATTATCATTTATAAAAGACGAAACGATTTCGCCTAAATTACCGTATGTGCATAAACAAGGGTAACATATCGTGCCATGTGAAATAAATGTTAGACGAGTCCGATATAAAGATGTCCATGAAAAGTCCGAATCACGTTCACAGACGATACTTTGACAAAAAACGCATTCGAAACGTTTTACCCGTATTCATGATAATCTGGTGATAGTAGATGTCAAGTCTGAAAGTGAATTCTGTTTCGCACTACCTACGATGTTATAATAGTTGAACATTTGGATGATTAGAATGAAATAAATCGCTGCTGTGTATGCTCCCATTGCTGTATTCAGGAATCAATTAATCTTGAAAGGCACAACATCGTATCTTCCTTTTCCAACGACAAGTTAATGTTGTAATTTTTGGCATTTAACAACCTCGAGCACCATGTGATTACAATATATCCGACCATATCTCATATATTATAAAGTTATCCATCGTACAACATGAATAATAACATAATAAATACATCATTCAACACTGTCCAACGTGTTCAAAGAATCTTAAATGTACAGACTTCCATCCCTGATTTCCCAACTCTGACATTTCTATCCCTGGTTTGACAGATCGCTCTAAACAAGTTCAAACTCACTCCTCCTCATACGTGGTTTAGAGTGTGTCTACGGTCTACTGAGCAGTATCTGGAGCCATTCCGGTATTTGTGACCATTCTGATGCATCTGTAAAAGTTCAATAGTATAATGATTGTGTTCTGTGTGATTATTATTCCGCGTGTTTCTACTGGGTGTTGGGGTACCTGGGGTGTGTCCATTTCTATGGCAAATACACGATGATAGAAGCAGTGAGCGATACCTGCGTCCACTGAAGGCGTACAAAAATGGGTTAATGGCCGAGTTTGAATAAGAAAGGCACAGACAGAATGATGCAATGTATTGATAAGCTCTAGATACTGGTTCAACGTCAACTTTAAATAATGATACGAGGTGAATGGAGTGTATAGGGCCCCAGCAAAGCCCGAATAGTACAACAACAAGAAGTGTCATTCTGGTCACCTTCCATCTCCGTTTCCGCAGAATATCGATGGACGATGACGAGAGATGATGTCTACCGGTCCAAACACGTTTTAGTATTCGTAGGTAACAGTAGAACATCACTGCAAATGGTAGAATGTACATCAGGAATACAGCGTAGATTTCGTAGATACGTGCGTGACCGAAAGGCTCGAATTGTGGCGTACAAAACTGGCTATTTCTGTCGGCAAAGCTATCAACTAACCCGTAATATACAGCGATAGGAATGTGTAGCAGAAACGAGGCTGAAAAAGAAAAACAGAGAAATGAAACAAGTTTTCAGAATGTGTTATTGAGTCAGACGGAGATGTAAACTGTTTTACGCTGGGCTCAAGCTTATACTCGACTTTTATTATAGACTTTGACGTTTATGCCAAAAATGATCCTCAAAATATTTTCTTTCGCACAACGTACAAAAAATTGTGAAAACAAAACTGCACCTAATTCCAATGTCCCGGTTGCCACAAGTATTTGAACCCCGGGTGATGTAATGCATTACTTTGTGGGTCATCGTAAAAGTGTACGGTGAAGCCCAGAGGATTGATTTGGCAGCTCCGCTTTAGATTCCTCGTGATCGTTGTATTGATGATTAGCAATTTTCTGTTTAAAGATCTAGTAAATGCTTTGAGCTCATGGTAGGATATGTTCATCTCTATCAAATTTTATCGGGAGAGGAGCCTTCGCCATGAAAACGGACATTAGAGTATACAATGGATACAGTTTATGACCAGGCGAACCCTCCCTACATGGCACACCACCTTGACCAGACGGACCTCCCTACATGGCACACCACCTTGACCAGACGGACCCTCCCTACATGGCACACCACCTTGACCAGACGGACCCTCCCTACATGGCACACCACCTTGACCAGACGGACCCTCCCTATATGGCACACCACCTTGACCAGACGGACCCTTCCTACATGGCACACCACCTTGACCAGACGGACCCTCCCTACATGGCACACCACCTTGACCAGACGGACCCTCCCTACATGGCACACCACCTTGACCAGACGGACCTTCCCTACATGGCACACCACCTTGACCAAAGAAGACGTCACTTATTCAACCATTAATTACTTCATGAATAATCGCAAAAGCTGGGTACCTAGTGCGTTCCAATCAAATTAATCGTGTTATGAGAACGCACACGCGAAGCGAAGGATACTAATAATTGCTCGAAAGTACTGCGCAAAAGTGTTCGATTGTTTTGCTCATGGACCGACCAATCAAATTAAAGCCTCACGCCCCTAAACTGAATATTCAATGAGTTATGAAGAAACACGATTAAAGCTTATTTCTAATCGGTTGGATGATAACAATGTTAATGAGGGTCCGACAGCTGTTTTCGTGAATTTTATTTTAAATCTTCGGTTGTTGTTATGGTCGTTCGGAATTGTGCCTCAGGGGCTGCGTCCCTTCGGGACAATTCCTCAGACCTAAACAACAACCTGTGATTTCAAAACAAATTCACGAAATAGATGGTACGCAGTCATTATTCTCTGATCTGTAAACACACTTGATGAATTTATATATTATGTTGTCGGTTAAAAAGATCAAGACTTCAGATGGAATTGGATCATCATAGAAAAAAGTAAATAATTTCACAGTTAAAGGATAACTGAGAGATTACCGAGAAAAATTAAATTTGGAAAAAATTGATTGTTTCAATAGATGTAGGAACCATGATGTGCAATGATTTATGGGAAACAGGTTGAATGCTAGATAGAAATTCGATTGAAGCAATGTATGTAGCGAGTGGTGCTGCATGCTGATATTTTCGATGCGATCTACATCGAAATGACCAAATCGTGAAATTGCTCAAAGGCCACGAATTAAGGTAAACGATTTCGGATGGTAGTTAGAATATTATGCCTAATTACGTGCAAAAAAAAACTGATTTCAAAGAATATTGAAGGCGCAGGGTGAAGTTAAAAGAATTGAGCACGATTTGAAACGGCCATTTGACCTTGATGCGTGCAATGAACTATGTAATTACTGTTGTCTGTATAAAGCGTTGTTAATCTAGTTTATCCTCCCTAAAAATGAAAGTAATCGACTAAAAATAAGCAAACTGTGACACGTTTGATAAACTGTCCGCATTTTTCGCCATTCCAATGGGATTTACACAGTTAAGACATGAATATTACTGCAGCATGATGATATGGAGTGAGCAAGCAAGGTATTGTTGTTGTGCCTGTAATTTATATTACAGGTTCCTGGTATTTTAAATGAGCCAAAGATGGTTATACATTGTAGAAATAAATAATACTTCACAAACTAAAAATATTGCGCAAATAAATGTTCTGAAGACCCTTTGTTTCTTGATAATTGCACAGAAAAGTCATTCACATTTGCCTTTAGGTTCACAAATGATACGGTATGAGTTACGGTCTTCTGCTAAAAATGTTTTTTTTTAAGACATAAAATTAAATGTTAGCGTCCTTGCAATTTAAAGTAGAAATCATTTAGTTGTTTGCTGATATTAAGGTGTTTTTTTTAATGAAGCCTTCCTTCGACATGTCCACCATTTTGCCGAAGACATGTGTGTGTCCTGGCTAACATGTTGCGAACAGCTCGTCTAACCATTCCCCTGTTGCGGTGAAGCCTGTCACTTCGGGTCTGACACATGCCTCCACTTCTTGCCTTCTTGGTCTGTAACAGGTGATGCTTGTATTCAGATTTGCCTTTTCATTTGATAGCTCGGTATCAGACTATTACCGGTAATTACTTATCCCAGAGTGAAATAATGATTATTGGGAACACTTTGGCAATTAATGTGATAATAATGACGATTTTAGCAAAACCAATTTGACTGTGTGTAAATCCCATTGGAATGGCGAAAAACTCGGTCAGATAACGAAACTTACCACAGTTTGCTTATTTTTCAGTCGATTACTTTCATTTTTGGGAGGATAAATTAGAATAATAACGCTTTATACAAACAACAACAAAATTAAGGTTCAATGCACGCATCAAGGTCAAATGGCCGTTTCAAATCGTGCACAATCTTTTTGATTCACCCTGTATATCTCTCAGTGCCCCTTTAAAAGTGTAATTGAGTTTGGTATGCATGAGTATAGTACGATTATTTATCTATTCAAATCGAGATAAAGAGGTATGAGTTGCATGAATTTTAACTAATTTGTTATCATATATGCAGGTAATTATGAATACTTTATAATACTTCATAGATCAAGACGTGTCATTTATCGATATTAATGTCCTGTAAATATTCAATTATTAACCTGGTTGTCCTATATATAAATGTCAATCTAACTAGTTTGAATTTTCAGTTGTTCAATATAAAACCAATAAATATTAAACAATCATTCATGCTTTGGCATAGATACTTTTCTCGAGGAGCAACGACTTATAATGTTGAAAGTTTAATCATTAAAATGCAATTTTATTTGATAATGCGACGAAAAAACTCTGTTCTACGGGCGAAAGGAACACTCAGGTAGGATCGGTTGATCGGGCGTTTTTGTCTTCAATGATTTCGTTCACTTGAAAGGTGACCAATATATATATAGTCGTCGATCTATTGATCATGGTAGAAAATTGATAGACCGGTTGCTTTCCTAATGCCGTCAGTCCAACTAGTGATTTATGGTCAGCCACGTTTACGCATTCCTTCAAGCTGCTTGAGTTTCGCCTTTTGTATGTTGTCTCCTCCGCTTGTGTTTGGTGAAATATCATGCATTTGGTTTTCTAGGCATTCATGTGAAGTCCAGTTTTGAGTGCTGCTTCCTCAACATATTTCAGCAGCTTCTGTGCCTGCTCCTTAGTGTCAGAAGGTAACGCTATGTCATCTGCAAAGTCAAGATCCGTGACTTTCTTTGGCCCTATTCTTCGACTTTGTCTAGGCTTGATGGTGAATCTTTCGAGAGGAACTTGGTCATATCAATCTTGCTCCTGACAAATTCATTGGTCTTATGCTCTTTCCATGATATGCCTAACATCTTGCGCCAACACCACATTTCAAAAGTTGAAATCCTCTTTGAATCCTCTATTCCTACTGACCATGTTTCAAATCCCATTATGCTACAAGGCCTGCTTAGCAGCGCTATAAATTCATGTAAATTGGTGCCTAAAAACCGTCACCAACTTTAAATATTCGCCTTCCATCAAAGCTGGTTGCTATATGACATAATTCTCGTGTGCAACCAACCGGCTGTATTATAATGGAAACTCACCCATGCAGTTAGCAAGAAGTACCGCTCGTTCACGCCCCGAATTTAAATATGATTGCCTGGTTGTACACGCGCACTGGGCAATCCTCTTGTAGTAATTGATAACAATAGGTTTACCAGACCGAATTTATAGCGCTCCTAAGCGGGCAATTTATGTCATGATATGTTGCAACTGGAAAGATTAAAGCCTTCATGCGGCGTACTTTCGTGGTCTTTGTGATTCCTCTATCCTCCCAAATGGTTGAATAATAAGAATTAGTGATCCAAGAAAATTGAATGTGTCAACACAATCTTGTGTCGTTGTCAACCTTCACTTGTTGGTTGCAGTTTCTTCCACAGATCATGACTTTGGTCTTCGTAACATTCAGGCAGTCAGAAAAAGTCCAAACTTCTCACTGGCTGTTTTATTCTGTGTTAGTTCGTGAAGTTCAACTCTAGTTCTCGCTATCAGAGTGGTATCACCAGCATATCGGAGATTGGTTATTGTGCGACCTCCCATTGAAACCTGACCTTCAAATCCATCATAAGCTTGTCTCGTGAAGTGTCAATCTGCATACATTGGTAGATTTGCCATAATTTCTTAACGAACGCTCAATTAGACATAACAAAATTCTTATGACACATGAAATATTGCTGGATATAATTAGCACTATAGATATGTATGTCAGTTCCAATATTGACATTTTGTATTGCCGACATTTCACTAGTGTTACATGGAATTTATTTATGTACATGCCCTGTATATGGCGTAGGTGGAATCATAATCGCATTTTGTTATTGAGGTATAAGTAAAGTAGGTAGTCACACTTGGCGTTATTCATGTAATTTGAAAGATGTATTACATGTATTATTATAGTGAATGCATGTAAACTGTTCGATAGTTATCGTATATACATGTAGTTATCAAATAGCTTCAAATAATACTAACATAGTTTTACATAAAGGGATCCGCGTTTCAGAACACGCCCGTGAATTATTAATATTATTAGACCTCCTTGATGAGACAAAATAAACGCTTTCAAATCCATAGATGATAAACGTACCTATCCATATACTTAGATTTACAAACATGGTTCGCCAAACAGTTCTCGTGTGTAGTGATTTCATTGGATGAAGAATAACCCAATATCTATCTACGGTCATTGCCATTAACGTAGCGCATGATGCTTGGACGGAAACCTGAAACATTAATGGAAATAATACAAATATACTGATTAATTATAGATTTGAATGTTTTGTCATGGAATTGGAGTCCTAGCAATAAGTGCTACTTGAGACAGTAGAGTAATAATAGTCTTAAATTGCACAGCAGTGGTCAAGTACACGACATTCTCGTTTATTTAGGGCCTCAATTAAAATGTATTTGTTTACACCTATCACGTACCAATGATAGTAGAACGGGTAAATAATAATCCAATCCTGGAAAAAAGTCTTAGAACGCTTACGCGTTAACAACGGGAAACTAGAGAGGTTTTGCAACACGTTAAGCTACGTATACGCGTAAACGTTTGTCGTGTTTTCACCATCAGAACAAATCTGTACTTGAAAATAATGTACACATTTGAAACCTTTATTCGACTCGCTTTAAAGCTATCACGCTTTTACTTTGAATAAATTTACAATCGAATGCTGCTACAAGTCATTCTACACGTACGTACACGTCTTTGGAAAACTTGTAGCATCACCCCCTTTCCCACTTGCTATATTGAGGAATGTTTATGTCTTCCGCAGTTGTTCAAGGTGTCCCAACATTGATCAATGGGGAGTGGGGAAGGAAAACAAATTCTCTTTGAGTGTGTATCTAAAAGAATCGGCACGTATAGCCGGACAGGGAGCACTTAGCCTGTATATAAAAGTATTTACTCAACCTCAATTTACTCTCAGAAACCACTCTTTATAACGGATTACATAACCCATAATACATATTCCGCTCAGAAAATCATATCCTTAATGGTAATAGCCTATAAGCAATGATAAGATGGGTCATATTTTATTTAAAATGGCACGCACATATTGAAGTTATCTGAATTTTATTTTCTGTACTTTTCTTGTTAACCCTAACCCAACTGAATCTCACTATATCTCACTGCCAGAAACCCTCTCCACACTCTCAGAACAAAGGTTAAAATCTTTAACCATGTTGGTTAAAATTTTAACCAACGGGAGGTTACCAGGTGAACCACACAATTGGTTGGTTAAAACTGTAACCAACAGCTGTTGGTTAAACTTTAACCTGTGGTTGGTTACAAATTTTAATCATTTGTTGGTTAATATGTTTTGACCAACAGTGGTTGGTTAAACTTTAACCTGTGGTTGGTTACAATTTTTAATCATTTGTTGGTTAAAATGTTTTAACCAACAGTAGTTGGTTAAAAAATGTTGGTTAAACTTCTTTTTTTTGGTGCTAAACTTTAACCCATACAACATTACAATATTGGTGTTTCATTGGCCCGATATTGGCTTTCAATATTGGCGCCAACCCGTGGCCAGGACCAACAAGGGACAGGCCAAGGCACAAGATCCTAGCTACGAGGCCGGGAAGCGATAACTTGAAACAGCGGCCGCAATTGTTAGACCACGTCAGAATTTGTATATGAAATCAATCGTGTTATTTATCGTGTTATTTTCCGCCCTGGTATAATGTGCCCATTATTGGAACAATATTGGTTGCCAACATAATGCCAATTGAAGAGCGCCAATGTAAAACCAATATTGGTCCAATATTAACTGGCAACATGATGCCAATTGAAGAGCGCCAATGTAAATACCAGGGGTGAGAAATAACACGATTGATTTCATATACAAATTCTGACGTGGTCTAAATAATATGCGCAAAATATTTTCCTCGCCAATGAAATTCTTTGGCGGGAATCTTGTTATGACCTATTGTTGGTTAAAATTATGATGCCTTAACCAACGTTGATTAAACTAAAAATTGATTATATTTTTACTCTTTAACCAACGCAGTATTAAAAGTAATTTTTAACCAACGCTTCATTTTTAACCAATGTCGTATACTTTTTAACCAACATTATTTTAACCCATGGTTATTTAATACCTGTTCTGAGAGTGCACACACACGTGCTGCTGCAATGCCTCGATGACGTCACCTACCGCAGGCATATGTGGGCAGGAAGTTGCTGCCCGCATATGCGCTGGGAGTTTAGCTCAGCCTTTGGTAGAGGGACAGACTGGGGTGCGTTTGGTCCCGCGATCGAATCTCGGGGGTGCTGGGTGATCCCCCCCCCCCCCCCCCCCCCCCGATACGCACAAAAACATAGCCGCGGCGGTTAGGGTTAATGTCGCAGTTATACTTTAATATGATATTCTTATCAAGTTGAAAGTTATCGGTTAATCTTCCCTTAGTGCGAATTCAATGTTTGGCATTAAATACGAACATCAGTGATTCTTACACGCTAAGCTTAAGCCGCGTTGTGGTCGAAAAAGCACCCTTAATCCTCATTGTCTTTCATGGATGTCTTATAACTTTACGAAAGAGCTCCCCGGTTGGCGAATTTATTAACCGTACACACTCACTGTATAAATGTATTGCTGTACAATGTACATGTGCTATGCGCTTTACTCCGTCAGGTATCAAATGTTGTTTACGGTAACGAACATCGCCCCGGGTGCACGAAGATGATATGGAATCAAAGAAGATTTCTTGATGCACCCCAGGATGCTTCACTTTCATCACATGACCACAGGATTTCTGTCACCAGTGTCTACTGGTTCCCATCGACATTGCAGTGCAAGGAAATGTTTATAAAGTTGTTAAACGAGGGTCTTTAAGAAAATCCTTTTGCAAGTAATTTGATTGATGTGTCTTTAATACAGTCCTCTTTTGATTTTCTTAAAGACCCTATATTTTTATGAATACAAGTTTTAGTTGGGATTCAACTTCTTTTAATATTTATACAAGTTACCCTATCTGCACCATGCATTTAGATGGTAGAGGTCAGACGACCTCCAGCTGTTAATTACTTTAACACATGTGTGGGACTGTTTGTTTTGCTGATAAGCCCTGCTGGTAGTGTAGGGGCGCTAAGCATTATGGGGTACATCAAGAAATCTTCTTTGATATGGAATAGTCTTTCCAACTTTTGACTTCCTGTTAACAGGTAGTCAAAAGTCAGAGGTTTCTTTTATATTTGATATAACGGTAGTGTGGATAGAGGTTAACCATGTAGCCATGCGCAACGGGCTAAAAGAGGAATCGCACAGGCCTTATTCTACATTCAATTGAATCGATACATGACGTCCATTGCCTTGTGTTACCAAATTGGCCTACATATCATGAAACAGGTGGGGTCTTCTTTCTGAAAATCTTAAACACAGTTATTATATCGAACAAGATGTCACCTAACAAGTTACATGGATCACCACTATTGGGATATCTATTGCTTACACTGTGATACATTCTGGGCATTTTGGGGGAATTGTCAACAATTTTCAAAATTGACAAAAAGAAATGCCAAACATATCAAACATTTCCAATTTTGTTCAAAAATATTCAAAAATATTCAATTTGTTTCTAAAATGTTCCCAACATTTTCAAAACAAATTTACTAAAAATGAAAATGGGTCGGTTTGGCCCGTAGAACATGTTTTTTCGTCGCCTAACATCAATTTAAGAGATTGATGACGTATTCCTTCGGGAGTCACACACTTTTGTATTCTGGCCAACTAAGCTGCTCCTGGACCTGGAGCAGTGGAGCAGCTACGGAATAAAGCTATGTCAAATATACATTGCGATTTATTTCGTAAATAGCGTAAGCTATTTGTTTCAACCTCCCCCTCCCTCCACCTCCCCCTCCCTCCCTCCACCTCCCGGCTTTGTTTGATTTATCCTTTGTCGCAAATACCAATTCCATGGTGTCAAAAAACAAATTAAGAATATTACTTTAGCTGCTCCAGGACCAGCTATGTGGGCCAGGATCTCACACATACCATGTATAATATTACTGTAGCTGCTCCAGGACCAGCTAAAGGGGCCAGGATCTCACACATGCCATGTATAATATTACTTTAGCTGCTCCAGGACCAGCTAAGTGGGCCAGGATCTCACACATGCCATGTATAATATTACTGTAGCTGCTCCAGGACCAGCTAAAGGGGCCAGGATCTCACACATGCCATGTATAATATTACTTTAGCTGCTCCAGGACCAGCTAAGTGGGCCAGGATCTCACACATGCCATGTATAATATTACTGTAGCTGCTCCAGGACCAGCTAAAGGGGCCAGGATCTCACACATGCCATGTATAATATTACTGTAGCTGCTCCAGGACCAGCTAAAGGGGCCAGGATCTCACACATGCCATGTATAATATTACTGTAGCTGCTCCAGGACCAGCTAAAGGGGCCAGGATCTCACACATGCCATGTATAATATTACTATAGCTGCTCCAGGACCAGCTAAAGGGGCCAGGATCTCACACATGCCATGTATAATATTACTGTAGCTGCTCCAGGACCAGCTAAAGGGGCCAGGATCTCACACATGCCATGTATAATATTACTGTAGCTGCTCCTGGACCAGCTAAAGGGGCCAGGATCTCACACATGCCATGTATAATATTACTGTAGCTGCTCCAGGACCAGCTAAAGGGGCCAGGATCTCACACATGCCATGTATAATATTACTGTAGCTGCTCCAGGACCAGCTAAAGGGGCCAGGATCTCACACATGCCATGTATAATATTACTGTAGCTGCTCCAGGACCAGCTAAAGGGGCCAGGATCTCACACATGCCATGTATAATATTACTGTAGCTGCTCCAGGACCAGCTAAAGGGGCCAGGATCTCACACATGCCATGTATAAGAATATTACTGTAGCTGCTCCAGGACCAGCTAAAGGGGCCAGGATCTCACACATGCCATGTATAATATTACTGTAGCTGCTCCAGGACCAGTTAAAGGGGCCAGGATCTCACACATGCCATGTATAATATTACTGTAGCTGCTCCAGGACCAGCTAAAGGGGCCAGGATCTCACACATGCCATGTATAATAATACTGTAGCTGCTCCAGGACCAGCTAAGTGGGCCAGGATCTCACACATGCCATGTATAATATTACTGTAGCTGCTCCAGGACCAGCTAAAGGGGCCAGGATCTCACACATGCCATGTATAATATTACTGTAACTGCTCCAGGACCAGCTAAAGGGGCCAGGATCTCACACATGCCATGTATAATATTACTGTAGCTGCTCCAGGACCAGCTAAAGGGGCCAGGATCTCACACATGCCATGTATAATATTACTGTAGCTGCTCCAGGACCAGCTAAAGGGGCTAGGATCTCACACATGCCATGTATAATATTACTGTAGCTGCTCCAGGACCAGCTAAAGGGGCCAGGATCTCACACATGCCATGTATAAGAATATTACTGTAGCTGCTCCAGGACCAGCTAAAGGGGCCAGGATCTCACACATGCCATGTATAATATTACTGTAGCTGCTCCAGGACCAGCTAAAGGGGCCAGGATCTCACACATGCCATGTATAATATTACTGTAGCTGCTCCAGGACCAGCTAAGGAGGCCAGGATCTCACACATGCCATGTATAATATTACTGTAGCTGCTCCAGGACCAGCTAAAGGAGGCCAGGATCTCACACATGCCATGTATACGAATATTACTGTAGCTGCTCCAGGACCAGCTAAAGGGGCCAGGATCTCACACATGCCATGTATAAGAATATTACTGTAGCTGCTCCAGGACCAGCTAAGTGGGCCAGGATCTCACACATGCCATGTATAATTGCACTGACTACGTGTTATTTCTCACAAGTCATGCAACTCTGAAACCATGGTGTTACCATTTTTGTTACTGCAGCTTGAATTTAGAAGCTGTTGATTTGCCTGGGGTGTTGACTTCCATATTTAGATGACATAATGTATGTACTCTCTAAACATGCTAAATGTAAAAGAGTGGTTTTCCACTCTTTCAAGGAGTTCAACGCAGGACAACACGTTTTGGAGTGGAAAAACACTCTAAAAGGAGTGAAAGGGGATTTTATATGACAATGTTCCAGGATCTCACACATGCCATGTATAATATTACTGTAGCTGCTCCAGGACCAGCTAAAGGGGCCAGGATCTCACACATGCCATGTATAATATTACTGTAGCTGCTCCAGGACCAGCTAAAGGGGCCAGGATCTCACACATGCCATGTATAATATTACTGTAGCTGCTCCAGGACCAGCTAAAGGGGCCAGGATCTCACACATGCCATGTATAATATTACTGTAGCTGCTCCAGGACCAGCTAAAGGGGCCAGGATCTCACACATGCCATGTATAAGAATATTACTGTAGCTGCTCCAGGACCAGCTAAAGGGGCCAGGATCTCACACATGCCATGTATAATATTACTGTAGCTGCTCCAGGACCAGCTAAAGGGGCCAGGATCTCACACATGCCATGTATAATATTACTGTAGCTGCTCCAGGACCAGCTAAGGAGGCCAGGATCTCACACATGCCATGTATAATATTACTGTAGCTGCTCCAGGACCAGCTAAAGGAGGCCAGGATCTCACACATGCCATGTATACGAATATTACTGTAGCTGCTCCAGGACCAGCTAAAGGGGCCAGGATCTCACACATGCCATGTATAAGAATATTACTGTAGCTGCTCCAGGACCAGCTAAGTGGGCCAGGATCTCACACATGCCATGTATAATTGCACTGACTACGTGTTATTTCTCACAAGTCATGCAACTCTGAAACCATGGTGTTACCATTTTTGTTACTGCAGCTTGAATTTAGAAGCTGTTGATCTGCCTGGGGTGTTGACTTCCATATTTAGATGACATAATGTATGTACTCTCTAAACATGCTAAATGTAAAAGAGTGGTTTTCCACTCTTTCAAGGAGTTCAACGCAGGACAACACGTTTTGGAGTGGAAAAACACTCTAAAAGGAGTGAAAGGGGATTTTATATGACAATGTTCCACTCTATTGAGAGTGAAAAATTAACTTTCACACTAATGGAAAATTTCCACTATAAAACGAGTGAATTTCCACTTTTTCCACTCGTTTTACATTTAGAGAGTAGGATTGCTTTTTGTTTAGGCTAGATAACTGTCTATGCGTAGATTATAGTCGGGAATGTGTCTACATGTGACCTATTCCTGGGCACAAACTGCAAGTACAATATCCAAGTTATAAATAGATGCTAAAGCCGGCTTCAAATGTAATACCGTAAATTATCAGCATTAGGCACTCTTTCAAAACCTTGAAAACCCTGGAAAATACAAATGATCACAGCGCCATCTTGTGATAATACATGTATGTCGAGTGTTTTGAGATCAAATCAAATCGGCAAAGTGCAAAAATGTCCTAAGTCGCTAAAGTATTATTTTATTGTCAGGAGCCAATCCATTATCAGTATAGTATGTTAATTTTAATGTGATCAAGACAACGCTGGTTTATTAATTGTGAGGCATTTTATTACTTAATAAGAATAATAGATCTGTTTAAAAGCGAGAACATTTTAACAAAGGCGGGTAATTTACTCATTGAAACGTGGTCAAATCATTATTTGTTTGTAAGAGTTTTATTTTATTTTTTATTTTTTTTATTTTTTTATTTTTTATTTTTTTTAATTTTTATTTAATTATTTATTAGTATTTTTTTATTTTTTTTATTTTTTTATTTATTTATTTATTTATTAGTATATTTATTTATTTATTTATTTATTTATTTATTTATTAGTATATTTATTTATTTATTTATTTATTCACCTATTTATTTATTAGTATATTTGTTTATTTATTTATTCACCTATTTATTTATATATTTATTCACCTATTTATTAGTATATTTATTTGTTTATTTATTTATTTATTTATTTATTTATTTTCGTTTTTATTTTCAAAAATGAATAGGTCTATCAGTTTTAACTTTGGAAAGGGGTATTTACATATAAAAAAAATTCTGTGTTAAACCAGCCACCAATGACAACCATTATAGTCAATCAGTCAACTGTGCATATCAGTATAGAGACTGCCTGCGTTTCATACAAGTCATGGTGCGGGTACTCGTAAACTCTATTTAAGATTTTCGGGACATGAACTCTGACCATCTTTTTAGTTAAAGATATAGTCAATGACCAAGCATGGTTGGAGGTTGAGCATAACTTGCAATTGAATAAGGAATGTGTTGGTACAAATCCCGTTTAACAAACACTATTGATCTTTTCAATGGAATTCCTTCTGCTGCAGAACACTCAATTCAAGCGACATAATAAATTAGTGTTACTTCAAATTGACCAGGCAAATAGCTATTCGATATTGCTATTGATACCTAGTAAAAGTTTTTGGAATACTAAGTGCAATAGCTGCTACAAGAGATTTGGGAAGCTGCGCAACAATAAAGTTCTGTACAATTTTATATGGGAGCCATTCTGCTAAGCGCTTCATTTACATGCATGGCTGCACTGATCCATTTCAAGGACATTATAATATGCAGATAATCTTATCGTTTTTGATATTATACTAAGCAGTACGGCGCGGCTACATACAACTTTCGAATGGTTTCGAGTCAGAAGTCAAGGCATGAAAATACCGTCTATTTTGTTCGCCCCGCCCCGCCAGTAAAGTGAGATTTCAAAAAATAAATAAATAGAAATCGGGTCATTTACAACTCGCGATTGTGAAGGATTGCCTCCATCAATTTTGATCATCTTAGGCTCATTTTGAGGGGAAGTCCTATTTATGTAAGATGTCATTTCCGATTTAATAAAAAACACGATTTTTGTTACTATTTTTGAGGCGATAAAGATGCATTTTCAATGCGATCGTAAACATCGTATTTTTGATGATTTTCAGACGTCATAGCAAAAACTTTATGCACAAGAAATGTTCCTAACGTATAAAACTTGATCAAAAATATGTTTATTTGTAATACATTTTTGGACAGGGGTCAGGGCCACGACTTTTATTCACCTACGGTAAAAATATACGCCATTTTCCAACACACAGAGAATAAATCGTTTTTTCTAACAAAAGGTATTCAGCAGGATTCGAACCGAGGAGGGGAGAATCTATTAGATTACTAGTCCATATTCGTAACCGCTCGGCCATAACTACTTACTGACGTGTCTATGTGTTCTCTATAATAATGAACTAGTGGTGAACTATTGAGTATTCGATGAAATTTTAGCCAAATTGAACCCAGTTTCTAAATTGTATTTTAAATGTGAAAACAGTGTCGCTGCAAGCTAGGTTTGGATTCAATGTAAAGAGCAATAAATTGATGATCGTGAAAGGTTATTAATTTAAAGCTTTTAATAAGACAGGGGTCAGGGCCACGGGAAATATACCTTATTTTTTCAGTAATGACAAAAAAATCTTCTTCAGAAAAAGGCATTTTCAAGCAGAAACGTCCCTGCAAACATGACTTTAGCATGTCAAAATAAAAATAAAAATCCCCTAGTCACATGGCGTTGAACCACATTTAAATGCCTTAATGTTGTCATTGTATAAGGCTGACATTTTGGCATATTGAATTGCACGAGATCGACATCCTCTTTTTAAGGGAAACAAAATCTCTTCGTATACAATAGACTCACTCAATGTTGGCATCTGACTGAAAACAGCCTTGATGATTCACGCAACGCATAGCATTTCGGAATGTAACCATTCTTAAACATGGAACCACAATAGAAACTGCAATCATTTGCGTTCAGGTATTACAGCTCTAGCGCACGTAATACTTATTTAAGCAATTAGAGATTTAACAGCACCTGCAAGAAGCTTATAACCTAATCAATAATTCCCAATGTTTCAAAAGCTAATCGCTTCAATATATTAATTTTAAAAGAAGTATGGGGATCAGCAACGGGCAAAAATCTTCATACTAAAATACATCTTTGATCAACGACTTCGACTAAAACGTTAATCCGGCGTAGCATAGTGGTCACGATGTTGGGCTCCCACGCATGAATACCAGGTTCGAATCCTCAACAAACCATAAACTGTTTTTTATAAAGAAATAATGCTCATAGCCAGATGCGGAGGCTGGCGATATATTATATTAAACCAAAAGAAACACTGTTTATTTTTATTTTGTAGTATTATGGGATGAACGTTTAGGCTGCTGTCAATCAATCAATCAATCAATCAATCAATCAATCAATCAATCAATCAATCAATCAATCAATCAATCAATCAATCAATCAATCAATCAATCAATCAATCAATCAATCAATCAATCAATCAATCAATCAATCAATCAATCAATCAATCAATCAATCAATCAATCAATCAATCAATCAATCAATCAATCAATCAATCAATCAATCAAAAAAGGCCCGAAACAGGCTGAAATTACAAGAAACTGCGTAAAATTTGACTACAAAAAAGCAGGAATTCCTGCTTTTTCATGAAAATGCTCATACATATATAACTAACCCAACTTCTTAAAAAAATTATGGCAATGATGACTAGCTCCTCATATAAAAGGACGGAATCTAGAACAAATTAAAGATAAATTTACAGAAAAAATTATTTAAAAATCAATTTGACTTGGATGGGTTTCGAACTCACGCCTTGGCTTTAACCATACGTCTGTATTTCAAGTCTGGTGCTCTACCAATTGAGCTAATCTGTACGACACAACAGACAGGGTTTTAGTATGCAATAAGTTCTACAGTGGATTGGCTCTTGACAATAAAATAATACTTTAGCGACTTAGGACGTTTTTGCACTTTGTCGATTTGATTTGATCTCGAAACACTCGACATACATGTATTATCACAAGATGGCGCTGTGATCATTTGTATTTTCCAGGGTTTTCAAGGTTTTGAAAGAGTGCCTAATGCTGATAATATACGGTAGTTTGAGAACAAGAATTTTAGTCAGTGGGGGGGGGGGGGGGGCAATATTAGAGTCGCGTCGGTTGAGACTCGACACTGTCGGCCGAGATTGGTGCTGTCGGGCAGTTGCCCCAACTGACAGAAAAAAATTAGTAAAATAGTCGTAAAACAGGGGCGGATTTAGGTGAGGGGCGCGCGGCCTGAATAATCTTTTAACATAGGGGAGGAACAACCCGATAGTCATTCATGTCATTATACCTTATTGGTAAAATAAAATAAATATGTTACACTGCGTATACAAAATAATAAGAATTTCCACCGATAACCATTCTATTCCGATTTTAAAATTTAAACAAACTAATGATACGAAACTATTTATACAAGGTTGTAACTGAATGTTTGATTGTGGTCATTCTGATAGGTAAAAATTCACCCTCCCTACATCCCACAAACCAATTTGGATAAAACGCAACGCATGAACCCTACTCCCGCCTGAAATATTGTTCACATTGTATTTATTCTCAGACACAGATATACGATAAGGATAATTGATCAGCCACTCATCATGAGGCGAGCCTTCTGATGACAGGGGCACCAGTGCCCCTGTCATCAGATAGGTCTACCGCTCGTTTTGCACGATTAAAAATCAACATCGACATCACAGACTTAAAATGCAGGCCTTAAATTCACGAAAAAACTGAGGAATCAAATTATATTTGCATGTTTTTACTTACGTACAAACGTTTAAACCTTAAAGGTAGATGACCCGATCACATTTTCGTAACACAGAATTATTTCAAACATACGGAGATTTTCATATCATATGAAAGCTCGTATTTTTCTCATCATCATACTGAAATTTGACGGCCTAATTCGGTATAATGACAGAGAAATCGACGAAATAGCGTTGAATTACCGCGAATGGTGGTTACCACCGATATAGTTTGTGTACTCAATGGGTACAGTTAATTCACAGCATCTTGTGCGTCTAAAATAAGAACCATAATAGCTAAGCATCTCAAATTTTGGGACACGACGTTTTTAAGGATGACCTTTCATGTAGAATAGCAAACTTAAAGTTGAAAATCGGAACATCTACCTTTAATGGGGCAGTCATATGTATGCGTGTGAGCTGGGCGGCCTCTTACCGTGAGAAAATTGGTGCGGACGGCGGCACACGATGAGGACACACGGTGGGCCGCTTCCCCGTCGTTGAACACGTTCTGCAGGAGTTTTGAGACGGTACAATGCGAGGAAACAGTAATAGGGTGGTACGGAGACGTTAACAGAATGTTATTACCCAGGCGTTATGTGGCAGGTACCGTGCAAACCCGTACGGTGTCACACTGCGAGCGCCCGGTGAGCGTCCGTTCCGCGGACGGTTATCCAGGTGGCAGTGGCGTATACCCAGCTTTTGGAAACTGGGTGGCCACGACATAGTTGTACCGACGAAAGGTATGATGAGATGGGGGGGGGGGTGGGGGGGGGGGGGGGGGGGGGGGGAGGGGGGGGGGGGGGGGGTAGGAGTGACGTTGTCCTCAAAATCGGCCGAAAAAAACTCATGGTCAAAAATCAGAAATGTACCGACGGAGGCTCGTGTGTACCGACGGGGATATCTCTGGGTACGCCACTGCTCAAACTACTCCGGCCAGGCGCGGAAGGCCGGCAAAGTCCCATGAACGTGTTCAACGGACAGGAAACGGCCCACCGTGTGTCCTCACCGTGTGCCGTCGTCCGCACCGAATTTTTTAACACGGTAAGGGCCGGCCAGCCTCATACGGATACATGTGACAAATACTGGCGGTTTGGCCGGTACCCAGGCGCTCCGGCCGGTGAGGACCCGGTGAATAGGTGGTATGCACCCGGTTAGAACGGTAAGCTAGAACTATATGAGGACGATGAGCCGGTACTAGGCCGGTGAGGACCCGGTATAGACCCGGTATAGACGGTATGAATCCAGTGAAGAGCAAAATCAAGCGGTCGTTGAATTGTAGCTGATTGTTCACCGTGTTGGACTCTGTTGTTTTTCTATTAGACGGAAAGGGGCCGCCCAGCTCACACGGATACATGTGACACTGCACCATAAGGAATGGCTATTTTCCCCCTCCAACCCTTATTAACACGGCTGTCGATTTCAAATCCAATTATAGATTCTAAGTTTATAAAATCAAAGAGAGTTTTTATAAGTTTATTTGACACATCATTCTACGGGAAAACATAGTAATATGACAACACCGGAAAGTTGGATCTGAAAGCGGCCTGTTGTTACGCAATTGTGTTAATCAGGGTTCTACTTGCTACTTAATAACATGTTCAATAATGCATTAACATGATTAAAAAAATCCATTATCTGTATAGTCTCAACTGACACGACAACGAAGCATTCTATTACTGGTTGCATGAACACTCGATGTCCCTAGATAGTTTAGTAACTTTATATAAGTAAAAGGCACAGTGAAATGGACATTTAAATAGAAAATGCTTTACTTCATTGAACTGGGTTGGTATTGGAATCCCAAATAAGCGATAACTTCATCGTCTAATGGTGATGCATGTTTAACAAAACAATTTATCGCATACAATGTTAGAGCGTGAAAAAATTGAAAGGAAAATAGCCGCCAATTGATTGACAACACACGTAGATAACATTTTTCATTAACGCAAAACGTCCATACGCCTCCCGATGACAATTAAAGTGGTAAAATTTGTTCGATCCAATTAGCTATACGGCGATAATTTCAGCCACATGGTACACATTTTCAGCTGTATGCGACCGACATAAGTGTATATGGAAGTACAGTGAATATAAATCTTGCCATATTGGATAACGTTGTAATAAAAGACGAATTGCGAACGATTTGGAATTGGTAATCTATGATCACCAAAACATTGTTTGATTTTACCATCGTTAATCAAAGTTTAAAATCAAAAAGTAGCGTAGCAAGGAGTTGTTTATTAGGGAGGTCCGAAATTCCGCATCAAAAAAGGGATGAGAAAATACACGAACATTCTATACCTACATTGTTGCATTTACTTACAAAAAGTCTTACCTAGTTAAAATTAACACATGGAAATGCGCGCGCAAAACGCGCAGATGTTTATTATACCATGTAAACAACACTTTAACTTGCCAACAGGGCCCCGATCCAAACGGGTCCTATCCCTGTCTTATACGCCATCGCCAAAATTGATCCGACTATCTCCTGAACTACAATAGTGTGGTATTTGAGTACTTTGTTACCAAATTTTCAATTGAAAAGTATCTGTCTTAACATATTATCATTTTGAAACTTCATTTGATGCTTCTTGTTTTGAAAACCTTTGCAGGTAATCATGCCATACATCATTGTTCGCGTTACCTATCAACGAGACGCATGATAACGATACATTACATGTATAGTTATACGATAACGAAGGAAAAAACCCACTTCAACCCCCAGGAAATAAACAAGATTTCTGACATCGGTGTGCAACTGTGACAACATATTATACGAACTAAATTATTAAATCTTATAACGGAATAGCGTACGGTATTCCGTTTTAGGAATTAGGAAAGGGCAACTTTTTGCCGAGACGCCGAAGCGTCGCGGCACATTAGAGACGAGATTTCTCAGTATTCAGTTTGCTGAGCACCATTGTCGAAGTTTTAGATTGGACGTAACAGCGTAAATATTAAAGCTGGTATCGGTTTTGGCTAATGAAAGGATTGTATCAACATGTGTTTGGATAATTTGTTCCAAGACATTCATAGATAAGCGTTTCTAATTGGACGAGTCAATAGGACATCCAGGCCCATTCTAGCGTTCAACCAATGCTAATGTTTGTATAAGATTTTATGAGTCGCGCCTCATGGAGCTGATGGTATATTATTGTATTAGATTGCCGTCGTTCTATTGAAAACAGTGGTTAAGAATTATAAATAATTTGTATCGCATACAAAGAATAATTATGTATATATACACAATAGACTGAGAACGTAAGAGCTCCAAACGTGGTATTACGGCAAGTGATTGGATGCCAGTATCCTTGGTAACAGTTCCAAGGACACCTTTGGTATTCATTTCATGAGGAACTACAACATGGGCTGGTCCTACCATGGTCCTACTCTGATCAACATGCCCTCGTCATGCTCGTTGCGATTTACGAAAATCATGAACAAGTTTACTGTGTGTAATGCATGTACGTGTAATCTGAATGTGGCCCCCCCATTTGTTCATAAGCCGCCCGAATTCCTCATGTCTGGATAGATTTTGTGCCTAATGAATTTGCAAACCTACGTATTGTAATGTTGTCTATGTTTTACCAGCTGATGTAAACTCATTGGTGAGTGTCGATCGGGAACCCGGGCGAGATTAGAATAATGAGATCAATCACTCTGTGTGAAGATACAAATTAATTTGGTCATGATCCAAACAAGAGAAGAGGCGACTTTTAATTAGAATATGATTAATCTATTATATACTTTGGAACAAGTGGTCACAACCTAATTTATCAACCCATCTTGATTGAATGGGACATCTTGAATGAATGGGACTGCGTATTTAATCATTTTACCTATATCATGCACTTTAACTTCGTTTTTTTCACATCATTGTTGATATATCAACGGTAAACTACCAACAAACATGTAATAATGTACTTTAACTTTGTTTATTCATCAACATTGTTGATATAATCAACGGTAAACCTACCAACAAACATGTAAATAATTCACATTCATTTGAGGGGGGGGGGGGGGGGGGGGGGGGGGGGGGGGGGGGGTGGGGGGGGATAATCTAGAATATTTTTAAATATAATTAAAACATTTGGAATCCTTAATTTTTATGTGAACGTCAACAGCATACTAAAATAATTACTTTATCGTTATCACTTGGCGTCTCGGCCAGTTTTTTTGGAAGACCTTGTTTCTTCTTCAATGAGATGAATTGTTTGCGTATTTTTTGGCTATTTTTCTGGTTCTATCATTTATCATAAAACGTATGATTAGAGTCATTCACAGCCAAATTGAAGTCTCTATATTCCATGTAGATTAGCGGTTACACACAATACTAATAAGACATTTTATGTGTATGACAACATGGAGGTTGTAAATGTGCCTATTGATTGTACCATTAAACATTTCCACAAAACCTTCAGTAGTCCTACTTTTGTGACTATAAAACATGCAAAATATACTGATATTATACACACACAATAGTGCACGTTATGAAACAATTTATACTTCAAAATGTCACGTCGAGTATTTTGATTCAACGAGCACTGTTGTATACACTGTATAAATTATCTTTCGATACAAGATAATTATTATTTATATAGCAGATACCGTTATAATGGGCAACGTATTGTTAGACATGCTAGACGTCCCATAACTGATGTGTGCATGCTCATAACGATTAAAATGCATTGTAGGATTACACGTTTTATTCCGTATCGGGACGTCTATCAAGATATATCCCTTATATTAAATGATCATAGACAGCGCGTATTTTAGTGTTGTTAAAACATAAATATCATTATCTAGAATGCCTCAGATAAGCAAGATAGTTAATCCAATATATATGGAATACTATTGATCAACTAGCAGCGCCCCTTCGATAGCTCAGTAGGTAGAGCGGTGGACTGTAGTGGACATTCATTGTTATCCATAGGTCACTGGTTCGACTCCGGTTCGAAGGAGTGTCTCTTTTTTGTGATGAATTATATTTGATGTTTCATATGATGAGCTTCAGAATTATTATTGAATTATTTTAAGGCATATTTTTTTCTTTTATCTTTCTTAGTTACATTATTTGTTTTGCTATTTTATATTAAACATAGCAAAATCAGTTTTTGGTAAAAAAAATCCAAAAATTCTCACCAAAATCATCTAAAGTCAGTCAATCATCTACATGTAGGATCAGGTGGGGTTTTTTTTTGCTTAACATTTTTTAATTTTTATATTGTTGACCAAAAAATGTCATTAAAAAAGGGTTGACACTTCCCTTAAGAGGTTTAGTGTGCCTTCTAGATATTTTGCCGCCCCACCCCCATTAAGATTTATATGCTTTATGATGGTGTCAGAAATGATCTCGTCCTATCCGGAAGATAAGCTTAACATTACGTTAAAAATCCTTTTTATCAGTCTTTTATGTAGACCTACATTTTACTTGTTGTTAGATGTGGAAGAAAATGCTTTACACGACGAATAAACACCGAAGATAATAACTTCATTGGAGCAATTGACATATTGACATACATGTACATCATTATACCCCTTTACTCGAGTCTACTACTAAAATGGTTCTGAAAACGATCATGAAGCCATTTTGTTTAAGCTTGAATAAAAAAATAATGAAAAAATTCGCTCGAAACGCGAAAAAATGTCTAGTTTACTAACAAAATGGTCCAGAAAACGTTT
>CM069442.1:62713682-63040945 GCA_035610835.1 Ophiura sarsii
CTGTTGTTTTTCTATTAGACGGTAAGGGGCCGCCCAGCTCACACGGATACATGTGACTGCACCATAAGGAATGGCTAATTTCCCCTCCAACCTTATTAACACGGCTGTCGATATTCAAATCCAATTATAGATTCTAAGTTTATAAAATTAAAGAGAGTTTTTATAAGTTTATTTGACACATCATTCTACGGGAAAACATAGTAATATGACAACACCGGAAAAGTTGGATCTGAAAGCGGCCTGTTGTTACGCAATTGGTGTAAATCAGGGTTTCTATACCTGCTACTTAATAACATGTTCAATAATGCATTAACACGATTAAAAAAAATCCATTATCTGTATAGTTCTCAACTGACACGACAACGAAGCATTCTATTAAACTGGTTGCATGAACACTCGATGTCCCTAGATAGTTTAGTAACTTTATATAAGTAAAAGGCACAGTGAAATGGACATTTTTAAATATAAAATGCTTTTACTTAAATTGAACTGGGTTGGTATTGGAATCCCAAATAATGCGATAACTTCATCGTCTAATGGTAATGCATGTTTAACAAAACAAATTATCGCATACAATGTTAGAGCGTGAACAAAAAAGGAAAATAGCCAGCAATTGATTGACAACAACGTAGATAACATTTTTCATTAACGCAAAACGTCCATACGCCTCCCCGATGACATTTAAAGTGGTAAATTTGTTCGATCCAATTAGCTATACGGCGATAATTTTCAGCCACATGGTACACATTTTCAGCTGAATGCGACCGACATAATGTATATGGAAAGTACAGTGAAAAAAAATCTTGCCATATTGGTAAACGTTGTAATAAAAAGACGAATTTGCGAACGATTTGGTATTGGTAATCAATGATCACCAAAACATTGTTTGATTATACCATTCGTTAATCAAAGTTTCAAATAAAAAAGGAGCGTAGCAAGGATTTGTTTATTTAGGGAGGTCCGAAATTCCGCATCAAAAAAGGAATGATGAAAAATACACGAACATTCTACTAAAATTGTTGAATTTACTTACAAAAAGTCTTTACTAGTTAATGAAAACATTGGGAAATGTGCGCGCAAAACGCACATATGTTTATTATACAATGTAAAGAACACTTTAAATTGCCAACAGGCCGCCCGATCCAAACGGGTCTATTCCTGTCTTATACGCCATCGACAAAATTGATCCGACTATCCTGAAACTATACAATAGTGTGGTATTTGAGTACTTTGTTACCAAATTATTCAAATTGAAAAATATCTGTCTTAAGATATTAATCATTTTGAAACTTCATTTGAATTCTTGTTTTGAAAACCTTTGCAGGTAATCATGCCATACATCTCATCATATAATTGATCGCATTACCTATCAAACGAGACGCTTGATAAAAACGATACATCTATAGTTATACGATAACGACAGAAAAAACCCACTTCAACCCCCAGGAAATAAACAAGATTTCTGACATCGGTGTGCAACTGTGACAACATATTATACGAACTAATTTATTAAATTCATATAGCGTACGGTATTCCGATTTAGAAAATTAGGAAAGGGCAACTTTTTTCTTCTTCAATGAGATGAATTGTTTGGCGTATTTTTTGGCTATTTTTCTGGTTCTATCATTTATCATAAAAAACGTATGATTAGAGCCATTCACAGCCAAATTGAAGTTTCTATATTCCATGTAGATTAGCGGTTACACACAATACCAATAAGACATTTTATGTGTATGACAACATGGGGGGGGGGGTTGTAAATGTTCCAATTGATTGTACCATTAAAAATTCCACAAAAACCTTCAGTAGTCCTACTTTTATGACTATAAAACATGCAAAATATACTGATATTATACACACAAAATAGTGCAAGTTATGAAACAATTTATACTTCAACATGTCACGTCGAGTATTTTGATTCAACGAGCACTGTTGTATACATTGTATAAATTATCTTTCGATACAAGATAATTATTATTTATATAGCAGATATCGTTTATAATGGGCAATGTATTGTTACATGTAGACATGCTAGACGTCCCATAACTGATGTGTGCATGCTCATAACGATTAAAATGCGTTGTAGTATTACACGTTTTATTCCGTACGGGACGTCTATCAATATATATCCTTATATTAAAATGATCATAGACAGCGCGCATTTTAGTGTTGGGAAAAATAAATATCATTATCTTGAATGCCTCCGATAAGCAAGATAGTTAATCCAATATGGAATACTATTGATCAACTAGCAGCGCCCTTCGATAGCTCAGTTGGTAGAGCGGTGGACTGTAGTGGAACATTCATTGTTATCCATAGGTCACTGGTTCGACTCCGGTTCGAAGGAGTGTCTCTTTTTTGTGATGAATTATATTTGATGTTTCATTTGATGAGCTTCCGAATTATTATTGAATTATTTTACGGCATCTTTTTTCTTTTTTCTTTCTTAGTAACATTATTTGTTTTGCTATTTTATATCAACATAGCAAAATCAGTTTTTGGTACAAAAATCCAAAATTTCACCAAAATCATCTAAAGTCAATCATTTAGGATCAGGTGGTTTTTTTTGCTTAACATTTTTTAGTTTTTATATTGTTCTAATGTCATTAAAAAGGGTTGACACTTCCCTTAAGAGGTTTTAGTGTGCCTTCTAGATATTGCCGCCCCCATTAAGATTTATATGCTTTTTGATGGTGTCAGAAATGATCTCGTCCTATCCGGAAGATAAGCTTAACATTACGTTAAAAATACTATTTATCAGTCTTTTTTGTAGACCTACATTTTACTTGTTGGATGTTGAAGAAAATGCTTTACACGACGAATAACACCGAAGATAAGAACTTCATTGGAGCAATTGACATATTGACATACATGTACATCATATATACCCCTTTACTCGAGTCAAGTTTTGAACATGTTGGATGATGATACTGCTGAGGATTTGTTTAGATGATAGTTCTGGAATTTCAGATGATTTTGAGACTGAATCTGATGGTGAGGATATGAGTATTGACGACGAAATTGACATTGACGGCAGCCATAAGCTTTTCATGTATTTGCGGTAATGTACATGTATACAGGTGATAAAGACGTGAGTTTGGGGTGCAAAATGTCGCCATTTTTGTTTATTTTGTCCTGAAAGCACTATCCAAGTAAATTGTTATTGTTTTTATATGATTTTATAATATTACAGATGATTCTGAACAAGTTTAGTATTGTTTTATCCATTTACTTCAAAAGTCAATATTTTGTGTGTTACCCCCGGGAGGGCTAGGTTGAGCGGTACACACTGACCGGTTAATTCCTGCTACCTCACTCTAAATTGTGCAACGGGTTAAAGCATTTGTATACAAATGCTTCTACATATTTCAACGGGTTAAAGCATTTGGATACACATGTATTAACCAATTGTTTCTAAAATAGTGTTTGTTAACTATCAGTAACACCGTTTTATGTGCTTGTTTACCAAATTGAATTATCCAAAACGGATAAACCGTATAATTTCTAATAGTTAATATATGACAGCAATCAGTTCAACTGATTGTTTCTAAATATGCGTTAATAAACACGCGCTTGAAGTGTTTGAATACAAACGCCTAATTGTCCATGCAATAGTGCAACGGATAAACCGTTTAAAAAAATGATACCTGATTATTGACAAAATAGTTGAACCGATTGTTTAAAATAACCATTTTGTCATCAAACGGTTCATGTGGTTGTTTGTAGATATGCGTTAATTAACACGCGCTTCATGTGTTTAAATACAAATGCCTAGTTTTCCATGCAACAGTTCAACGGATAAACCGTTTAAAATATTTCTACCTTTATGTTGACAACTAGTTGAACCGATTGTTTAAAATAAATATTTTGTCATCAAACGGTTCAACTGATTGTGTGTAAATATGCGTTAATTAACACGCGCTTTATGTGTTTACATACATATGCCTAATTTTCCACGCAACAGTGCAACGGATAAACCGTTTAACAAAGTTCTACCTGTATGTTGACAAATAGTTGAACCGACTGTTTGAAATAATCATTTTGTCGTCAGACGGTTCAACTAATTGTTTGTAAATATGCGTCAATTAACAAGCGATTTTATGTGTTTGAATACAGATGCCTAATTTTCCATGCAACGATTCAACGGTTTAACCGTTTAACAAAGTTCTACAAATAGTTGAACCTACTGTAAACATTTTGTCATCAAACGGTTCGAAGGGGTGTGTATGTGTAGGCTAAATATGAGTTATAAATTAACACGCGCTTTATGTGTTTGGAAATACAAATGCCTATACCTTTCCACGAAACCGTTTTCAATTCAACCTGTAGTTGATACTTTTAGTCGAATTACCGACTGATGTTGATATTTTTAGTCGAATATATCCGACTGTTTAAAATAGTCATTTTGTTTATCCTTACGGTATTACAGTGGCGTACCGGCCAGTGTGTCTTCACTAAAAGGGGATGGGCTAGGGGGTCAGGCCTACTCTCTTAAAGGAATATGAAGTGATGTGCTGGAGGCAGCGCCCTCAATCATATTATTTTATGATAAAATCTGGGATTTGTACATTTTTATAATTGTACATGTATTACATGTATGAACTTCCACCTGTAAGAATTAAGAGAAATCAGCCGTCTTTGTGCAACAAACGTTGTTTCAAATATTCCATCCACGGCTCGGACGGAATAAGTGCAGAATTTGGAAGATATGCTGTCGTTTTACTCGCGGACATTCGCGGCAAAGCTCAACCCGAAAGTGCCGTTATTTGCTTATTTGAGCATGAAGCCGATGTCGGAATTGAATGAAATTTTGGATTTGGGCTATGTTGATGATTATCTTTAATATCGAAGTTAATCTAAAATCTAAAACATCTCTCAGTATTCATTTAAATCAAAAGATTGACAGTCAATCTTTAAGATTGTACTTATAGAGAAGGATCTTAAAAGATTAAAAATGTCATTTCAATCTATTAGATTGATAATTTTTAATCTTTTAAGATCCTTCCCTAAGCACAATCTTAAAGATTGACTTTTCAATCTTTTGATTTAAGAGAGTAGTCTTTGATCAGGAGGTGGGGTGGGGTGACCGGTGGGCGGTTATAATCGATGATTTGCCACTTCATTTAAGCCTATTACTAGCAAAACTGAACTTACACAATGTTTTCATTTCAGTCTAAACTAAGCCTTTAGGACCTATACCCTAATTGTCCATGCAATAGTGTAACGGATAATCCGTTGAACAAAGTTCTACCTGTATGTTGACAAATAGTTGAACCGATTGTTTCAAATAACAATTGTGTCATCAAATGGTTAAACTGATTGTTGTAAATAAGCGTTAATTAATACGCGCCTTATGTGTTTAAATACAAATACATAGTTTTCTAAAATATCTAAAATAACACCACGGAAAGTAGATGCTTAGTATATCGTATTCAAACAACTTGACGTGTTAGTGTTTATGTTACAGTATACTATGTGTTAGTGCATATGTGAGAGTATACTAACACTTTTAATGTGTAAGTGTCAGTGTACTAACACTTAAAATGTGCATGCGTTGTATGCGATTGTTTATTGGGGACAACTATGTGTTAGTGCTTATGTGAGAGTATACTAACACTTTTAATGTGTAAGTGTTTATGTACTAACACTTAGAATGTGCAAGCGTTGTATGTGTTTGTTTATTTGGGACAACTATGTGTTAGTTTTTACGCGTTGCAAGCGCTTGTTTTCGTGACACCAACACATAACATACATGCGTTGTATGCCCTTGTATTTTTGGGACAAAAAGGTGTTAGTGTACTAACACTTAAAAATTTGCAGTGCTGATATATCAGAGAATGCTTTGGGTAATCATTTTTAGCTCACTTGTGTAACAATAAAAGAAAAACGTGTACTTTTGGTCCCAACATGTCGGGAGGTCGATTAGGCCTCTACCGTATCACAAGGTGTCACGTTTCATTTATATACAACACTTGGGACCTCATGGGACCTGTAAGGTACACTAATTTCCCACTAATTTCCAATTTATGAATGAACCAAAGTCATAGTTTCAAATACGTTTCAAATACAGAGTCAAACATACGACTGAATTCTCAATAACAAAAAAGATCTACCATCCCGTTTAGTGAGCCATGTCCTAGAAAACGTCATCAAATCTTAATTAAGTAATCCGCTAACACATTTTGAATTGTTAAAACACTTGCTGACATTGAGATACTCAACACTTTCAACGACTGTCATGCCTTAAATAAACTTCAATAGTAATCCGTGGGACCTCATATACACATCACACGTCACCTATCAATCACATGTCCACTTAAAGTAGGTCAATGTTATCACTTTAATGGCGACAAGCTAGATTTTGGAATGAGTTTGCATGGCATTTCAGTCCATCAGTCGCCCACATCTTCTTAAATGACACTGTTTTATCGCAAATTCCATTATCTGAGGTTTTATTCAACGGTTGCTTCGTTTCACATTGATTGACCGATTGACTGTGCGAAAGATTTTAAATCAATAAATAACAGTCTGGAGTAATCTGACGGAGGGTCAATGAATAACATTAGAAATATGAGACATTTTAACTTGAGGAAACGTATAACCAGGCGTAATATGCGCATTTTGTATTATATTTATTTTATAAACAAAAGTGCGTGACCACTACTTTGGACTAAAATGGATATTATTTTTCGCATCGCAAGCCTTCCGAACTGAGAAGACTTAAACCCAATGGGTGATAGAGCATTATTTTCTTGGCATAATTTACACCTTCGGGTATTTTTAAATCACACAGATCCGGAAGATTTGGCCTACCATTTTGGTAGTTCACCACAGACGAACTGGTCATACACCTGTTCACTTGGTGACAGACAGTGTCCGGCATGAAATAGTCGACTGAAGTTAGACCCTTTTATGTACCGATAGAGGGCTCACTCACTGTGACTGCTCCCAATCAGACTGCTCCTCATCCTTTGATCTTACCCGGAGAAAAGAGGTCTACTTACACTAGATTTGACCTTTCAGCCTCAGGCCTCCTTTATATACTGTTACACTGCGCCCATCCAAACATTGGGATGAATGCGGGTAATGAGCAAATTGTTCGTATGGGGTTTTGCGGGGATCAAATTGACCAATGACCGACACGATAAATACGAAGTATATGAATATTCATATACCGTCGTTGTCGAATTATAAGTTTGAGATCATTCAAAATGGCCATTTCTATAGCACTGGATAGCCGTCGTTCGGTCTAATTGCATTTTAGCTACATTTACGCATAGGCCTATGTGACTATTTCCATGCTATTTCCTATCTTTCAATATCGTGTAGTACAAAGCCTTTATACGTCCGAACAGAGACAGATAATTTGATTGCTTTTTACGATAAACTATAAACTCTTACACAGCCACAGATATATCGCATTCACGTGTTTCTAAATGTACAGGCGGCAAATTCAATATTAGCGCATATTGAAGGGGTGTGATACTATCGTGATGTGAATTATGCATCAAAAGCATCGACCCTAATAATCCATATTGTGGTTTAAAAGCGCAGTTCTTTGGTAAATCCAATGTCAGTAGTCCGTGTATGGGGCAGTTCTCGGTTGGGAGCGTTTTTTGGCAAGGTGAAGTATCAGAGGGTGTTGTTCGATTGTGTGACAGTGAAATAACACACGGTCTATGATGAGTCGACTAGTTATGAAATGGCCCGCCTGATGAAAATGGCCTAGAAATGATCCCGGAAATGATTTTGCAGGCGCAAGGTATGGCACAATAATAGAATTCCGGCTAGATTTGTATTAGAAACTCATTTATTTGACAAACGGCACAACATAGGGTTCTTTCATTTTGGTTTGTGTGGCTATAAGTAGGAAAGTATTATAAAAAGGCACACAAAACGGAATTGCAGGAAGTCACAAAGTGATTAATGGTTATGAAATACCGTAGAATGTATATTTTGTTAAATTACCTTCTTAAGTCTTACGGGAATATTAGCATGTTTATGGATACACAATCGGGAATATTCTGTCACCAAATTGAAGATTGAGTATACTGGGCCGACATAGTAGTTTCTTTTGATACGAAATATATCTAATGTTATAGTTTGATACAAATTGTTCGTTAGTTTTGCTCCCCCAATCAATCATTATACGTAGTACTAACATTACGTATCGGTGTATGTTATTTGAAAACGTTTATGAGATTCAAGGGTATAAAATACATATTACAACTATTATTTATTCATGTCTCATACTTCAAACTGGAGAAACCCTGTCTTGTATTGCAATTATAGAACTGGGCGTTTTTTAGTACTTTTCCCCTCGAGAATAGAATGCGTATATTTTTGTCGGAAAGGTTTGAAACTGTGGGCCAGATTAATAGTGAAAATTGCATCTTGAATCATCGATTTTTAACAGCGTACTTTTACTCGGTTCCGAATGTACATAAGATGAATATTTTAAAGGGTAACATGATAAGTAACGATTCAAATAAGAAACAAGTAATAAACGTCATTACCATGGTACCACGATTTACATCATCCGATATGAAGACCGATGTACCTTGTCAAATCTATAGAACAAAAACTTATTAAACATTATTTCGGTATTTAAACACTTCTACTTTAGTATTGACAATGAAGATAAACAGCACGATCCCTAAAACTCGGATTATAATAATAGAAATAGCGTATTTTGGACCAAATGTCTGTATGGTAAACTGTGGTAAACTGTCGCAGTTTACACTTTTCATTTTGCGGTATTGCTATGAAATACAACACAAGTCGATTGATTTTCGAACTGTAGTAGAGTCATTATCTTGGATTCCTTGACCATTTTCTTCCTACCTTATTTTCTTAGTGAATGTGTCAACTAGAACCATTTTAAAAGAAAATGAGCTCCCATGCATTTCTCAAAAGTGACGGGAACATTCTTTTATAGCGCAAATTCCAAAATGGCCGCCATTAATTAAGCTAAAAAGCACACCAAATTGTTTGGCTGAGCACAAGGATTCCGAAAAAGTATAGTTTGCTCTACTTCCGATGTTTGGTTAATGAGTTATCGGGTAAAACGTAAAAAAGGTCGTTGACCTTTGCATATGGGGTCAAAATTTAAGCTTTTACGTTCAAGTTTATTTCACGAATGTAAGGTCATATATTGAACAGCTCAGAAGTATGAAGAATTTGTATAATTAGTTCACCACATTGAAAAACTACATCACTCTCGTCTCGGCTACATAACTAGCCTCGTTTTCGGAGCACTAATTGCTCTGAGCATGCTCAGTTGGATAGCACGGCCCTCTTTTGACGTAAGTGCGCCAATTACGAATAACGTCTATACAAATATCAGTATTACATTTCCATTCACCTGGCCTATTTAGAATAACTCCACCGAAGTATTGTAATTTGATACACCCATAAGCTGACGCTATTTCCAAGCTGCAGGCTCCGTGTAAATAATCGAATGTGGGAGCACCACACCAAATATCTTCCTCATTGAAATACGTGTAAAGTGCCATATTTCAAGACACCTTTTCTACCCTCCGGTTACATTTATTGCATACTTGTCACCTATGACCATTTTCAGCAACATCTCAACTTTAATTTAAGCCTTGTTTCATGGGGGGTTTTTGACCTACATTTTCCGCTACGGACCTGCACACAGCGCCCTCACTTTTTCACGTTTTCTGGCATGCCTGTTCACCATTTAGGCAGGTGCTTACGCCCTGGGCACTATTTAGGTCGATAAATTAAAAATATCGTATTTTATCATTGTAGGTGCAACGGGTAGGTCCCATTCGTTCATTTAAATACAAACATACCATCCCCGGAGAAACAAATTGCCCGAAAACCTCACATTTACTAGCCTAGTCTTTGTGCTTTTCCGGAACTATTATAGGATTACACGAATTGCGCATTGATTTGGTACAGTGCTCCCTTTAACAAAAATCTAAATTATTTTTTTTGCATTTTTGGAATCATCATATAGCATCATGAAAAAGTGTCACTCAAAAAATTCAAATTCTACTCCTAACTGGAATTATGTCACAAAATAGATTTTACTCTATACCCAAAATACCCAATTTGTCTCACTTTTTGGCCATTTTTTGCCCAAAACTGTTACTTTTAAAGCCTGCTTTCATGACCAAAACGTGTATTTTTAGATTTTTCATTGTTTACATTGTATACATTATATGTTAATAGCATATATGACACATTTAATTATCGACAAACATGATAACTTAAACATATAATCACTATATCAAGCCGTATTCATTGAGGAGATACCTGTATGCCATTAATGGCTAAATTATGTGAGGGGGGGGGGGGGGGGGGGGGTAAAAGACCCCCGTATTTATAGGACAATAAGCCTCCAAAAGCCATTTGTTTACTTAGAGTATCATAATTACCTAGTAGGCAAACGCACAATTCCATTTTTGTCACGATATTACCCCTAGGGTATTGTGTTAAGCATTAAATGTACACTTTTAACGATTTGTTGCTCTTTTCTGAGCCAATGTGGAGCCAAATATGAATTTTGACAACTCGTTGACCTAAATGAGAGAGCTAAACTCTAAATAAAGCTTTGAACTTGAAAATGAGACAATCAACTCTTTAAGGGGAGGCATTAGTTTCAAAAGTGATTTTCTAAAATAAAGACTCAACTAAATTCATATGTGGACAGGTTATGTATATTTAGTTTGCGATTCATTTTTTTACGTTTTTTTCCGCGCTGCGACATCCGTTGCCATGGCAACGGCGGCCATATTGGATTTTTAAAGGTTATCTTGCGCGCAGCTTTTAAACACTTTATGAAATTTTTTCTGGCTCTTCCTTGGGCAGGAACATACTTAAATATACTCTTAAGAATTGTATGGAGCCAAAAATGCAAAAAAAATATCACGCGCCGAGTACCGGGGCGTAAATATTGCGCAATTCGGCATAAAAAATACGAAAATGGACCATATGAACAAGTTTTGAACTTTTTAAAACATTTCTCTTCATAGAAATTGAGAACTTTATACTCCTGATCTACTCACCAATTTATATGTAAATCGAGTTTACAGTATTCGAATAAAGCTGCGCGCAAGGTTGAAAAGCACGCGAAACGACAAATGGCTAAAAAGTGAATTTTAAGTTTAGAAACACTGAATATGCAAATTAAGTGTCAATTACGCAAAATTAATATGCGAAACTCTTAAATTAATTTGCAATAGTAATTTATACAATTTTTAAAATTCATTTACATTGAAAAAAATGGTATAATGGAATGTTATTAATTTAATTTGCAATTTTGTTAAATATCGCTGCTTGAAAAACAATATATTATATAAGAAATAGTACCTGTGTATTCGTATAGGAGAATATTAAAGTTTGTCGATTTTCGCGTCACCAGTTTTACTTTGATCATGCGCTGCGTTTGAACCCAAAGTCCGATTAAACTCAAACAAAAAGCAAATTAAAGCCGACATTTAGGAAAAATTTGTCTTAATAAATAACCAAAATGGTGAAATTTACCATATTTAAGATTTTGAAACTAATGCCTCCCCTTAACTGAGATGCAAGTTACTTGATATAGACCTAAGAGGGGGTATTCTTGCACGTGAGGGACTTCTAGCCAAGGGTAACGTGACCCTCTGTCTATAAAATCGCGAAACAGACCCATAGCCATTTGACTCTAAATTTGGAGCTTTAAAGCAATTTTCTTGGATATTTCTCGAGAAAATCATATACATTTCTTGATATTAACGTCCGACATTGATATAAAGGGTGTTTCGAATGTAAATCAAGGCATATTTAAGCAATTTGAACCCATCTTCCACTTCAAAACTCGGTTTTATTGGAAATGGCCATTGTGCGTTAAAGGGAGCACCACACCAAATATCTTCCTCATTGAAATACGTGTAAAAGTGCCATATTTCAAGACACCTTTTCTACCCTCCGGTTACATTTATTGCATACTTATAGCATATTTAAGCCTTGTTTCATGGGGGGTTATTAACCTAAATTTTCCGCTACGGACCTGCACACAGCGCCCTCACTTTTTCACGTTTTCTGGCATGCCTGTTCACCATTTAGGCAGGTGCTTACGCCCTGGGCACTATTTAGGTCGATAAATTAAAAATATCGTATTTTATCATTGTAGGTGCAACGGGTAGGTCCCATTCTTTCATTTAAATACAAACATACCATCCCCGGAGAAACAAATTGCCCGAAAACCTCACATTTACTAGCCTAGTCTTTGTGCTTTTCCGGAACTATTATAGGATTACACGAATTGCGCATTGATTTGGTACAGTGCTCCCATGTGTTGTTCACCTGGATGTATGTTTTTCCACATGTCAAAAATAATTCAGGATTTCAAGAAAGCGCTGGATTTTTATTTGGAAATAAAATCTGATTTCAATGTGCATACGATGATATCTGTTCCTATATTTACAGAAAACGGCTGATCTATAATAGTCAGATTTGGCTTGAGGCTTTTATACGAGAACTAAGATTGTGTGATACTCATACACTCTAATAATAGGACACGCAAGGTGTCTTATGACCCTATACATTTTGATCAGATATCCTAATAACATGATGAATGATTTGATCCGAGTGTTATATATCGCCTCTGGTTTATCTATCTCTCCGGTGAATGAACGTAGTGTGTTATTTCAAAACTTAAGGTTGTTCCTATGGCTAATTTTTTATTTGATATTTTAATAGAGCTTGCTGAGCTTCACAATAATCTGAAATTGATCGGAGGTACGGTTTTCTAGATAATGACAAATGTTATTGTCAAAAATCCATTTTAAGTCATTTTGAATTATTTTGTTTTGTATTGTTATCCGGCCAACAGAGGGCAGTCTATTTTCTTTTGTTATTGTGGGTTTTTTTTACTCCCTAGGTAAAATTTCTATATAAAATTAGTTTTTTTGTTTTTGCTCTTATTTTTTATTGAAAACTGCATTCGATTCCCGCAGCAAGGGAATTAAGAAGAGTTGTATAGCCAACATATACACCAAGAGGCATTACATTTAGTAAAGTGCATGAACTTGAAAAAATTAATTAAATGCATAATATTTTTTTTATTTTTTTATTTTTTTTAGATAATTAAGTATAATTAATTATGCAGATATCTTATAGCCTTTCGCAGGACAGGAAACTTTCTAAAAACTATAATTAACAAGCTCCCAACATTTTAGCTTTGTAGCATTTATACTTTTTTTTGGAAAAATTAATTTAACATTTTTGCATAGATTAATTATTTTGCTAGGCCAGCTAGGGGGTCAAAAAAACAACAATAAGAAACAAAAGAAATGAACGCTTCAATTTTGCTTCATTTTTGACAATAAAATTGTCATATCTAGAAAACCGTACCGATCAATCTTAAGTTTAAGATTATATTATGGAGCTCAGCAAGCTCTATGAAAATATCAAATAAAAAAATTAGCCGTCGGAACAACCTTAAGTCCATAATAAACCATGGCAATGATTGATTGTATTTGTGTAGAAGCCCGACTGCGTCCATGCAGCTCCTTGCTTTTTTTAAAGTCTATCAAAAGATCAACAATCGCGTATCCCCGGTTAACCTAAAGGAAATCGTGTTGTTTACGAGATAAAAGGCTTGCGATTTAGATTTCAAGGGTTCACTTTTAGCGCGGTGAGCTAATGCGATAACCAGAAACCGCGCTGAGTTGATACTTATTTGTAATGGGCTTCGTCACCGATCACGGAACATGAACGTGATTGATAATGTATGGCATTGATTAATTACGAAATTGCATATTCTTCTAATGCTAATTTTTTTTGAAAATGTAATTGGTGCACAATATTGCCATTCAGTATCAATTTCGTATACTATTTCGTATACTATTTCGTATACTAAAATGACCGCGATGAACATCAGAAATAACCTTAAGCACAATGTATTTCTGTGTTCTTAATTTTAAAGAAGGTCTTGGATTGTAAGTTGTTATCTGTATTTATTTTCCAGTAAAATGGTTATAAAGCAAAATGCAGTCTTCTCTATCGCTCATGATTTTTATGACCCTTACCAAATTAGGGATGTTGAAAAGATATGACAAGGATATTGAAATGATGAAATCCCCAAAAGAACAACGCAGTTTTACTCAAACGTATTTCTCAACTTCAGTAGTTATACGGACTCATGAATTTTACTTGTAAATGTCCTTGAATTTGTAATATCGTGTTTTACGTTTGTTCAAATCGGATGCATGTATCCGTGTGTACAAATAATTCATGGTGATTAGAATGATGCTTATCAAGTGATGTCCGGTGACGTTACTTGAATTATTCAAATCGGCGATAGACCATCATTGATTCAAGATTTGTATGCAATCGACTGTTTGTGTGTCTTTCCTGTGTGCATACGAAATTACCAAGCGTTCTTCTTTCATAATTGCTTGATTTAAGATGCCTTGTAGAGGGCAAGAGGGTGATGTTCACCTTAAATTCAGGCGTTCATCAAAACTTCAACTTTCTGGCTCGATTTCGAAATCGGCAACCTTAATGAATATTCTTGCTTGGCACTCGGCCGAGTGCACCAAACTGGCGAAACTTAATAGGGAGGTAAGCTACCTACACTCTTGGAAAAAGGGTGCTTCAGGGGTTCTTGGCTGTCCCGTATATGGAACCCTTTATAGAACCTTTATAGGTTCCACAAAGAACCTTTAAAGGTTCAAAAAGAACAAAAAATGCGTCTTTAGAACCTCTAAAGGTTCTCTACAGAAGTTTTTTGGGTTCTTTGAACTAAAAGAACCTTTAACCCTGAGGGTTCCATATACGGGACAGCCAAGAACCCCTGAAGCACCCTTTTTTCTAAGAGTGTAGGGAGGTAAGCTACATCCCTAGTAGTTATGCCCTAACTGTAGCATAACTTACTAACGATGTAATTTTGAGATCAAAACTGGCGAGTAACACTAGAATAGTAACTAGCGAGGTAAATATCCACATTAATCAGCATCGTCCCCTTACAAAATTAATTGTCGCATATGCCAAGTGTTCACCTATACTCTACGGAAAATTCTGACGTGAATGGTCCTTCGTAATAGTAAAAATGTGTCGTCACTCGCTAGGTCATAGGTGAGTGTAAATAAAGAAACACGTTGAATCTGCCCGCGGTCTGGACAAAATGACGCCATTTTTGTAGCCGAAAATTTCGAAGTTGTTTACCGCTTTTTCTAAAATAAGGACTATCATGACATTACAAACATATTTTGGTCGAGTGTCACAAACAAATGTTGCACTAAGAGGTACAATTTTCATGATAAAAATCTGTTTTGTGTAATTGAATAGTTCAATGGTTTATTAATAACATGATGTCAATTCTTTCGTCCAATCTCTGTGGCGTGCTACTGTGATCCTGTCTTTTATAAACGGCAAACACGGGTTCAATTCCAGGAATTCCCTTATGTGGTTTTTGAAACATGATGGTGACTTAATGAAGTAATTTAATATAATGGCCCAGGTATTGACAAACTTTTAGTATTTATTTAATTCAATTCAATTCAATTGATTTATTAAATGTGTATAAGTATTATTATTTTGTATGCATCTTTTTATTTACTTTTAATGTATTTATTAATTTATTTATAATGTTTAATTATTCATTCTTTCATTTATATAGCTAGGCATATGTGTGTATTCATTTATTTATGTATGTTTTCGTTTATTTCAATAGTATTTGATATCATGTTAATTAAATAATTTGATTGGTTGGTTGGTTGACTGATTGTTTGAAATTATTTGTACAATTTTGTATGCATCATTGTGGATAGATTTAAAATATTTTACAATAAACTGGTCATAAATGTATCATTGAGTAAATAATGCATACATTGATAATGAAATGTATGATAGAAATCTACCATTTATCATCATATCTATGTAATCGTCCATATGCATCGGGCAAATCAGAAATTATTATTTAGTTACAGCATGAACTGTTATGCTCCAACTTACTCTTGGGTCCCGCGGCCCGTAAGGTATAAGATTTAGCGTAAATTACTCGCAAGTTACTAGCCTAGTAGCTTACCCCGGTTTGGTGCTCTCAAAATTTTGGGTTACGCCTCAGTTACTAGCGAGGTAGCGCTATTCTTCAGCTACCCGCCATTGGTGCACTCGGCTGACTGTTTTACCGAAATCTGCGACCTTAATGAATATTCTTACTGGACACTTTGTTTTACCGAAATCGGCAACCTTAATGAATATTCTTGCTGGACACTTTCTTTTACATGGCGAGAAATACACTCATGATCTGACGCTCTTTGTGTATCATTCTAAATCAACCAGGCCTTAATATTTGCTGTACGGTTCGAATCTTTCTAGTTAAGGTTAATGTATTAATAAGACAGTAAATGCAATTTACAAAGTAATTAACAAATGACACCATTATGGTTTACTTGATTTACTCATAGTATTATTCCTATAATTATCTTATACTTCATTAGAAAATGTGAAGTGAACAAATTGTATCTAATTGAAATCAAGAAAACTGATCAAACATAAATAGGCTACTAGCTTTACGTTTAATTAACTTTTGTCATATTATGACAATGGGAATTGTTGGTCCAATGACGAAATAACAGGTTTTCATTCCACTATGGCTCAAATGCCTAAACATTCACAGTATATTTTAAAGATTTAAGGCATCTTGATTTTACGAGGGTCTTTCAATAAGTTCTACCTCTCATGCGTTATGAAGGTCCTCCCAATGTTTGCAACTTTTATTCTTTTATATATGTTATACTGCCTAATCATTTTATACCGGCGATTTAAACTAGTGGCCGGTCATAAATCCTCCAATTCCCAGATGAGGCAGGCAAGTGTTCATGTCCTAAAGCACTGTTTTGATGTAAATCCCGCACGTGGCCTTGCTTAGACCAAACAGAAAATGTGTTATGTACAATTCCGTGTACAATATAAAAGAACAAGATTTACATCCAGTTTTTTTCTTCACTTCATACAGGAAACACATTTGTTCGGCGTTCTGAAAATAAATGTTATTTTATTAAATTTGAGATAAAACTGTTTGAGTTGCAGGTCTTTTTATAGTCGGTCAGTGAAGAAACCGGAAATGTAACTACTATTTTGTTGGCCTTGGCAACAATGACAGCAAACTAAAAGCCTGTACAACAGACTTTTTGGCCTAAAGGGTTTTTGATCTGTAATATAAACTTCGGAACATAATGACAAATTTTCTAGATTTAGCATTTTTGTTGTACAGTGGCTTTCAGAACCTAGCAACGCTTGTTACGACTCACTGCGAAAATAAAGGCTTGCATACGTATTTTTGAGCTTTCGGAAGTAATTCATAATATCTTGAGGCAATTTTCCGGGGTTTTTTAATCACCTATTTGTACTCAATCAGCTATGACTACTCTAAGTTTAGATGATAAGTTTTAGAGAAGTTAAATATAGTCTCCATTTTGACGAAATCATGACAAGATTCAGTTTTGACGAAATCATAACGAGAATCAATTTTGACGAAATCATTACAATATTAAATTTTGAAGAAATCATTACAAGATTTTATTACCCTAATAAAACTCTGTTGCTGACTGATGAAATAAATCCAAAATGTCTTTTGCTGCAGAAACATTAAAAATGGGGACTTGTACGATTTATTGATTGTTTTTGAAGAATCAATAGGGCTTCAAGATGACATAAATTAATGATACAGGTTGATACGGCCTAGCATCTTATAGACTAAACTCATGTTGAATGGTTTCGTAAATCATGCCAGATAATAGACACAAAGGTATCCAATGCGTGTCTCAAAATTGTCAAATGGACATCCGTGATGCGCAACACGTAAGCTCGACCTACCACTCTGATTGGCCACCGGAAATTTGGGAGTTAATTAGCATGCGCAGTTAGATGCTCGGAGTGCGCCGGGGTGTGTGTGACTGGGGAAATGTGTCGTACATCCATTCACGATGAGCTTTAAGCTATTTTCACCCTTTAGTTGTGGTTGTTGTTCTGGTATTGCCAATTCGCCTGCAGTATCGCTGATTCAGGACTAAAACACTTTTAGAAATCGCCAACATGAAAGACACTGATAAGATAATACCTCAGCTTTACTCCAGGTGACGTTAAAGAATTTGATTAGTCTTGTTTACCACTACATTTTCAGATCACGTTTTTGGTTAGTCTTAGGTTACGATGATTACACGTTACAAACCTAGCCATTTAAAACAGAGCTGGTAAATATCCCGTCAATGTATCGGTATCAATTGTCGCAGCGCACGTTTTATCACACCTTCTTACCAAGGGCGGGGGATTCACACTAACTCACCCCTGCTAATTTTGCTTCCGTGTGTCGCTAACACTCTAAAATAGATCTCTAATTAACTGAAAGCATTGTACAACCACGATTTAAGACAACACTTAAAGCACCTACCATTGACTTAATTAGCGTAGAGATCTTAACATTTAAGTTGGGCAGATGCAAGCCAATCATATTTACATGTAATGTTTAAAACATCACGTATTTGTATACATGCAACTAATTTTCGTTACAGATAAAACTCCGAATCCATCTCTTAATGCTGCTCTCTGCGCATTATGTTTACTATGCAATCTGTGCACGCTCAAACTGCAAGTGGCTCCTGTAAATCTTTATGTATCTGAACTGAGTGACAATTCAATAGGATTTTTATTTGGTCAAAATTGATATATTACACTGCTTTGATGTGGTTTTGACATCACATTGATAAGCCCCTGTTTCACGACATTTTATATAGCATTGTCCGCGATCACGACAAAACACACACACACACACACACCCCTATATTTGCTATTTGAATAATCAATTTTAAATTTGATTAAAGAGCTGTTATATTCCGTTTATGCATCCTCTTGCAATTTAATATCATGCAGCTAATAAATGCCGATGCTTCTGGTACTATAAATTGTTTTAAATGTTTGAAGTCTTTTGACAGTATTCAAACTTGCATGTACTATATATACCTGCTCAATGTTCTGGCTTCCACGTGTATTTATTCAATATGTATTACATATTATCATTCTTAAAACTAATAGGAATTCTGAACAATCGGATAGAGAAGTCGACGACATTTGTCATTAATATCCAAAACAGTTGGTGATCATGCCTTTTCTGTCGCTGGTCGCTGGCATGTCGCTGGTCCACGCACTTGGAACACACTGCCCATATCCATCCGTGAGGCACCAACCAGTCACAGTTTCAAAAAGTCGTTGAAATCCCACCTATATCCTTATCAGTAATTTTGCTTGTATTTTGTTTTTGATTCTTTTGCCTGTTTATGGCTTCTCATTCTTGTAATGGCGCCTAGATATTCATCTGCATTGCGCCTCATTGCGCTCATCATGCAGTGCAATAACCCGCATTTAGGTCAGACAATATAACACGGTTTCAGCATAAAAAAGCAATACCTAAAATCATGATAACAGAACTAAGCCGTCTTGTAAGACTAACTTTCCATTTCCTGGGTGTCCCCCTATGACAAACCCGCCATACCTGTTGGCGGAAATAGCAATGTAAGATAATCTCCTGAAGATTATTGAAAATGGACCATGAATGGTTTGGGCAAGTGGAAATAAATATCACTCAAATGGTTTGATTCTCAGGAGATATTTTATTTCATTGAAATAGTATACCTATGGGGGTATTCACATCCATACGGTCTGTTTGCACAGACCTACTAAAACTGATGAACTATATGGCTTTTTTATATTGGTGTTAAGGTGAAGTGATATACAATGAGCGGAAATGAATTAATTAAAAATGTCTGAAATCGAATAATGTCGCACCATCATTAAAAATTGATTTCTTCATTCCTTGTATCGATTAAATGACATATTTGTGAGTGATATCCATTATATTGTCGGAATAACACGTGACGTTAGGTTTTCTCATCGCAGACAATGGCAGAGGAAGAATAACTTCAAGCCCCACTGTAACAACCTAGATGTTGCCGTTTAAACATATTTCAATCAATACGCATATTATGTGGATGGTAATGACTCTCGTCAAGTCAATTACCTTTTAGTCAAAAGTAGTGGACATGCAGTCATTTATTTATTTATTTGTTTATTTTTCTTATTTTCTTTGTTTTTCAATGCCTAATCCCATCAAGATCTTAAAATGCACTTTATTGTCAACTGCTCCCTTTTGCCGCGATAAACATAACATTCATTCAACTATTTAGGTTAATACATTCAATGATCGATTTAGTAGGTAATATTATAAATTTTCCCCTCAGTGAAAACATAATCAATACAGATTTCTCACAACTGAAATTCAATTTATTTTACGGAGTAATTATGCTGAATATTCACGTCTTCAATGTTGATACCAGCGCTCATATATTAATATGCGTGATAAATTATGGCAGTTAATAATGTTAGCACTTAACCCCTTTAATAATAGCAGATATCGGTTGAAAAGGAGAGCACAGGTAAAAAGAAATGCTGTTGAAGTATCGAAAGACAATATTTTGTAACTGTGAGCAATATGCTCGACTTTCCTCTAAAGCACGATCTATTATCGCTATGCAAAATGTCATTCTCCAAGACACCGTTCAATATTCCTAACAAGTTGACAGAGCTTCTTACGATCCAAACACAAATATCGTATCTCATTTTGAGTATGGCATGAAACATCCCCACTCAACAACAGAATTACCCACAATTCTTTTCGATCGTTTAGCGGGCTTGTTTCACTCGTGTTCTAAATGAACCGAGTCCTTCTATGTTGGTAACCCTGTTTGTATGTCGGTGTTGTTGTCGGCCAAACTGCATTAACCAATTTATAAATATTTGATCCAAATTGAAGGGATACCTTAAGATATGAAACACTTGAAAGTCCTTTTAATGCCATGTCTACGTGCATTTCGTGGGTATTTGATATATATCGTATTCCGCGCCCACGTATTTATTGAAAAATTAATAGACTGATATATCTTTAAATGGGTTAAAATGGGCTGTTTCCCAAAAACTAAAAATAGTTTATCAATTTGTATACGTAAAAAAAAAATTTAAGTAATCAAGACAGAATATGATTTGGTAATAAACTTGTTATAGTTTCCAATATTTGGTTTCTCTGATTCATCATACCGAATCTTGCATTATTGAAGAAGAAACAATTCTTCCTACAAATTCGCCCTGTTAGCACAAATTGACTTTAACCAAATAAATCGATGGAAAGAATTGTGTGTATCTCCATTAAAGAAGAAGTGAACTGTATGAATCCCGTATGAATTAGCACAAAAATCAAAATTATAATAACGTTTTAATAAAGGCATATTATGCGATCATATTGATGAAACGCCCTCTATCTTTGGGTTTTCCCTCTAACTCGCAATTTTTGTATCAAATTAGATTTATGAAACTAAAAAATCCTGTAAGTTACAAAGCAATACACTTCCTAATTACTTCAAAGTCATGGTTTGAATGGGTGTTTTGTGGTTCGTAAATAGAATGCGGCTTGCCATGGTTTGACACCAAGTTAATGCCGTTTGCAGTATTTCCGGCTACGATCGCAAAATAACCCCGCAATTGTACCCAAGCATGCAAGCAACTTAACACAATAGTTCGGAGTCCTTTTTTATGGTGAACACCAAACAAATATACTGACTATATTCCCTAAATTATTGGAAGCAGATTTCCATTGTGATTTAGGAAAGCTATGAGAATTTTCTACGGAAAATACAGTCAAGATCGATTTATGAGTCCAGGAATGTCTTTCCTGATAGCAAAAACTTCATTATAAGAGAGAGAAAAATATGTGTAAAAGTTTGAAAAAGATCACATAATATTGCTTTAAGCTATAGGCCTATATATATGCTACAAATACACATATTATAATAAACCCATTACTAATGAATGAACTAAGTATAGCCATAACCGAAAGACCGAGGGACTCCCAGTGCTAGCTAGTTTGAAGATATTATACTAATGCCATCATTAGAGCACAATGAGATCCTTCACACTATAAACCTGTGCCAATTATTACATGGCTCAGGTTATAGAGCCACTGATGCAGATTTCACTCTCGTTTTATACATGCCTATTGGAATATTGCTTGGGTAAGAATCATACATAAGAATGAATTAGATAACGATAGTCAACACTGACAAACAGTCACTTTCTCTCAGAGATGATTCCCATAAAGTTTCATAATTTTAAGAATGTCCAAATATGCAAAAGCTTAAGTTCAAGCAGCCCCAAATAGAAATGTCAACAATTTTGTACTTACGTACTGCATATAGGCAACAAATTTACACATAAAGGCACCATATATCCAGTCAGACAATAAGAACTGAGAAGCCGTTATTGGCGCACATATGATCAGGAACACAATATCTGTAATCGCATTGTTCATGATGAAATAGTTGGTGACAGTTTGCATGTGCTTGTTGCGAGATATAACAATTAAAACACATCCATTCCCGATTAACCCAACAATCGTAATGATTCCAAATATCACAGGAACAATAGGTCCTTCTCTAGTTTCATAGTACGTGTTATTTCCGCCATAATAATCACTGTAAGAATACGAGAGTGACGAGTATGTGTCGTGGTGGGAGTAATCCTTCATTTTATATACCACGTAAAATGTAGTCTGCGCGAGAGATATTGATGTGACTCTCGCGCCAAAAAGTTCTGCACGACGAATGATATTGATATTATCGGCCGTACTCCCGCACGTTAGCTATCTGAGACACGATTTGTCGTCTGCCGCGATTCGCCAATCGCAGCACCTGAAGGTGTGTATTTCTTTTATTAATAAATTTCATGGTTCACTTTTCTGCTCAAGTGATTATAATATCTTACAGAGTGGCATATCTTTGTAGATCAGCAATGATACATTATTTGAACTCCAAATCATGTTATCTAGCAATCGCTACACAATTGTGACATTCATTTTGTATTCGCCACTCAGTTTCAAACCTCAGGTTGATATGAAATCACGTAAATGGCACAACCGCAAGTGCATTATATAATTGAATTGTTTTCTGCAAAATGTGGTCTTTGATCTTGATTTTTAATGACAATGATCCTGCAAATCACATCATAACATTGATATCTGCGGAACAAAGCCCAAACAGTTCTCTCAAAACCTGGTCTGTACAATTCGTGTTCACCAAAATGACACTAAAACTGACTGATGGTACAGCGAACTTCCTTATACAAGCTCCTACTTGGCCGACTCTTCATGTAATGACGGTTGAGGCAATATCCGAATGCATAGACGAGAAATGTCAATGATGGATATTTTTGACGTTGGGTTTTCTCATCGCAGACAATGGCAGAGGAAGAATAACTTCAAGCCCACTGTGAAAACCTAGATGTTGCCGTATAAACATATTTCAATCAATACGCATATTATTTGAATGGTAATGACTCTCGTCAAGTCAATTACCTTTTAGTCATAAGTAGTGGACATGTTTGTATTTTGATTGCCGTTCTTCGCTGAAAAGTAGTACTTTAAATTCCCTGGAATTTGGACCTCACCCTTACCGTAAAGACTGCCTAATAGGCAGTCGTTAGGCAGTCGAAGACAACAGATAAGCAGTCTAAGACTAATTAAGTAGTCGAAGACATTTTCATGAGCAGTCGACAATTGAAAACAAACAAAATGAAGACCTATTCGGCAGTCAGAATTGAAGACAAACGAAAAGAAGACCTATTAGGAAGTTAAAAACCTAAAAAAGAGCATATCATTTCATATTAGGCAGTCAGTAAAATTGAAGACGACCACTTAAAAATAATTGATGACAGCAAATGAAGACTTAATACTTAGATATTTTTCAATGAAGTCTTATTTTGTTTTGAAGACCTAATAAGCAATCAAAATCTAATTAGCATACGTGTCACATGATCACCACCTGCCATTTCAAACTGTTGTTGTCCTAGCTGTGATGGCAGTGATGTGATGGCAATAAGTTGTGGAGCATAAAGGATGGATATTTAGGTTTTTTTTAGAGGTATTTGATATATCTATGTGAATTTTGAATCACTATTGTCTGCAGAGCAGGTATGCGATTATATAGAGAACTGAACTTTCATTCAGATAGCTGAAATGTGTAAAATATAGTAAGCTTAGAAACTTATAGTAGAGTCCATAAGCGTATATAGATAGTAAGCTTATGGCCATGTGTTTTGAACTCGCCACCCTTCCCGTTGCATGTCAAGATTTTTACATTTTACACCATCTGAGATTCAAATTAGCATATCACAATAACTACTTGTTCTACCCTATAATAAAAATTCCATTAAAATGGAAAGTTGGCGGTCAAAAGGAAATTGCGATATATGGCAAATAGAAAGAGCAAAAATAGCTACATTTGTAAAATACGGCTTTTAGTTGCTAAAATTATGTGGCAGAAGAAGCAAGCGCATAGATGATAATTGTGCAAGCTTGCATGGCATTACTAGAAAGCAATATAAATTACAGCCATAGTTTAGTGATAAACACGGTTTTGGCAGCATAAATAAAAAATAATAAACAAAATACTGAATCAAATAAACAAATGAATAATTATGCAAATAAGTAATATTATAAATAAATAAATAAATAAATAAATAAATAAATAAATAAATAAATATAGAAATAAATAGGTTATAAGCCAATAAATAAATTTAACATTTAATTTAAGTTTTAAATATATGTCATATGTATTCAATTTATTTGATCAATACATAAATAAATGTAGAAATAAATAAATGAGTAACATATATTTTTTTAAATACTTTTAAATAAATAGTTGAATAATTTTGTTAATAAATAATAATATAAATCGAAAATTAAATTTTAAATCGAAAATATATGAATCCATAAACTAATGAATCAATACATAAATACACGCATATTAAAAATTAAAATATTAAAAATTAAAATTATAAAATAAAGAAATTAAAACAAATAAACATGAGAAAACATTAATAAATAAAAAATGATTCAATAAATAAATGAATAATTATGTAGATAAGGGACCGTTCATTATTTATGGTGGAGGGGGGGTTGGGTAAAATATAGGGGGGGTCATGTAACTTTCATATGTTGAAATAGGGGGGTTATGTAACTTTTTATTCTTAAACAGTGGGTTGTGTAACTTTTTCAAACTATAAAGATGGTGGTGATTGGAGTGATTTTAGAGGCTTTTTTGGAGTGTAAATGCCAATTTTTTGTGCGCTTCGCGCACATTTTCTTACGACCTTTCAACTTCAAAACATGTAGGCTACTTATGATGAGACTACTTTCGTACAGCAAATCATTTCTGTGCACACCCTGCTCGGATGATCTGTTGGAAAAACACCTATATAATCATCAATGGTTGAAAACATTAGAGCCATGAGGTGTATAAAAACATGTTAATATAGCCTAGGCATATAATTTGATTAAAAACGGTAATTTCTTGCATGCTTTTCACCTCGTCTCACTCTCAGCTCTGCACCAAAGCTCACAAGAATATTTCATACGTTTTTGTCTGGATGTTCTAACTTTTTTTCGGGTTATAAAGACTCACAAAACACCCAAAATGTATAAATATATGACAAATGTTCCGCCTCGCTACGCTCGCAATGTAGTTAGTCATTAAATTATTGGCCGTTCAGAGGGCACAACCAACGAATCCATGGGCAAAAGAAAAATACATCCCCTAAGTATGTGACAAGTTGATTTTGAGGGGGGGGGGGTGTGTAAAAATCTATTGGTTAGTAGGGGGGTCATGTAATTTTCAGTTTCAGCTGTAGGGGGGGTGAGGTAATTTTGACATACGAGTCTCGAATTTGCCCCAACCCCCCCTCCACCATAAATAATGAACGGTCCCTAATTAATAATATAAAAAGTAAATAAGTAAATATAGAAATATAGAAATGAATAAATTTTACATTCAATTGAAGTTTTAAATATGTCATATATAATCAAATAATTTGATTAGAATTATATTCAATTTAATATGGCCAATATTCTTTAGTAAAACTATGGTTGAAGTAGAAATTATTTGTTTATTATATAAAAATTCCATTGAAATGGAATGGGGGCGATCCAAGAGAAAGTATCATGTTTTGTAACCATTTTCTGAAGCATCTGTTCAGTCTGTTGCATACCAAAATACCAGGGATATGGTGTATGTATCTTTCAAACAAACAAAAACACCCCAAATCAAAACACAACAGTCTAAAAATAGTACAGGAAACCAATAGAGTTGATGTGTGTGCATGGAGGGGGGGTAACATCTGAAGAACAATCTAGGTATATATGACATCCACAACTCATTAAACAGCCCCAGGACAGTTGGGAGATTTCCCCTTAGTCAAACAAGATAAGCTATTATGTCTCTCTGTTGGGAGTCTAATAACATCTCTCTGATTGAATTATCAAGGCTAAACAAATATATATAGCTTTGACTCCATCACAGACTGCAGGACTGTTAAAATAAACTGCATAGGTACATGTAATTTACAAAGACTACAAAATAATTTAGACAATTTTCCATATACTAAAAACAAAATGGCAGCCTCCATGTATATGTAGAAAGACCAAAATGTGGAAGAATATGCAATTCCATGCTATAAGGTTGGCGGGCTTGGCCCGCCAACCAAAAAGTATATATTTTCTGAACGGTAATCTCACAAGGTATCCAAATATGCTATTTGAATTTGCATAGGCGTAGTTACCTAATAGGCGTAGTTTGCGTAGTTACCTAATGGTAACGTGTTGTGATTAAGAATGTTCAAAGAATATAGATTTTTTTATATTTTGATTAAAGCTCAATATTTTTTATATTCCTATCCCAATTATCATTTTACTATGCATATTAGTTCATCATGCAATTTACCCATTTTTTTGGGCTATTCACCCTATCCTGATTTAAACGGCATTTTTGAATTCCCCTATTTGAGAGCTTTTCAAACATGTATAATTTTGCTATCATCAGTTGGCTTTCAAATAACACCTAAACCACTCCATAGCTCAATCACATTTAGTTGTTGAGTTAATAGAGAGAGATGGATGATTCCTCAGACGACGGTGGCTACGAACGGCCGTTAATTTTGAATTTCCGTTGGTTTCAATGTAACAATGGATTTTGATTATATGACCCCATAAAATTCATCAAAGGTTAGAAGAAAATTTTTCCAATCCAAAACCGTTCGGGATGGCTAATCATCCCAATTGTAAATGCTATTTTTTGAATTTAAACCGTTGTTAAGCGGTCGTCCCATTCACTTGATCAGGTAACCTCGTTCGCATATTTTAACCTGAATACTCGTGAATACGCCTATGTCCAGCGTCTCTGTGATTCCTCACCAAAAAAGCAACGCCGCCACCTTTTTTGGGTGGTCATTTCAAAACACATGTCCTAATAGATCGACAGACCATTTGTTTGCAAACCTTTGTCATTTTATCATATTATACTAACAGGTTTTATCCAGTAATATAAAAAGGCTCTCATATGCATATTTGATGTGGTGTGGGACATGTGGGGGATGGAGGCAATGTGTGCCTGTATGAAATGTACAGTATGTGGATGCAATGATGGGGTGAATAATACGGTATGGGTCATTTTGCGACAAAAGATCGTACCCCATATTAAGCCATATGTGAGCAATGTAAATTTCAATAACCTTGAGATTAATAATGGGATAAATTATTCCTTTTTCCAACTAATATATTGAAGCATTACAGAAAATTCCAATTATTATATCTAGGTGTACCAGGAGGCATAACAGTATTCTGTGTCACTTGGCAAATGAGCTACAGAAATCGAATAATAATAAGTGTGCAATATACTACCTCCCTGGCCACACAATCAAAGGTGGCAAAATCCACTAACTTACTTTAGCTTTAGCATAGTAATGACAAATCTGTACAAATATTCGAGCTAACTGATCCGTTTGAAACCAATATCCAAAATGCTCACAAACGTAAAATTGAGCGGTATCAAACACTCCAACACTCTCAAACTCTCGAGGTTCCTGTCAATGGTGAGAATCTGAGGAGGCTGCGTACTGCGTTTATGTTTGTCGGGTTCAAACTGTCCAATCCTTTCATTAAGGAGGTGAGCAAAACCTCCTTGCTACGTGTAGATATACAATACGGAATGCTCGAAACGAGCTCCAATGGGACATAGCCCTAAAGGTATGAATCGATGACCTTCACGTAGTGCGCAACGGCTTCAGGTCTCCGCCATACCTGATTTATATCTTAAATTATTAATAGTTTTGATGTTCTTAATGTTCGTCCTGTCTTCCCTGCCTGTATGTTGGTCAGTCAGTGCCGGTCATTGACGGGCCAACATCGTGTTCCATGGTTTTATGTACGTTCTTTTTTATCAATGTTATTGTATCTGTAATGATTGAATAAAAATGCCAAAACTGGCACAACAAGCAGTCATTTGAAGTAGTCAATTTAGGCAGTCCAAATTAATGTCTTCCTATTTCTCAACATGTATGATTTAGGTCTTCGACTGCTTATAAGCAGTCGTTAAGCAGTCGTTAAGCCTTCCCACAGCAGAGTTAATATGCAAATGAGCTAGCCGACTGCCTAAGAAGATCTATTTAAGCAGTCGAAGACCTTCATGTATTCATCTTCGTCTTCGAAGACCTATTCGTTTTAGCGCTCATGTGGTACAGTATGCATGCACCCCATTCCCCAATTCAACACCCCCTCCAACTCAACAATCCCCCAACTCAACAATCCCTCCCCCTCCATTATTAATCTCAAGGTTATTGAAATGTACATTGCTCATATATAGCTTATGGGATACGATCGTTTGTCGCAAAATGACTCATACCGTATTATTTAACATACTCATAACGTTTAACCCCCATATCAAGTTGAAAATTGATTACTGTTTAAGTCTTTGAAAATTGATATCCATTACCTATTACGATCAAAATAATTATATTCGCCCCCTGCCATTTCGTTACTTTTCGTAGGCACTGTTTGAAATGTTCAGTTTGATTATCAAGTCTTATTCGCGGACACTAATGATTTTGTTACCGCGAAATTTAGACTGATAGTTCGCACTCAATGTAAGGGTTGAATAAATACACCGGGCATCATGCTAGCACTCCTGGTAAGAAAGTCAGTCAGAATGAAAGAATGAAAGAAAGAACAAGATAACAAAAATGTCCTTAATTAACTAGGATTAGGAATGATATTTAGATTCACAATTAATCCACACCAACCCTGGCTTTCTATGTCATGTCATTGTCACCTAAGAACAAACTTGTTTACTTCGTGATCATTTTTTTTTGCGCCTCAAGATAGCGACAGGTATTTATAGAAACAAGTATAAATAATCGACATACGAATGTAATTGAACTCTGATATGCAATTACACCAGTTTAATTTTCAACGCTTAACTGCATTAGTGCAGGTGGATCATCATTTCTACGAAAGGCCATTCATACTGTGCGTATAGTATTGCGTATGATGACTGATCAGCTGAAAAGCTTGGAATAAAGAGACAAGGAAGCACTACGGTATCGAATCCTTTGAGCAATCAGTTTGCCGACCCCTAGACCACAAAGCCAACAACATATAATGCATCACCAGTCCAAGTGTGTATGTACGCGGGACTTTTGAATAGATGATATAGCGTTGTGGAATCGTGATATGGTACAGGAATAGTATCATGATGAGTTTGTACACGCTCATTGCGATCCAATGAAAAGGTATTTGTGTTAAACTAAAGTATATGGACCGATTGATAGTTGTGGAAGAGTATGATTTGCTTATAAAATGTGATTGTCTTTGATTGATATACGTTAGGAAGATGGGGCAGTCTGTGGCACTCAAATTGAACATGGGGTTGTGAATTATTTCTATTTAGCTACAATTTGTGAATACTTTGATATTCCGCATATAACCGGAACATTGACTTTTGATAGTTAATGCAATTCCATCAAATTTAATTTAGCAAAATAGTTTAATAATATCAAGACTATAACTCATTGAAGCTACACGTTTCGACACATATTCATTTGATATTTAACAAATTGCGTGTCCAATCAACAGTGCTTCAGAGCGTCTAGTAATATTTAGTGAAATTCTCTCAGAAAGAAATGTATAAGCAAAATGTATGCAGGACCCTTCAGTCGGTTATACCAGTGGCAAACAGATTGCACACACAGGGTAGACAGGAATGTCGGATCTATTGTAAATTTGAATAATAGAAATAGGGATATTAGTTAACGAGGTCGATCGCGCTGTGTTGCCTCCTCCTCTTTTGTCTAAGATTAAAGTACATACATCCCTTTCAATCACACTCAATAATCTACATGGGTCTGATGTTAATTCAAACTGCTGATGATGATGTATAGGATCAATACATATTATCGAAATTCATGTTTTTAAAATAGAATGATTTTAATGATCTTAATGCCTTTAATGATTTGTTCTAGTTTTTATCTGCAGATATACTGGAGGTACTTGCATAATCAGTGTTACGTGTTATGCGCATTCTTAATTTAAAGCAAATTGCATGATGAATTATTTGTAATATGCCAGTATCGAGCGATACTGGAACACAAATTGGTATCAGTACAGTAGCCTATCAAGGGTGTTTCCATAAAGTGACCCACTGCACGCTGTAACACATCAGAATTCGGAAAGCTAGATACCGACAGCTAGATTCAGGTTGGTTGCTGCTGTCCATAACCCTAACCCCCGAGGCACCTTTTCCAAAGATTTTTTTTTCGCGGCCAAATATCGAGGGGAAAAAGTGCCCCCACTCCCCCGGGGCTCGAACCCCGTACCTCTGGGTTCAGAGGCAGACGATCTACCGCTAGGCCACGGGGGGAAACCATACATGTCGGAGTATATTCCGCCCTGTATATACCCTGGGCCCATTATTTCATCGAAAAACTGCCGAGCCGGGTGATACAAGCACACCGCATCGTAGTAATTCGTAGTACTCAAGAGTGTTAGGGTTAAGCAACCCATCTTAGGGTGGTAAATGTCATTTCGGCAGCATATCAAACTCATGTAAAATCACCAGTCATGCCAATGGTGGCACTGCGGGGGGGGGGGGGGGGGGGCTCAAGTCAGCTCAAGCCCATCCCGTTTTGTCCCCGAAAACAAATCTGCTGAAAAGATTACACATGCGAAGACAATTGTACAGCTGTAAAACTAGCGTGCAGGGCTTATGGGGTACGATCGTTTGTCGCAAAATGACTCATGCCGGATTATTTAACATATTATGGCCTACTCATTACTCATTATATCGAGTTGAAGAATGATTACTGTTTAAGTCTATGAAAATTGAGATCCATTACTTGACAAATCTTCTGAAGAGATTACACATTCTAAGACAATTGTACAGCTGTAGAACTAGCGTGCATTGTCCTTTTATAGTTTATTCATTGTAAAATAGTGCCGCTCTGGTGTATTAAGTTTCATCTGTTTTAATTGGTATGTATTTTGAATACGACGGTTTTCAGATGGGGAAGTACCGGGATTATCTAGCTTCATCTATCGTTTGTGTTGTTTGGCAACACGCCGACGTTTTTTTGCAATTCCCATGGTAACCAGACTAAAATAAGACTTCGATATTAAATAATTCCCTTGCTTAAGGCAACATTGTTGTAAATACCCGTATCAGTGGTTATTAGGGATAATAATGATAAACGTTTATTATGCTCCGAGAATCTTCTTTGCATTTCTTATGTCAAAATCAATATTATCCTCCGGACATACAATCCATCTCGACCTTTTCATAAATCAATTATTTGTTAACATCGCTCAAAATATCAGTGGTCAGATCGAGTAGCACGGAGAGTATTCTCAATTGAATCATTTGTAATATCCATTCATTATTATCACGAACCAATTACCATTCTAAGAACCGTTCTCCAAGACGGTTCTTATAAACATTCTGGTCAGGTAGAGGGTTACCGAGGTGTTGTTCTTTTTTTCGCTTTCAATCTAGTAAACCGGTAACGAAGATAAACTAGGCATTTCAAATGTCAACCACTCGTTTGAATGCGTTTAAATTTGAGAAGATGTCATGCCACTTCACTTCAATCTCAATTGATACATAGATAGCGTGTACTCATAAAATGTGTGCTTCCCTGATACCGGTTGCAAATGATTATTGCTTATAACTTTTTTTGTATTGTCCTTGTTCTTCCACCAACTTTGATCGGAGCCACAATTAGTATTTGACAGTGGCTTTATGAATCCTAGGAAACCTAGTAAAGCATGTCGGGATTCATAATAAAATGATTGACCTTCGTCATCTATTTCAAATGATAGACATGACCTATGTCTAATAAACACTTGCCAGTACCAGGCTGTACACGTTAGACGCCCTTTTGGTGAGAAAAAAATAGTAATCTAATTAAATCATTATGAACAATGAATCTAAGATCCCATAACGAATTTTCTATTAACCATATTTTAACGCCCTCGCCGAATGATCTTGCCATCAACGTAATACCCACATGTAAAGACGAATGCAACCAGGCTGAACAGAAGGCGAGAAGAAGAGTACAAATGGAGTGCCCATCACAAGAGTTGGAGCTGGCGAAGGAGATTTTAGAAAGAGAGATTATCAGGAAAGCGGCATCAAGGACGAAGGCTTACAACGAAAGGGCGACATCAAGAAAACGCAAAGCACCATACCAGGCAGTGCCAAGGAACCAACGCCCAGCACCGAGAGACATACGCCCGCCACCACTTATGGGTACCTATCCAGGCCCATCCCTCCAGTCTACAAGCCATAGGAGACAAGACACAAGACGGCACTAATGCTTCGCTAATGCAGCACAAACAGCTCTTTTCAGAGCCACCCCACCTTCCAAAAAGAGTTTAAATGAACAAATGTTCTAAACAAATACGCATCTTCCCATAATTTACTCATAAATAAATAAAATTCTATACACTTCCAAGAAGGCTCTTTTCAGAGCCACCAAACTTCAAAAACAAAAATATACTTTTTTATACTCCCCCCCCCCCCCCATATATTTAATACTCTATAGCACTCTTCCCTTATGCTCCTACCATATACTCCCCAATCATTTAGAATACAAAATGTATCTTTAACTTGTAAAAATAATAAAAACCAATTATGATAAAACCCACCTATCCCAACTATACATGCTCTTTTATAATTTATATTAAGAGTACTTCCAATATTTCAAAACCCACATCATTATCTATAAAAAAAAAACTCAAATAATTCCCTCCATAAGATAGCATACAACTCCATGTATCTTCTTATCACCACGTAGTAAGATATAAAAGCTACTATACTTATTATCATTCCAGGAATGCTAGATATTATATTTCAGGTTGCGTCTCATCCCCGTCACCCCATTTTTTAACTTTGGCAGTGGCTTTATGAATCCTAGGAAACCTAGTAAAGCATGTCGGGATTCATAATAAAATGATTGACCTTCGTTATCGATTTCAAATGATAGACATGACCTATGTCTAATAAACACTTGCCAGTACCAGGCTGTACACGTTAGACACCCTTTTGGTGAGAAAAATTAGTAATCTAATTAAATCATTATGAACAATGAATCTAAGATCCCATAACGAATTTTCTATTAACCATATTTTACCGCCCTCCCCGAATCAATGCCAAAGTGTAAAGTAACAAAATGGAGATTTTGATTTAGTTATCTTCATGAAATAAGCTTAAAATGATATATCACATGTGGTTATTTATTGGTTAAACACTTGCTTGCTTAGGGAGCACATCAAAACTCGACTGCCCGGCAACCGCCGGTTCCGTGCAGTTCCGTGAGGTTGCAGCCGGTTTCTATTGTTCTAAACAATGATATGTGGTCCAACCAGGCGGAACCACCGGTTGCCGCGCGGTCGAGTTTTGATTTGCTCCCTTACTTGCTTATGGCGACTCAAAAGGTCGGAATTTTGTGATGCCTTCCACACTGCTCTATCATTCACGCAATTTTTCAGATCTTGTCCACTTAAGCCAGTGTCCTCTGTAATAATCGTGATATAGTCTTTTCTGCGTTGTCCTCTGGACCTTCTTCCATGTTTGGGTTGCCACAACTTTCGCTGCTGCTTCGTCATTTCTCCGAAAACAGTGTCCGGCAAGTTTTAGTCTCATCGACTGTAGCCTCACAGAGATCGGCAATAGTTTCCCATACAAATCTTTATTGGTGGTACGCGATTGCCATGAAACATCTAGTGCCTTTCTTAGAAGAGCAGCCATCTAAGGCCTTCTCTGTTTTGGACGTGATTGACCAGGATTCTGCTCCATATATCAAGACTGGTTCCACTGTCTTTGTAAATAGCCTCATCTTCATGTCCCTTGGGAGCTTACTTTTCCAGACATTACTCAATTTATTACATGCTTTCCAAGCTTGTGCCTTTCTGCTGTTGAAGTCCTTTTCACTACTGGCCATCCAAGCACCTAGGTACTTGAAATCTTGAACAATTTCGAGGTCATTTCCATCCAGAGTTGTAATATCAGAGGGGGCTCATTGTATAGCAAGTCCTTGGTCTTTTTAGCATTCATGCCTAGTCCAACTCTGAGCGCAGCAGCTTCTACAACGTGTAGTAGTTCTTCTGCATCTTTGAGGTTGTTTGCTATTTGGAATTTGCCCTTTTTTCGTAATTATGTTGTAATTCTAGCGTAGAATAAGGTATTGTCATTAAAACATCACTTAGTATGAAAAAGAATCTCTAGGAAAAAAAAACATATAGAAAAAAGACCATGACTTCTCGATCAGATATATCCACAAATTTGAAAGCTTTCATTTATGGCAAAGTACTACCATGTTCAATTAACGGTATTCCATTTTAGCTAGAAATGTAAATTGATATACGGGTTGCATGCAAACATTCGCGCCTTGCGTTGCTGATTCTGTAAGCGATCACTACCCTATTACATTTATTTGCCTTGCTCGTCCCTCTTTCATCACTATCCATATGACCCCAACTAGTATTTTGCAGTGGCTCTAGGAAACCTTTTTAACGCATGCCATGATTCACAAAATAATAAGATGGTCTTTGAAGAAAGACGGTATTTGGTCTTTAGATGCTAGTCATAGCCATGCCAAATGAACACTTTCCAATTCCGGGTTGTACACGTAAGACAAACGTATGGATGAAAAAGAGATAGTTAATATTCAGGTTATTATGAGCAATGAATAAGATCCCTGACGGTTCTTAAAATAGATTGACAATTATTCATGGTCCAATATTTAAATTTGTTAAATGTTCTGTACAATTTTGATTCCCAGTGAATCCCCGGAATTAAGCATATAATTGAAATAGAGTAAAATATGTATCATGTTATTTGTATGGTACATCCGTTGAATGATTATCTTCCCAATTTACATAGTGCGTATACGCTTGGAGACTGACAATTAATTGATTAAGGAAGGTGACATGTAGAATGTCTCAAATTACTTTTACATTACAGTATTCGACAAGAATTATGGTACATGTGCTATTGACTAAATCAACATCTTTAACGGTAAACAAATACATACATATTGTATCTTTCAGATTCTAAATTTGAATAGTCCACAAAAACAATCTATTTAGATGATTTAAGGAAGTGACACAGGTATGAGAGGGCCCGAAGGGTTCTGATCGCAGCAGAATGTGAAAGGGTTTTAGTGACCTTGATTTTAAAATGGACAATTTCGGACAGTTTTGTGTGACAGGGCCATTACATACTCCTTCACATTCACGAAAATCCAAGTTTAATATGATTTCAGTCAAAGTTTTAAACCTATTAGCATACACATTCAACAAACCAGAATTGATGGAGCAATATGTAAAAAAGAAACCAAATCCGATCGGTGCAGTCAGTACGCAACCACGCGAAAAGTCGTTCCTTTTCTAACCCAGCAAAGCGACCCGGAAGTACTCACCCGTAGCGATACCGCTTCGCAGTCATAGTTGACCTCGTAATAGCACGATGTAAATCAGCTCTTTTCATGATTATAATCACACATTTGAAACACATTTGCCATGAAATTGTATAGTAAAAAGGCATATTATGCAAATAATATTATCTAATATTATCTGTGAACTTCATGACATGTTGTATTTTCGGTGCAAATTATTGCAATCCGACAAATCCGAATTCAAGAAAAACTTGACGAAACTAAAGCCAAATTCACGGTAAAAACGTCGCTTCTGAAGAATTAGGCATCAATTTTATCCATCGTATCATAATATTCATAGTCTTTTGTAACTAGAAACATGCTTACAATTTTATAAAATTATTTAGTCCGGTCAAGTGAATGCTTATAAAATAGCTCCTCGAATCTTGCCTCGATCTAAATTCATTTCGTAGCGTCGACGGGTTGTTGATCAAGTGTTTAAATCTCACGAATATATTCAGATTTGCTAGATAGCTCAGATGGTAGAGAGCTCGCTTTCAGAGCGAGAGGTCCGGGGTTCGAAATCGATCCTTCTGCGCTAGACAATTTCACATGATATTTTTTTTACAGAAAGGCTATTCTGGTCAAAATGAATAAACATTTCACAATTTCATCACACAAAATGCATGAATTCGGACGTTTTCATTGGAAAAACGGTATTTTTTTTCAAAAATTTCAATAAAGAATTCAAACGCGGGCATGAAAATGAAGCGCGGGCGTGTTACGGGAAACTAAAAATCAAGTTGGCGAGGCCTAACGGGGGATCGTAAGTTTCGTTTTCTGACCGAAAATCGGTGAAAATCAAACTCGGTTTTTCTTATCAAAAAAGAAGTCGGGCATCAATGTTTTTGATATGAAATTAAAGCTTAAGATTCCGTTAGTACGGAAATTGCTCTTAAAATATCGTACGAATTTTAGTCCGGTCAAGTGAATAGATACAAGAAGCAAAGTCACGAAAGTTGTTAAATTCTAAAATTAGCGATAAAATCACTGTTTGTGGACCAAATATGTCAGATTTGGCATCATATTATAGAGAAAATTACGAACAATCCACCTACTTCGCCATCATGGCTGCCAGCTAACCCTACCTCAATTAATTCAGGGAAAACAAACTTCCCTTAATGTTTTAGCGCAAGGTTGACATCCTGAAATCGATCTTTGCGTGGGTTAGAAATCGGCGAGGTCACTCATTAAAAACGATACCTGCGTGCTGACTGGGTGCGTTGAAAAAATCTTGATCTGTATTATGAAGAGGTTTATTACAGTGCATCGAATTTAATAGTATGTGCTGCATCCAGCGCAATGTAAAGAAACCTGAATTGAAATTCCCAATTCCAAATATTAAAATGTTATTCATGTCATTATGCTGTATCATCTTTCGGTCAGCGCTTTTCGATCAAACGGCGGTCAGAAAAATAAGGTAATGTTAACACAACTAATAATGACATCCAGGGTAGGTGTGGGTAATACGGGACCGTAAGGTAATACGGGACCGCATCACTGAAATCTCATCTACAGCCGTCTGGCATTACTAGCACTTTAAATAGCGCCCTCTATAGATAGATCAAACCCTTAGTGAATTTCATGACGATTATCAAAGCAACCGGAAGAATTACCAGCCAGAAAATCACCACAACCTGTCAAGGTAAGGTAAAATGCACCCATATTTTTGGTATAATATAAAAATAGTATTTTCATAGAATATGATGGTAAAGAAAAGGAAAGGGGGCGTGACCTGAATTATTGCATTATTAAGCATGTTTCAGGTGTTGGTCCAACATGTATTGTGTGTGTGCTTCGCTAGTACAGTGTACATTGGTGTTATAATGCATTGAATGGGAGCCGTGGGTTCACAATTGGTGAAGGTAATATGGGACAGCCAGCATGACGGTATGCAAATGTCTTAAAGGTCCCATATTACCCACACCTACCCTACTTTCTTTTTTTTCCTTTTTTTTTGTAACAATGTACCTTTTTTGTACCAATGTACTTCATGCATTATTATCTCTTAAATGGGTTACTGGACCATTATTTATGGTTTTTTAACAGTTACTCTTTAAATAAATAACTTTTCATACCAAAACAATGTCCTCAAAACAATGCCCCATATTACCTTCACATGGGACATTTATGATGACGTCAGTATTTGATAATAACAGCCAAACCAAACATAGAATGACTCTGTTTTTTATTACAATAAAGGTTTATAAAATGTAGATTACAAATAACAAACTTTGCTTAAATTTGAGTCAGTTATTTTGTATTTTAATTATGCAAATGTCTTAAAGGTCCCGTATTACCCACACCTACCCTAGTAATGCCACTGATATGTTTGAATATTAAACCATGAATACATGGAATAGTGCGGCTGTTAAGCATCTCAAGAACCAACAGATTAATGGCCGTTACCACGTTCAATGTGTTCATCTCCATGATTATGTTATCCCATTAGTCCTCCAATAAAAATAACTTATGCATGACAGACCGTCCTAACACGACCCAAAAACGTGTGAATGTTGCAATACATTTAGGTAGAATGAAATGTCCTCTAATTACGAAAATGAAAATTAACCACGATTCTATTGGGTCATTTATTGTAAACGAAGTCCGTTGCTGCTTGTCGAAGACATTGACTGAGACCGCATTAACCAATCTGAAGGACATCTATAGAAATTCGAGTAAATTTCAAGTAAAGTTAATAAGATAAAAAGTTAACGCCGCGGAATATGGGCGGCCAAAGGGGTCAAAATGGTCTAAAATGGAGAAAGGTCTCTGTAATTTAGAGAAAGGTGTCTAGAATCGAGAAAGGTCTCTGTAATTTAGAGAACGGTGTCTAGAATGGAGAAAGGTCTCAGTTATTTTGAGGAAGTTGTCTATAATCGAGAAAGGTCTCAGTAATTTAGAGAAAGGTGTCTAAAATGTAGAAAGGTCTTGGAAAAGTCAAATGTTGAGAACGGTCTGGGTGTAAAGCAGAGAACGGTCTGTAAAGCAGAGAACGGTCTGTAAAGCAGAGAACGGTCTGTAAAGCAGAGAACGGTCTGTAAAGCAGAGAACGGTCTGTAAAGCAGAGAACGGTCTGTAAGTGTAATGTACAGAAAGGTGTGTATCTTCTATTTCTCTCTCACTCTCTCTTTCTCTCCCCGGTAGTCGGTCAACGCTACGGGAGACGGTGGGGGAGTTAAGATGGGGAGGAGTTAAGGTGGTGTTAATGTGGGTTGGGGTTAATGTGGGGGTTAAGGTGTGGGATTAATGAAGGTGGGGTTAAGGGGGTTGGTTAAGGAGGGGGGTTAAGGTGGGGGATTAATGTCAGGGTTGTGGGTTAAGGTGGTGGTAAGTTGGGGGTGTTAAGGTTGGGGGTTAAGGTGGGGGAGTTAAGATGGGAGCAGTTAAGGTGGTATTAAGGTGGGTTGGGGTTAAGGTGAGGTTAAGTGGGTTAAGTTATATCAACATTTGACCTTTCCAAGACTATTACACAGACCTTTCTACATTCTAGACACCTTTCTCTAAATTACTGAGACCTTTCTCGATTCTAGACCACTTCCTCAAATTACTGAGACCTTTCTCCATTCTAGACACCGTTCTCTAAATTACAGAGACCTTTCTCGATTCTAGACACCTTTCTCTAAATTACAGAGACCTTTCTACATTCTAGACACCTTTCTCTGAATTACTGAGACCTTTCTCCATTTTCTAGTCACCTTTCTCTAAATTACTGAGACCTTTCTCCATTTTCTAGTCACCTTTCTCTAAATTACTGAGACCTTTCTCCATTTTAGACCATTTTGACCCTTTGGCCGCCCATAGCGGAAATCCTAACCATGCCACGCACATATGCAATGCGCATTTCATTGTGTATAACTTGCCCACGCATTTATTGAAAAAAAACTACGTGGAGTTACATGCTAGCTTTAAGCTAACAATGTCCTCAAGCACTTCATTGGTGCTTTTTCATTATTTAAAAAAACCTTCGCTTCTCAATATAGCTACAAACATGTCGAGGAGCAATGCAATAATGGTTTGGGGTTTTTACCAAAGACTTCGTAGTTAAATGAACAGGTATCGCTGGATATGTGATACAATCAGGTTTTTGTAAAAGTATTCGGATTCATTTAAACACTTTTTATAAGTCATGTTGCAAATAAGATACTAGACAGTATTACCAAATGGTCTGGGTTACTGAAATCGTACCATCTATTATGTATTTTTATTCGGTTTAGCTACTTTCATGTATTGAATTTCTAGCCGTCAGCATTTGTGCATGAACTGTTACATTATATATGGAGGTGCGCTGACAGGCAAATACTTTCCAAGTAACTATTTAATTACAACTCATGTTTAATTACATATCTAAGATGGTTAGTTATAGGACAGGCACAGCATAATTAATACCTGGGACCATTATAATTATTTCAATGTCATCCATCTAAATCGTTATCTTCGCCAAACCATTGACATCATTCAATTAACCATCAGCCCACTTTGGATGTAAACGTTTATACCTGTTAAACCGCAACATCGTGTCTTACTTCACTGGTTGGTGTTACAAATTATAATTACCAATTACATTGATTTGTGTTTGTCGTCCCAATCGTAAGCTTACTTTAATTTATTATACATTCATTATACGAGGGTCGTTCAATAATTAATGAAAGTGATCATGGTATGGGATGCATGAGTGATTCTATTGAGAGATAATATGATCAATACAAAGAATGAACCTTTGTCTTTCAAACAATGCACTTTTGGATTTCTAAGTGTGAACTATGACGTCATAGCATTGTCTCAAAGTAAGTATACTTGGGACACTACTAAATCAGTTATTTGGCGGTAAATTTGAATTGTTTGTATGAAACATGTGGTAAGAAGATTGCATAACATGACACCAGAAGCAGGTAAATCCCAATTTTTTTCGCGTAAGTATGATAAAAAATACCATAACTTTAATCCCTGTGTAATTTGATATATGTAGTATAAGAGGAAAAAGTAAGGAGAGGCAATTTAATAAAAAGTATACAAATATCAGTATTTCAAATAGCCAATTTCATTGAAAAATGCCCAGTAAGTGAATCACTAATATTGCGGAAAATCAAACAATTTAGGACAAATCCAAGCAATTAACCAGTTTAAGAGATTCCATATGATAACTAACTAATTATCTGAACTTATTCGCATGAAACATGCAGAAAATATGCGCATGCGCAGACGGCAGATCATTTTGAACTGGGCCAAAAATGGCTAAAATCATGAAATTTACCAGATAAAAGCTTACTGTGCCTTCACATTTTAATCAGAAATAATGAAAAATGCTTAAATCAATGTGTATAAATATTGTGATAGTCAAAATAAAGATATACATGAATGTATCAATCAAACATGGCTGCCACGACCTCTCTTATTACTGTTATCTTTAGAGCTACTAGATATGTATTGTTAAAGTAATCGTCACATAATGTCAATGGTTTGAGAAAATTTTATGAACAGCTCCTTCTGAAATCCCCACTATTATTGCTTTACATTCCACAACAATTTACTAAATTATTATCCCTCCATTGTTCTTTATCCTTTGTTGTTTTCTAAGGTATATTATTGCGGATTTTGCTAAATAAAAGCGTATTTGAGATGGTCCCTTCTTGTTTGTTTTAAGAAAATTCAGATCTGAAAAGAGTGTCAAACATGGATAAGTGTGTGTTCTAACTATGTGCCAAATGTTATCTGTTCTTATGCTTGCATTGCTGAGATATACGCACACGTATCAATCAACCCATATTCAACATATTACATATCCAGCCAAATAATTGACAGATTTCAGTCAGTGTCTGAAACCTATTGTGTTTATGCTAATGACGTTACATAACCAAAGATATCTAACAATCCAAAAGTGTATTGTTTGAAAGACAAAGGTTCATACTTCGTATTGATCACATTATCCTTTAATAGAATCACTCATGCATCCCATACCATGATCACTTTCATTATTTACTGAATGACCCTCGTAGAGTAATATCGGCGTTGGATCTCGAGCTAAAAAAACAAAAAACGCGCATAAATTTCGGCACGTACGTACCCGTAAGACAAATGCGTGACTTTGTTTTCATTTATACATGTTATGATATTGGAATATCTATTTGGGATTTTGAATAAAAGAGTATAGGTGGAAAACCAGCACTCGCTCAATCCAGATCAAATACGTTGGGTATACTAATGTCAATTGCAACAAGAATGTATAAGTTTTTCACGGTGTTGTACGTTTTTGTATAACATACGCGGTACATTTTAACCAATTGACGAATGTTAACACCTGACGTCGGGCACGCGTGGTCCAACGGATACATTTTCGCTCCACAATACGAATGTTGTGGGTTCAAGTCCTGTTGCCGCCAGCGTGTTGTGTCCTTGAGTAAGGCACTTAACCGCAATTACTCCTCTCTGCCCAGGTGTATAAATGGGTAATAGCATTAAATCATGTTGGGAAGGTAACACAGACTCGTTGTTCGGGAGGAGTACCGAACCCCACCGCCCCCCCCCCCCCCCCCCCCAGCAAAAATTACAAAAAAGAGGAGTCTTGCCTAAACGCCTAAGGAAGAGAGATAGGCACTCCGCGCGCGAGCTTCGCTCGGCACGTCACTTCACCTTTACCTTACCTGACGTACAGAAGGGTAAATGCTTTGCCAATAATACTCGATTTTCATTTGGGAACTTTCACAATTTCATCCATGCATAATAATGCTAATGTTGTTTTCATTACAATCTAAAGAGTATTTAATGTTTGCCCTTGGTGTGTGTGACATGCACATCCCGCATTAATGTAATATAGGAAATGGTTACCGTCCGCAGATGGTAACCATATATAAACACATCACCAAAAATAAGTGCCCTCTCAACAGTTCGTCATAACATCGTAAGGGAAAACATATTACCAATAAAACTTTCTTAGAAATAATCCTATGACTGTTTCCTAAGTGTTGTTTGAAAAATAGATAAAATTCATAGCTACTCAACACGCATTTCTTCTTTATATCGTCCCTTTAATTTTAACTAGGATTTAGCCAGACGTAAGATTAGAAGACAAGGCCCTCTGCTATGGAATTCAGTGAATAGCGAGTTTAAAAATGCCAAATCACTGGCCCTCTGCTATGGAATTCAGTGAATAGCGAGTTTAAAAATGCAAAATAACCATATGTGAAAAGTTATATCTTCTTTCATATTACCAATACTCATTTTTAAAGTTTAAAGTTTACCGTTTACCACATGAGAAATTGTACCACATGAGATTATTATGTTATAGCTGATGCCATCATTACTGCCTCTACTTTAGTGTTTAGTTGCACATGTCCTGTCCGGTCTTGTTTACTTTACACATATTCTCTCCTGTCTCTTGCTTGTAGTCGTCTTCTTTGTAGTACTTTTAAGAAACTATCATATTTATCATAAAATTATCAGGGTGACCAATACACTTCGAGCTGTGCTCCTTTTCGTTTCCCAACCTTTGTTTTCTAATAATTTGCTTGTATGATGTATTATATACTATGCATATAGTGAAAATAAAATTATCAGGGTGACCAATACACTTCGAGCTGTGCTCCTTTTGGTTTCCCAACCTTTGTTTTCTAATAATTTGCTTGTATGATGTATTATATACTATGCATATAGTGAAAATAAAATTATCAGGGTGACCAATACACTTCGAGCTGTGCTCCTTTTGGTTTCCCAACCTTTGTTTTCTAATAATTTGCTTGTATGATGTATTATATACTATGCATATAGTGAAAATAAAACTGAAAAATTGAAACTGAAAACTGACTGTGACGTACCTTGGCTATAAATGTCAACGGCTATACAAGTTAAACAGTAACAAACCCTTCTTGCGTCATTGATTGCTGTTACGAAAGATTAGAACCAAATTATGTTGATTTGTTTTTCTCACCGATTTTTCATATATTATCGCCGCCATAGCTAATTGTTTTGTACAGAAGCTATGAAGCATTCGCAAAGTTTGCTAGTGAACGCTTTCTCCTTTCTACATGTGCACGTAAGACAAATGTACGTTTTTGTATTACAAATAATGTGGACTGAATGGAGTTTTCAGATGGTAAACATAGTCTTTATTTTGTCAATACCGTTATTTAATGAGATCGAATTCATCAATTTTAAGTACATCCCTATAAATATGAGGCTATTGAAGTTGAATAATAAGCGAATGCCGAAGAGATCTTTACCATGCTGTTCTTTATTTCGGCCTTTATTTGATTTATTCCGCATTTCTAAACCCTCGTAAATTTTGCAAATACCCCTCGCATTCACTTACCTTACTGATTTAAAACAAGCAATGTCCTAAAACTGCGCATGCTCACACAATGAGTGCCCTTGTTCTTTCAAAACTTGATTATGCCAATTCTCTACTTTCTGGATGTAGCACTGCTGACATACAGGGTGGTTCAATAAAACGTTGACAGTTTTTTGATTTAAAATAAAATCTTTTTCAATATTCATCAACTATATGATCTTGATAATCTATGCTGAAAATATCGTTACAAATAACCTTACGGTTGCAAAATATCAGCTATTTGAACAAAGTCTGTCCCATTTCACTCCATCCACGGGTACTGATTTCGCGACGTTACATTGAATACTGAATGATGAATTGCATGCAAGTAATCTAAGATTTGAAGATCCCGCCAGGTGTAATTGTTAACATCTTAACTATCTATTCAGGTGCGAAATCAATACGTAATAATAATACCACGAATGACCCTAATTAGAATTATTGATTTTCATATATAGATTGGAAGTGTAATTGTCTATGCTCTTCTATGCCTTAAAAATGACGAAGCCATTTAATGTTTTCTTGCTAATCATTTCTTGTAGACTTACCCGTGGACAAAGAGGTTTTTGGAGAGATTCTTTTCAAATAGCTATCATTTTACCGCCATAGCATTATTAACATTAAGATTTTCAGCATAGATGGCCAAGATGATATTTTTGAGGAATATGTGAAAAAAATTAAACAAAATCCCACAATTTTGAAAAATATGGCTTTTAAAAACTGTCAACGTTTTATTGAACCACACTGGTTGCAACGTCGCGAAATCAGTACCCGTGGACAGAATGAAATGGGACAGACTATGTTCAAATAGCTGTTATTTTGCAACCGTAAGGTTATTTGTAACGATATTTTCAGCATAGATGGTCAAGATCATATAGTTGATGAATATTGAAAAAGATTTTTTTAAATCTTCAGAATTTTAAAAAAGATGGCTTCAAAAAACCTGTCAACGTTTATGAACCACCCTGTAGTTCGATTGCAGCGGATACAAAACATGGCTGCGCGCATCACATTAAAGTAAACCGGCGTCACTCGTCTGCTCCACTGATTCATTCTCTATACTGGCTACCAGTCGATACAAAAATCAAGTTCAAAACATGTCTTTATGTCTATAAATCTATTACTGGTTCAGCCCCCATATACATATCTGAGTGTATTTCCATATAGATTTCATTTAGACAAGGTCTACGATCTGCTACAGACAAAACCAGTCTTGTTGTGCCAGCAAGCCATAAACGCTTTGGAGCTAGCTCATTTGCTGTGGCTGGTCCAACACTATGGAACAACACTCCATCCGCCTTAAGATCCAGCAACAGTATCATAACCTTCAAGCGTAATCCCATTTGTTTCTGTACATGCTTTCTCATTATTTCCTTTCACTTTTGGATTCATACCACTAAAAAAATAACAGAACAGTCCATGAAAGGCCTGTGGAATTAGATGGGATAACCCTCCTCTAAGTGAAATATATAAAAATGCTCCAAAAGTAATGTTGTTGGCCAAACTTTTGATCGGATGATTAAATGAAGATTATCAAAACAATATCAGTGCAAATGTTCTTCTTTTGACCAATTTTGTATTATTTTATAGCCATTTAGAGACTTCAAATAATTGATTAGAATTGCTTAGATCTAGGCTAGGCCTGGGCAGTCTACAAACATGCGTATCTTTGACGGTGCATATCTCGAAAATTTTGTCTTGACCTTATATTCTTTTGCTGTTTGCAGGAAAGCCAATTATCTTCACACAAAATCCAAAGTTGAAGCAACCAGTTGCTTTATAAGCGAGAAAATGGCGTATAATTATGGTCCATTTTACACAGTAAGCATAGGGGATTTCGTTAGTGGTGTGAACCCTATATGAAAATACAGTCAGTTTATGAAAATCGGGATTTCATATTGCCCACGCCTATCTTACAGGCTGTCTGGTTGCCATGGTTATACGCACCGATTGCTAACTTTCTGTGGCTATTTACCATTTAATGTAAGTTTTCTGTTGATTTAGGAACATTTAGTATAGAAAAAGCATAAGAAACTGCTTCATTCAGGCTATTCAGCGGCGTAAGAACGTAGGTTTAGTATACCTACTTACCGCTTTATGAACTTCAATCAAAGTCAATTGACACCGACTTAAAATTGTAATTAAGCTTATTAACAGATAGATCGAACAGTGACCAAGTTGTCTGTCCACACACAGGACTGATAGGGGTATGTAAGACAACTTTCAGAGGATGCAGACAACTCTCAAATAAGCTTACATTTTTACAGATCAAGTGATATTCAAAATTTAAAACATTGGAATGATACCATATCTGCACAAATAATAGGTCTCGCTATTCATGTAAGTCCATCATATAGCACGATCCCATATTAGATAGAGGTCAAATATATGTTTCCACAACAACCCCTTCCCTCCCTTCCTCGAATACACCAAGTAAACAAGATGAAAAACCCAGCTGTTTAGTCATAGCCGTGGGTTGTTATCATGATTATCAGACCCACAGTCAAGGGTGCAGTGTAATAGCCAGTGCCTAGCTAACGGGTAGGCCGGTGAAGGGGAGGGGAGGAGAGGATGGGAGAGGATATATAATTATACTGTATACATCAAGAGAAGGGGAGAAAAGGGGTTATCTATACTATGTATACCCTGATCATCATACCATATCTTTCCTCTTTTTTTCTTTTTGAAATTCCATTACAGAATGGCTAACCGTGTAGGCCTAACCCAGGATTTGATTTGTTTTTAGTCATAGCCGGATTTTAAAGATCTTCGATTAAAGATTGAGAAGCGTGTAAAGAAGGAGGAATTTGCCTGTTTTATGCAAATGAAGTGACTCTGGTATTATTATTATTCAGTTAATTTAATAGTCTTTGCTTCTAAATTGAAAACCCAAGAGCAGAGATTTATATTCACGATTCTAACGAAAACGTTACGTAGTAATTCAAATGTATATAGCAAGGTCATTGTATTCTTGAGGTGACAGACACGGGTGTCTATCCAATTCTAATTCAAATGTCTTTCTTAATGTAACATGTACTAACCGCATTTAAATAATTAACAAGTTATGACACCACGTAAAAGTTACCAAATGGCTGTGGTCTGCACCAGGTCGGCAAAGTATTATTTTCTCTAGAGGAAGATTCAGTTTGAACTATATATAATTTTCTTATGTTTCGGAAGATCACAACTATGTGCTCGTGCCTGTAATAGCCGGAAACGAATCGGCATGAAAAATAGTAATGAAAAGTCGTGGTGAGTGAAATAGCATGTTATCTTATTACGTAGCTTATTACTCTCTATAATGTGTAATCTTTAACAGAGCCTTTGATTCTATTTCCTGTCATAAAAACTTATCAAAAATATTAAAATAAAATAAAATAAAACATTTAGCTAGTCCTATTTGTAGAAATTCAGAACTCTGGTGCTAACACATTAACAGAAGTGAAATGGACGCTCAACTGCGTAAGTGTACGCCTGACAAATATGTTTAGATCATAGTCATGGGGTATTTTAAGAAACGAAAAGTGGGTGCTTTAGCCTCGCAGCAACCGTTCATGAATGATTTACAATATTTCGTTTTCTCCGAGAACTCAATTTCTAATAAAATGCATATATATAGTTTACAGTGCCGCTTTCTCAGTCGCACTACATCAAATAAGACTAACAATTGACCTCCTTTTAATTAAGCCAATAATAATCAGGGGTCATTAACCAGCTACAAAAGATTACAAACCTTCAATTCTTACATATAGTTTTAGTGTAAATCATGACAGGTTCATTACATTTGTTTTCTGATGTATCCGTTTATAATATAATATAATATAATATATATAGATAAAGCAGTAGTATTTTAAATGTATTTTATGTAACATAACACAAATTAAATAACAATGTACTTACGTACTGCATGTAGGCCACAAATTTACACATAAAGGCACCATATATCCAGTCAGACAATAAGAACTGAGAAGCCGTTATAGGCGCACATATGATCAGGAACACAATATCTGTAATCGCATTGTTCATGATGAAATAGTTGGTGACAGTTTGCATGTGCTTGTTGCGAGATATAACAATTAAAACACATCCATTCCCGAGTAAACCAACAATTGTAATGATTCCAAATATCATAGGGACAATAGGTCCTTCTACAGTGTCATGGTATGTGTTATTTCCGTTATAATAATCACTGTAAGAGTACGAGAGTGACGAATAGGTGTCATGATGAGAGTAATCCTTCATTTTATGAATCGCATAAATGTCGTCTGCGCGAGAGATATTGATGTGACCCTCGCGTCAAAAAGTTCTGCACGACGAATGGTTATTGATATTATCGGCCGTATTTCCCGTATACTCCCGCAAGTTAGCTATAATGAGATTTATACGATGTGTCGTCTGCCGCAACTCACCAATCGCAGCGCCTGAGGGTGTGTGATTCTTGTATTAATCAATTTCGTGGTTCACTTTTCTGCTCAAGTGATTACAATGCCTTATAGAGTCTCGTGTCTTGGTAGATTAGCAATGCATGCATTATTCAAACTCCGAATCATGTTATCTAGCAAATGCTACACAATTGTGACATTCATTTTTTATTCGCCACTCAGTTTCAAACCTCGAGTTGATATGACAATATGTTTGGCACAACCGCAATTATATATATTGAATTGAATTGCTTTCTGCAAAATGTGAGTTGTGAGTATCGGTGGCCCTGCAAATTACTTAGCATTGATATCTGTAAGTTCAAACAATTACCAAATGACACTTAAAACTAACTGACCAGTCTGCTCTGGAACGGCTTGAGGGCGTGCTATTTAGTGACGCACTGCCGTCAATTTTTACACATGCGATGCATCAAACTACTGGAGTCCGTTTTCTGCTGGGTGACAAATAGGCCTGGGAACGGACCGGCATTTTATAAGGGAACGGCCGTCATAGATTTTTAAAAAAAATCATATTTTGCAAATTTTCAACCATAAATGCATTTCCACCCTTCACGTGTAAATGTTAATTGTGTGAGGCCATATGACTTTCTGTAGGCGCTAAAGGTCATCGATCTATTACAGGTTGTTTACGCGTTAGTTGCTCTATTATAGCGGTCGATGACCGGTCATATATTATCTAGGTTATGGGTGGTAATGGCGCGCGCTACTTTCCGGTCGGTATCCTTTGTACGCGGCATTTGCGCGTCGAGCTTGGTTTGTTGTTGATGCATGGCGCGGGGTGCACCTGGCGTGGTTACGTGCTTCATGATGTTTGTTTGTCATTCACTGTTTTGATTTTCATGAGATTGGTTTGGTTTTCTCAGCGTACTGGTCCTATCAAGCGGAAAAAACAAAAACAAAACAGGACTAGTTTTGTTATCTTCAGCTTCAACGCATAGACTATTTCAGTATTATAGCAGCAATTTTTGCGCTGAAGTGCAATCTACTCTGGATCTTGCGCTGTGGAATAATCAATTATTAGAATTGTTTGTTGTTTTTTAAAAAACAAAAAACAAAAAAGACAGAAATCGTCGGGATCGGATTCTCGGTCTTATCGAGGCCTATTTGAAGCCTACGAATTGGAGGACATATCGGCATAGACTATTTTAGTATTATATAGCAGCAATTTTCGCGCTGAAGTGCAATCTACGTTGGATCTATTCTTGCGCTACATGGGATTATCAATTATTAGAATTGTTTGTTGTTTTTAAAAATAAAAACAAACAAAAAGACAGAAATCGTCGGGATCGGATTCTCGATCTTATCGAGGCCTATTTGAAGCCTACGAATTGGAGGACATAACGTTTGTAAAAACCTGGACAAAGAACGATACGAGCAGAGGAAAGGACTACAACCGGGAGCAAAGTGCATTTGAATTTTTGGGTGCTTTATTGAAGTGAACAACAGGACTAACTTTAAGCAAAGCTCAAGTGAGAATGGGGAAGAAGAGGGGAAGAAAGCCGAAAGGTGGGGAACCAGTGGCCAAAAGGACAAGGCAGGCGGTAACTGATCAGACCGTGGGAAGTACAGAACTGATGGCGGCGACCACTGACCCGACCAATGGCAGAGATGGCGAGGCAATGCAAGTTAGCGGCAATGGAGGATTGACGGCGACGGCGGTGAATCAAGGCGAGCCACCACAGCAAGTTCAGGCAGGCGTGACTACCGCTCAAGCGGTAGTGAACACTTCTCAGCCGGGTGAGCAACCGTATTTTGTTTCAGATAATACTAATAGATATAGTAATGGTAACATTAATCTTGGTAGCGGGTTACACGGTAGTGCATCAAATCATGAGCCCATTTTCCCCTCATTAGTACCACACAGGGCTGATTTATTGCCTTTCGGGTTACCCGGGCCACAGCAGGCTCAAATTAACAGCCAAAATGCGGTCATAATACCAGGTCAATCGCTGGCGTTTAACCCTCAACCAGTGCCATCACCGGCAAACCCACTGTCCCCCAGGGGAGATGGTCTCGGGGTCTCAGTGCCTCAAAATATTAAAGAGCGTATATGGAAGGGGGAATTTGTAGAGTTTGGCTTGCTCCTTTCTGACCAAAGAGCTTCATTGAATTCATCAACGGGGGGTAACGGTGAGTCTGATTTCACGTTCGTTCAAAAAGGGCAGCAATTTGTGCTGAGACAAGCCGGATCTAGGCGACAGATTTGGGCCATTGAGAAGTGGACTGATGCTTTTCTGGTTTTTATGTCAATTTATTCACAGACAAAACCTCATGATATTCTTGCTTTATTAAAGTATTGCAGCATTATTAGGTCCGCAGCAAGTAGTTATACAGGTTTAGGCTGGCGCGATTATGACACAGAATTTCGAAAGCGCATGCAAAATACAACAGGCAAATCATGGGCCGACATTGATGGGGAGTTATGGCTTATGAGGGTAGTTGGGAGCGGTCAGCAAGCGCACAACAATTCACATAGTCCCGGTAAAAAATCCGCGCCATGGCAACGGCAGCAGTTTACACCGAAAAACGGTGGGTCTGGCTCGCGAGGGGGTACCGGGTCAATGCATAATAAATCCGCATCAAATCAAGGGCTTTGTTGGGAGCTCAACTACAAAGGAGCTTGTACACGGGCGGTGTGCACCTTTTCACACTGCTGCAGCTTTTGTGGCCAAGCAGGGCACGGAAAACTGCGCTGTCGCAACTACGCAAGTAAACAAAGTACAGGCAGCCCGCTTAACAAGCAGGCAAAAGGTGCCGGGCCCGGGAAAGCTTAATAACGATGCACCACTTGAACATAATACGGCCTTTATTGTCACTGGGGGGCCCACGGGGGCTTGTTTTCGTCTTGCACCAACGCCAATTAATTGTGTTAATTTGTGTTTGTTACTCAAGCAGTATCCCAACAAAAAGGCTGCAAAATTCTTGGAAAACGGGTTCACCAACGGTTTCCAACTTGGCTATACAGGGCCGCGGTTACCAGTAGAGTTTCCAAACTTGCCATCAATTAGGATGAATGCGGTTGCAGCAAAACAAAAAATTGAAAAGGAGGTACAATTAGGTCGAATTGCGGGTCCATTTACACATAGGCCGTTAAAAAATTTACGTGTTAGCCCTATTGGACTAGTACCAAAACAAAAGCCGGGCGAATTTAGGTTGATTCATCATTTGTCTTATCCGGAGCATTATTCCATAAACGATTTTATCTCGGACGAAAATTGTGAGGTAACCTACAGTAGTTTCGATGAGGCAGCAAACTGGGTTGCTAAATTAGGAAAAGGGTGCTTACTAGCAAAAGCTGACATCAAATCGGCATTTAGGCTCTTGCCAATAGCCGTTCAGGACTTCGAACTTTTGGGGTTGAAATTTGATGGGAGGTATTATGTGGATAAATGTTTACCAATGGGGGTACGGTGTGCGCCAGCATACTTTGAATTATTCTCTTCTTTTATTGAATTTTTAGTAAGGAAAAACACTGGGATTGATAGTTGTTTACATTTTATGGACGACTTCATCTGCATCCAAGCGGCCAATGTGGGTAAATTTCCAGGTAAAACTTTGCTGTTGGAATTGTTAGCCGTATGCAAATTTCTTGGAGTACCGTTGGCGGAGGAAAAGTCAGAAGGGCCTACTACTAAATTGATCTATTTAGGTTTAGAAATTGACACAGTTTTAATGCAAGTGAAGGTACCACCAGGAAAGCTGCAATCTATTAGGCAGAAAATTCAGCACGCTTTGAGGGTGGAGGTTTTGAGTAAGAAAAAAATTCAGTCTTTAATAGGATCATTAAGCTTCATATGTCGTGCTGTAAAACCAGGTAGGGCTTTTTTAAGGAGGCTCATTGATATGATTAAAGGGGAAAATCAATCGGAGATCAGTAGAGAACTTTCCAGTGGGGCAAAGGCGGACCTTCAGGTGTGGTTAGATTTTCTAAGGCTTTTTAATGGGACCACAATAATCGAAGATCAGAGGTGGCTGACCAATCATGAATTGGAACTTTTCACGGATGCAAGTGGGGGTATTGGATTTGGTGCATATTTTGGTGGTCGTTGGTTCAATGGTAAATGGCCAGCAAATAGACTGGAACGGTCTATTGCTTGGAAGGAAATGTTTCCTATTGTGGCAGCATTGGAAATATGGGGTCCTGAAATGGCAAACAAGCGAGTGTTACTTTTCACAGACAATATGGCAGTAAAATACACAGTGAACAAACAGACTTCGGGGTGTGAAAAAATAATGGGCCTAGTTCGATCATTAGTGTTGATAGGCCTAAAACACAATGTATCCTTCAGAGCAATTCATATTGGTACCAAGGTTAATGTCATTGCGGATTCACTTTCTCGGTTCCAGATGGCAAAATTTCAAGCAGTGGCTCCCGGGGCAGATGCAAGGTCAGCAAACATCCCACTTCATCTATGGCAGATTTAGCAAGTGAAACACATAGGCTTGTCACCTTGTCTTTAGCACCTAGTACAACAGTAGCCTATCAACGGGTTGTAAATACTTTCCAGGAATTTCGTATTGTAATGGGATTAGACACTTCCTGGCCAGCGTCTACTCAACAAGTTATGGCTTTCATTGCATCTCTGTCTTTAAAAGGGATGGCAATGTCTTCAATAGCCTTGCATATTGCAGGTTTAGCATTTGTGCACAAAGCATACAATTGGGGGGATCCGACACATCATTTTCTTATTAGCAAAATGCGGGAAGGGTGTAAAAGGAGAAATCGGTCGGCGGATACTAGGCGACCGATAACATGGGATATATTATGTAAAATTATCCCTGCTCTGAGAAGTGTGTGCTCTTCGCCTTATGAAGCTATCTTGTTCCAGGCAGCTTTCACCCTTGCATTTTTTGGTTTTCTTCGGGTGGGGGAATGTACAGTTCCCACAAAAAAGGGAGGGGGCAGCCGGGCTTTAAGCATTTCAGATGTTGAGGTGATTAATGGGTCATCACCAGCCCTTTCAGTTTGTATCAGGAAGTCAAAAAATGACCAAAGGGGCAGGTCAGTGACATTACTTATTAAACCATGTGAAAATAAGGCAGTGTGCCCAGTTCAGGCTGTAAGCCACTTTCTTCTCGTCAGGCCCAAGGTGATGGGTCCCTTATTTTGTCATAAGAATGGGCACCCTCTCACTAGGTACCAATTCCATGCAGTACTGCAGAAAGCATTGGGGTGGATTGGACTTTCAGCCAGGCAGTATGGCACTCATTCTTTCAGAATAGGGGCTGCAACATCTGCAGCCTTAAAAGGGGTACCACCTCAGGAAATTAAAAAGATGGGGCGGTGGCGCAGCGGGGCTTTTCAATTATACATAAGACTCTGACTCTGCGCTTGCAAAAGGTCACAGCTAAACCATGGGTTAAGGGAATAATGCTTCTCTCCGTAAGATTTACCAATGCAGGCACAATGCTACAGGACTAAATTGTGTTATTCTTTGGTATTAATAAATAATGATAATAATAAAGGGGGGTTTAGGTTAGTTGCGGTGGTTACATACTTAATTGTTAAATTTACCAACTGTGTGTTGTGGGTTTCTATGTAATGCAATATGCATTTATTTGGTTGGTGGGTAATTGTAATAATGGACGACCCACTTATAGCATTTTGGTAGCACAGCAGTCATTACATGTTTGCACACCTAGCTGCTGCAGTTAGGTTGCTTTTACAGGTTGAATAGGGCATACTCTGTTCTCTACATTTAGAGCATTGAATTCATTGAATTAGGTTAAATGTATGTAATACATCAAAAATGGGTAAATTAAACAATTGGGAAAGTATATTGTATGATGCTATTGTTGTCTCAGACTTCCCTCACACAAATTTTTTCTTTTGTATTGACAGCTCCAGTAGTGTGGTTTATCGGTGATAGCTTCGTTCGAAGAGCCGGAGAAGAATTAGCCAAAGCCAAGCAAGACCGTAACCTTGACCTTCATGCAAAAATAGAGTGGTGTGGACAAGGAGGTGCGGTATTATCCAACTTCCCAAACCAGCTAAAGAGAGAATTATTGCATAAACCGATACCAGCAGTATTAGTGATACATGAGGGGTCGAACGATATTGGGAGATGTGAAGCCAGGCTTTGTCGTCAAGCTGTGGAGACTGCGCTGTCAACGGCGCGAGAGCTTTTGCCTCATTGCCATTTGGTTTGGTCGTGTATCTTACCACGGCTTGATTACAGAGGGTGGCTTCCCAACTCCGACCATTCACAAAAAGCTCTGGAGGGTGTCAGGCGCTCACTAAATAAATTTGCAAGGCGCCAGGTCCGAAAGATGCTTAATGCATCATTAATATATCACTCAGAGATTGTGACCTCATCACCAAGATTGTTTATTAATAGTACAAAGGACAAAGTACACCTATCAAGAGAAGGGTGCCAGAAACTGCTGAATAACTTTGTCGTTGGGCTAAAAGCAACAGGGATGGTCTAAATATGATAAATTATGTATGTTGTAATGTAAGATATATACTTGGAAATGCGCCTTGAGCGCCATTTTGGTGGGATTGTACGCAAATATAAATTCTCTATATTGTTGTGATTATATTTTTAGGCTAAATGAAGGTTTTGAGCAATAACTAGGGTTAAATAAGTAGATGCACATTTCATGGTAATAATATTCCAGCATCACAAGATGGAATTTTGGTTCTTCAGCTTGCTTGGCTTTGGTAGTTGTCAGGCATGAGAATGACTGGGTGGCCGGGTTCGGCATGTGTCCCTCTTTTTTCACCTTTCTCATTCTCATGCATGATGCATTGTTCTGTGGCATATTGTGGTATTGTTAATTGTTAGAAACTGCAATTGAAATGTATCTCCGGGTGTATATGATGTAGGGTAACATAAACATTTCCTTTGAGAGCGGGGCACATGTGTTACATGAAGTGGGTTGGTCTCGGCATCAAAGAGGAAAATATAATGAGTGTTTTGGGATATTATGAGGTAAATACCCACTGTATTGATCAGGTGGTATAGGGTCTTGTAACTTGTTTCCTGTCAGTCATTGAATTTGGTATTAGAAAGCCTTTGGTTCAGTTTTCTTATCAAAAAAAAAAAAAAAAAAATCCAAAAAAAAATCCAAAAAAAAATGGTTTATGGTGTGGATGGTATGGAGGTTGGAGGATTGAGTCTGGGATGCGGGGTCAGGGGGGTTGCAGGATAGCATTTTTCTCTGAGAACTATCTGGGAGGAGTGCTGCCCGGCGACCCCTGGGGCGCCCTTGCCTCCCCGGCTCGATGCTGTATGTCCTTTTATAGGAGTTTGTCAAATTTGTTCAATATCAGCTAGAATCTTGTCAAGTGTTGTTCAAAAGCAGGTTGTGTCAGAACACTAGCTCACTAACTCATTGCTTGTCAAAATTGCTCAATATCGCTTAATAGAAGTTGGTCCATAGCAGGGTGTTCTGGTTCACATTGCTTAACATATAAATGTCAATTGCATATTGTGGTTAAAGTGGCATTTAAACGAGATTGGATGGGAGCATGGGAAATGCCGAATTGTTTGAGAATATTGTAGTACTTAGATTGATTGTTATAAATACTATACTTTGTTTGTTTCTTGTAGTTAGGCAATGGCCTACCATTCTCATGAATAAAAAAAAAATGGTGATATTCAATCTTTTGTCATATGCTTCTCTACACAAATGCATTTCCACCCTTCACGTGTAAATGTTAATTGTGTGAGGCCATATGACTTTCTGTAGGCGCTAAAGGTCATCGATCTATTACAGGTTGTTTACGCGTTAGTTGCTCTATTATAGCGGTCGATGACCGGTCATATATTATCTAGGTTATGGGTGGTAATGGCGCGCGCTACTTTCCGGTCGGTATCCTTTGTACGCGGCATTTGCGCGTCGAGCTTGGTTTGTTGTTGATGCATGGCGCGGGGTGCACCTGGCGTGGTTACGTGCTTCATGATGTTTGTTTGTCATTCACTGTTTTGATTTTCATGAGATTGGTTTGGCCTCCCACCCGCCCCTCACCCTCCTCCAAAGGGTGAGAGATGGGGGAAAAGCTTAACACCTCGTTATCGGGGTCCTTGTTTGTGTTATATTGCTGATAAATAGTGGGATGGTATGGAGGTTGGAGGATTGAGTCTGGGATGCGGGGTCAGGGGGGTTGCAGGATAGCATTTTTCTCTGAGAACTATCTGGGAGGAGTGCTGCCCGGCGACCCCTGGGGCGCCCTTGCCTCCCCGGCTCGATGCTGTATGTCCTTTTATAGGAGTTTGTCAAATTTGTTCAATATCAGCTAGAATCTTGTCAAGTGTTGTTCAAAAGCAGGTTGTGTCAGAACACTAGCTCACTAACTCATTGCTTGTCAAAATTGCTCAATATCGCTTAATAGAAGTTGGTCCATAGCAGGGTGTTCTGGTTCACATTGCTTAACATATAAATGTCAATTGCATATTGTGGTTAAAGTGGCATTTAAACGAGATTGGATGGGAGCATGGGAAATGCCGAATTGTTTGAGAATATTGTAGTACTTAGATTGATTGTTATAAATACTATACTTTGTTTGTTTCTTGTAGTTAGGCAATGGCCTACCATTCTCATGAATAAAAAAAAAATGGTGATATTCAATCTTTTGTCATATGCTTCTCTACACAAGATAAGTCTCTTATCTCTGAGATAATGTTAAAAAATGTATCACTATATAATACTGAAACGCTTATATTTAATGTAAAAATGATCACACTTAACCTAAAAAATAATTTAAATGGTGCAAACTCGCCTAGAAAATGGTAGTCTCGTCGCGGTATATAGGTTCAAAATGTGTAAGTTCTACCTGTATTGCGAGATGTTGGGGTCAAAGGTGAGAAAACATCACCAAAGTAGCTGCCGTGAGGAATTCTGTTAGCTAAGCTGCCTTTAATTTGTTAAGATGTTAATCGTTATGCAAATATTTAGGGTTGAATATCGGCAATGCGATGATTGCTCAAATTGACGGGTATAGTTACCACGGTGACGCACACCAGTCAATTTGCAGCGCCCTCAAGTGAAACGGACTCCCGTTCTGGAGCTGACTGCTGACGGTACAGCGAACGTATACAAGCTCCGACTTTGCGAATTCTTTACAATAATGATAGTCGTGGCCAGATCTGAATGCATGGAAAAGACATTTTTCAACGGTGGAGAATTATGACTTTGGGATTTGTCATCGTAGAGGAAGATTGACTTCAAGCCACCCTATGACAACTTGAATGCTTTGGAGTATAGGGAACCGTTCATTATTTCCTCGGGGTGTGGCGGATGAAAACCAGGGGGGGGGAGGTCACAAAGTTTTGGCTTGACAAAAAGGGGGTCATACGTTTTCTTCCTAATTAAGAGGGGTCGTTCGAGTCACGATTCGAGCCACACAAATCCAACAGCTTCCGGGGGCTTCGTCCCCTGGACCAACACAAAAATGACAATTCATGATTAAAGTTCATCCAAATTGTTCAATGTATTCAAAACCTTCAAAACGATACAATATTACAGCTTCCAGGAACTTTGCCTCTAGACCCCACAGAAATGATACATGATAAAAGTGTATTCAAATTGTTCATTGCATTTTAACATTTTATAAAATATTACATACTAAAACATAAAGCAGGCATCAGTGGTAAGAAAATGTCTAATAGCACAGAAAGTATTCTCAATTGAATTATTTCTTAATCCTTTCAATTATAACTATTCCAAGAACCGTTCTCCCAGATTGTCCTAACAAGCATGCCAGTCAGATAGCGTGTCACTGTACTGTTGTCTGTTGTCCTATTTAAATCTAGTAAAATCGTGACGAAGATAAACTAGGTATTTTAAATATCATCCAAATGTCAACTGATACATAGGTAGCGTGTATTCACAAGCATTTTGCTTCCTTACAAATGATCATTACTTATAACATTTGTCTGGCTTTTCGTTAGTCTTCCTCCAACTATGTTCGGGGCCACAATTAGTATTTGAAGTTGGTTATCGATTTCAAGGTCGACATGATCATTTCTAGTAAACGCTTGCCAGTTTCTGGCTGTACATGTAAGACAAACGTACAGTTAGGTGGGGAAAATATAGTAATATAATATTAACATTGTTATGATCAATTAATATATGATCCCTAAGGACTTCATATTAAATCAACTATATTTCGACACAAAAATTAAGAGTGTATTAGGTCTGACATGTGTTACCGCCATCGAGGATCTATGTTTATATACAAATCTCAGCATATCTACGAAAATATGTGAGCATGTCACAATGAGTATGTGAGCAAATGCAACTATACACAAGAGCGTATGGTGTTCTATTCATACAGAATCCCTCTCAAAAAGTTAAGATCAAATTTATCATTCTAAATGATAATTCCAAGCACTTAGTTATTTTCGTGTCGATAATGCTAAAAGTAAGTGTATCAGGGATCCCAATGGCCCCAATATTTGTTTTTGTCGCGTCTCGCGTTGTTACGCAAGATAAAATTTGACTGCCTTTTTAGTATTCGCCTAACTTTTCTATTACAGCATACTGTGATTATTATTCAATGTAATAAAATAGTTAGAAATATTATAGTTATGTGCCCCGGTGTTGGATATGTCACGTCGCAATAGCTTGCCCTGTATAACCCTATGGGAGAATACACCTCAATTTCAAACATCCCAATAAAGTATAAATTGACTGTAAGTGTCCATTTTAATAGATAAGTTAACTGACATGTTATACATGTACACCTAATTAACTAATTAAACAATCGAAATCTATCTGGGGTGCTGGTTTGAAAATACGGAAACATTCTCCGCTAGTCTCGCCTGAGCAGGCGTTTATAGAGTGTATACCCGAACTTCATTTTATTCATTTTCTATAATCCTTTATTTTTGATCCCGTAACTAACCAAATTGAATAGAAAACCTAATACTTTTACACAATTGATATCACAATACCATTTTTTAATCCGACGGCGCTTCGAATGTTTCGACAAAGATCCTCTCATCAAAATTCGTCACCTATAATAATAATAATAATAATAATAATAATAATAATAATAATAATAATAATAATAATAATAATAATAATAATATCACTAATGATAACATTAAGGAGAAAAAGTACATGATATTAACTAACAATAACATTCATTTACATAAATTAATTAATTATGCAAATTTATTCAAATATTCACAACATTTGCATAATTTGTACGACGGGCTGTCTTTAGTCACTTGTTAGAGACAGCCCGTCGTACAAATATGCAAATTTATTGAATATTTGAATAAATTTGCATAATTAATTAGCTCATGAATAGTAAGTTCCTTTGTTATTTATAACGGAATAAAGCGTATTATTAGTTTATGAAAGAAACTACGTTAGGGCGAAATAGTATTTTCGCCCTAACGTACTAATGAGTGAATAACAAAAACCTGTTTCGCCCTAAGGTACCTGTTAGCAAGATAACACTAATAATAATAATAATAATAATAATAATAATAATAATAACAAGGATTTATAATTTATAAATCAATTTAATGGTCAATACATATATACTAATGAATACGCATTTTTTCCGTGATCTTTTTCGTTGGCACTGACAACTACATTCTCGTGACAGCCTATTCATGTTTGAATAGAAAACCCATTTATTTATGTTTGATCTCGATTAGACTTCTAATCATTTTAAATCAACACCCAATCAAGTCAACGATAATGAGATATTTCATTGGTTAAAAGAGAAAAATACATGTTTTTTACCTTACTCAAACTTATTCAAATCCTTTCTGTTTAGAATTAAAACATCACGGTGTTCGGTAGATCCAATTAAATATTTTGATAAATCTATTTAGTTGTGTCCACCACTTCTCAGAAAACTGGATATAAACACTGTTATTGCTCAACTTCTCTGAAATCTCAATTTATAATATAAAATTCAACATTTTAATTTCCGGCCATTGATTCGTTAAACTGTAATATTCACACTCGTCGTAGTCGTTGGATAATTGGGTTACTGATCTGTACCATCTTATGTTTTTGTATTCGGCTTAAGCTGATTTTATAAATTGAATTTCTAGCCTTGAGCATTTGTACATGAACTGTAACATTATCGATGGAAGTGTACTGACAGGAAAATATTTTAGGGCTGATATCCAAACTCTCAGCGGTGTTACACCGGTATTACACCGATGTTATACCGGTATTACACCGATATTCTATACAAATATCGGTGTAATACCGGTATAACATCGGTGTAATACCGGTGTAACACCGCTGAGAGTTTGGATATCAGCCCTTACAACAAGTAACCACTTAATTTTAACCATATTAATTACTTATTGATTCAAAGTGATGTATGTGGTTTAAAAGCAATTCGAAGACGGTTAACTATAGGACAAGCACAGCACATTTAGTACCTGGGACCGCTATATTTAAATGTCATCCATCTATGCGTCTTTACAAATCGGTATATTTGTAAAAGCACTAACTTCTTCAATAAACTTCAACGTATATACCTGTTAAAGGCAGCATACGTGTCTTGCTTCACTGATTGTTGTCAAAATCACCACACCACCATGTAGCATATAAGTGATATTGATCGTTTTCAGTAAAATAAACAATCAATTCAGTGTGCTAGCCACCTCTTACATACAGCTATACTATTAGACGGTTGGGTGCCATATCACATGAGGCCGAATTTATCACTTATATCCCGTATTGAGTAATAGCTTCTGATTGGATTATTCAAGTTTTGGATTGACAAAAGGGGGTTGAAATTAGATGTTTAGGGGTTGGTATTGGTGGATGGGTTATGTAGGTGGTCATAGGTGTTGGGTTATCGATGGTAGGTAGGAGAAGGCCGTTAGGGGATGGAGGATTGACAAATATGACTTTTGGGTGGTTATCGGTGTCATTTTGGAGTGTTCCCAGTGTTTTGGGTTTAGAGTGATTTACACTGTAGTCAGTAAATACATATGGGTTTTGGGCAAGGTTGTGTTGTTTACTATGGTTTATATTTTGAGCACTAAAATAACTCATAACCACTGTACTTGGTTACTTAATTGTAACCACTAAAATAACACCGAGAACCATTCCAACATACTTATTTAATACTTGAACAACATGGAATCGCAAACACTTTAGGAACCACAAAAAGGATACTCGGAACCACCAAAGCGGACGATTTTGTCAACCCACCCCAATCAACCCCCTCTTTATTCACCACACCCCGCCCAAAATGTATTGAGCAGTTAAACATATCGGAACCTAAAACACTTGGAACCACCAAAATGACACTGGGAAACACATTAAATGCCATCCCCTCCTTATTCACCACACCACAACCAAACCCCCAACCCCCAACGTACATAATGAGCACTTACAACTTGGAACCCAAAACACTGGAAACCACCTAAACGACGCTAGGAACTTTCAAAACGACACTGGGAACAACCAGACAACCAAACCATTTTGACAACCTACCCCTTCCTTATTCACCACACCCCAGACTAACCCCAAATATATGTATTTAGCACTTAAACAACTCGGAACTAAAAGGAACTGGGAACAATAAAGACGACACTGAGAGCAACGAAAAACGGGCCAATTTGTCAACTACCCCTCCTTATTCAGCACATCCCAGCCTGATTCCAAAATACATTCATATAGCTCCGAACCCAAAACACTGGAAAACCACCAACAAGTATATGGGAACCACCACAAATTGCCAATTTGTGAACCCGCCCTCCTTATTCGCCATATTCCACCCAACCTTCCACATTAGTTGAGCACTTAAACAACTTTGAACTCAAAACACTGGGAACAACCAAAATGACACTGGGAACAACCAAAATGACACTGGGAAACACCAAAAAGAAATGTCAACCCCCACATCCCCTATCCTCATAGCTACTAAGCGATACAAACACATCTCTCCTTTGTGGACATAGAGAGACAATAGCTCACAGTTTACTGATCAAGTGCTTTTGAGTCTCTAAATGTAAAAGAGCTAAACTCACTCTTTTGAAAGCTCTACGAGGGACGGCTTATTTTAGGAGTGAAGTTCGCTATTTTCGGAGTGATATTTACTCTGAAAAGAGTGGCAATCACTCTGAAAAGAGTGAACTTTACTCCAGAAACGAGTGAACTTCACTTCAAAAAAGAGCTGTCCCTCTTAGAGCTCTCAAATGAGTGACTTTTAGCTCTTTTTACATTTAGAGAGTATATTGTATAAAGTGTATGTCTGCTCAGTGGATTGGTTATATTACTTAAATTAATGAAGAAAACGAAGTAACAATGAAACTGTGTTGTGGGCGAAGCACTTCAGTTTGAGAACTGTCTTAGTAGGAGCCCCAGAGCTAGTATGATAGGTTTATATCTTGTCTACAAAAATAAAGTGTCCTGCTCTTATCATTCTCTTGCAAATTCATGTTATTAGCAATTCTTGTATTCCTAGTATATATTCACATAGACAAAATCTCATAAAACAACTCGTGTTAGGGGTAGTATTATGGCCATAAAAAGTTGAAATAACAGTCAAAGTATGTATGACTATACATCACATATATTAGTGTAGTCTGGTACGGTAGATTTAAGGCCTTATCGTGACATTTTTGATACAGCTCTATAAATTGGTACGTATATTATTTCGGCTGTACCACACAATTTAGGAAGGGGTGCCAAAAATGTTGACCATGCGATGACGTCATTTTCGTGAAAACGTCATAATTGCGGTTCGTATATACACCTGTTCAATCTTTCGTCTTTATAAATCAATAAGAACCATCAATTTTGTTGTGTATAGGCTCATATTATAACTACCAAAATTGTCTATCACACAGTACCCATTTTGACAGGTTTACATAAATTTAACATACTTTATTTACTAAACGAATAACATGAAATACATAAAATAAATTAAATTTATTTCACCGATACGGCGTTTTCCTTTAATTTCTCTTGGCCAAATAAAGTATTATAGATGAGATCATCTAAATATTTACCCAAATAGTATATAAACATTGTGTGAAGAAAAAAAATGATCTATGTCTTATGCTTCAAGAGCTATAACATTTTTAAGTTGATTAATGAGAACACAAATTAAGCCACAATGTGACTCATGACGACCACCAGTATCTTCCTTCTTTTTGTATAATACATTTAACAATGCGCATATATCTCATAGATTAATGTACGTTGTTGGAATATTCACATCAGGAGCTATTGATAATTCAAATTATGACCCAACATCTACACATTACTGCTCAAGGCTCATTTCACGGCAATGGAATTAGTATTTTTCAATTTCAAACAACGTTCAAACTGGGTATATGTAGGGAACCCATTGTGATAGAATCAGATCTTCCATCAACATGATCAAGCAAATACTCTCTGCCTGACAGTTTATACTACTGTGCCCGCAGTGTCTTGCAATAAAAGTTTCCAATACTTCTGTTCCTAAGGTAACCCTTACTGAAATGGAAAATCAACTACGTATGGCAAAGGCAGAGGAGACTAAATGGATCGAAAATTAAGCCCCAAAAAACAGCTTTAAAAAGAGGACTAGGTCTTATGGTCTGCAATTCATGCAGCGTCAGAAGCTGTGCTGGATGACCCACCTGCCATTAATCATGTTCTTCTGCCGTTGTTATACGAAAAGGCTGCGACAATTGCTATGGTCAAACACGGGATGGAATTGCAAATGCAAATCACAAACTTCCTCAATCCAGGCAACTCCATGTCACAGTATTTGATCAACCACTATTTGCCTTGGCAAAAATTGTTCAATGGACCTGGCTGCTGACCATTAGAGAGCAACACTAATTTCTAGATAACTCTGATTGGACAACTGCCTGTGTGCGAAGCGGGAGTTTAACCTCTGGCACAGCCGATTCCTTCCTTAAGGAGCTCGCCTAACTAGAACCAGGCATTATTATAAGGATGTTAAGACAAGGCGACATGGTCATCAAGTAACAGCACTTACTCTTGCAAAACAACAAGATGCCTGGCAGCACATAGATCCTCAAGATGGTACTACATTTGAAGTATGGAAACTGATAATGGTTGAAAAGAGTTCAACTTTTCAATATTGGAATATCATTCTTGAATTTGAGATCCTTGTTCTTATTTTCACCTGCGCCCATCGCACCAGAGACTTCAACCTATAAGTGGATTCCTTAGAGGCGTGGGATCCTTGGTTCTTTGCCATGGACCGATGCCCGATGGATTCCCATACACATACGGGATACGAAACCACCGAGTATTGAGGAAGATTTGAAGCAGTTCTGGTTAGACAAGGAACGAATTCTCGTGTATGTCAATGGACCAAGCTCATGAACAAAACAATGCCACAATGAAAGGTCCAGGTGTTGCAGTGGAACTTACGGGAAATCCATCTGCCTTTAGAAGATGGATGGTGGCTGGACCCGAGCAAATGAGGTTGCATTCAGAATTTGAGTGCTAGCTTAGTAATAATGCAGAAGATGTTAGCCTGAGTTTCAACCAGCATGAACAAGACCTGTCTAACCAGGAAGTCTTTCAACAATAGGTCAATAGCCGAAGTTCAACAATGGGTAAACTCTTTTCCGGAGGTTTGCTCGGAACTTTTTGCCTTAGACACGCGGAACTGTATCAACGAGAATGTTATTTCAACTCTACGTAACATTGAGGATATCGGGAACACCACGTATCGTGAATATGTAAAGGGGGTAATTGTGGCTAAGAATGTATCCATTCATCAAACAATCTAGAATAATTCAATGCCTCTTTTCAAGCGATCTAAAGATATCAAAGACAAAACAGCAAGTATAAAGGAAAGGAATTTGTAGAAAAGTAGAAGGCAATACCAAACTGCCCAGAAACTTTCGAGATTTTCTAAGAGATCCTAAGATCAAAATAGAGTTGTTCAACTTCAATATTTCAAAGATGTCGACTTGTCAGTATTCTGCCACTCTGGACGACACTCCTTGGTGAATCAAAGGCCTGTCGAGAACCACTCAAGTGTGGCTGCAAGAGCAAGCCATATTGTTCCCGCAGCTGCAAGTGTCAATGAGCCGGAATATCATGCAGCCCTGTGCAATTGTGTGTGGGGTGGGGGTGTGTGTGTGTGTGTGGTGGGGGGGGGGGGGGGGGGGGGGGGGTGTGGGGGAGGGGGATGTAACATTGAAATAGCTCTAATGCTTTAAAAGGCGTGGTCGATGCGTATACTGGTATTTTCAGAAATAGTATGTGCACCATATATAGATCTCTGAACTGCTTCGTAAAGTTGAAAATATTTTTTTGCATTTAACAAAGGCCCTATTGTAAGAAAAAGGTGGGCGTGGTTTATATAAAATCTCATTATTGGTCTGTCTGTGACCTCGCATAATACAGATATGTATGAATTCCTATACTACCTATCTTCTTCAGATAAGCTTCAATTTAATAACAGTTATTGCAGTTTTTATATTGATCAATATTTAAACCCCTTAAAAGGGGCGTGTCTCATGTTACATAAATCATTGATATTATTTAGTCACAGAGTATCATGTAAAGATTGTAAGCTTTAATTTGATACCAAACACGACATGTTTACTCACAGTTTATGTTAAACGTAATGTATTCATTATTTTAAAAAATGGGCGTGGCCAATGACCACAATAACAAAGTCTGATTTTTTGGCACCCCTTATAACATGATAAGGTATGTTTCAAAGAGTATGTGTGCCAATTTACAGAGCTGTATCAAAAATGTCACGATCCAAACCGTACCAGACTACACTATATGGAGAGGAACTGCTTCACAAGTTGAGATAGTTATGTATAGTTATAATGTCAATGTTACAGGTAACATAGCTAAATTGAACAATGGAAAAAGTCAGAAAAGGGTCAAAAATGCCTATTTTTCTAACTTTTTCAATTGCTCCATAACATTTTGGACCGATATCCATGACATTAAAATGAGAAAAGCTAACATAATATGACAAGTAGTTCTTTCTTTAAATTCATAAACATGATTATATGTAGTTTTGACATTTCCTTTTAATGTTATGATCAATATACTACTCAAACCCATGTGAATACATGGGGAATATGATTTTCGCCATAGCATAATTTCGCAAGAGAATCTTAAGAGCAGGACTCTTTATTCTTGTAGATAAGATATGTATCTTTCATAAAAATGTAAATTTAAGAGTATGTTCGGAGGTCAGGGGTCAACTCAAAAATTTGAGACCTGGGACTTCTACTATCTCCCTTTTGGATCAATTGATGCATTATTGCTTCCCTGAAACAAGTTGGGTTGGTTCTTACATGGGGTTAATGATGATTACCAATTACATTGATCTCTTCGCAATTATTCATGTAATAGCGGCCGTAGTCAAAACTATAAAGCGGCCTCAAGCATCCTTAGCTAAGCAGACTTCAATTTATTATAATTTCATAAAATAATATTTGCGTTGGATCTCGAGTTTAAATGGTAGCTATAATCGTGCACAATTTTCGGCACATACGTACACGTAAGCCAAATGTATGGTTATGTTTACTTATACATATTGATATTGGAATATCGACTTGGAATATTGGAATGTTGGCTTGGGATTTTGAATAAATAGGTTGTTTTGAAACTCAGCACTCAATCCTGATTAAATACGTTAGCTAGTATAATGTTAACAATACAAATGTAAATGTGTAAGTTTGCCATGTTGTTCTACTTTTTTTTATAACATACGCGGTATACAGCGTGTCTAAAAAAAAATGGGCCCAAAAACTTCCGAGCTTATAACTTAAAATGTAGGACACGTAGCTGCTCCGTATTTCGAGTTATAAAATGAGATATAATTTTATATGCAGTGCGACGATGTTAATGTTGATTAATATTCATGATATCAAATACTGTATTGAAAGCTTGTATCAAATCAGACATACCGTATCTTTGCTTATGTATGTATTATAAACATTGTGCTTTATGTCATTTATTACACAAAACGACGGAAAGTTACAAATAAATTTAAATTTGTGAAGTAAATAATATTTTGTCTTGATGTGTGACCCCTAGTGTTATACAGGTTCAGGTATTTAAGGGTTGATTGAACCAAAACAACTTCGATAAATGATAAAGTTGACCGAAATAACTTATATTAGTAAAAAAGGGTTAAATTACTGGTATTTTGGATCAATATTCATCATTATAAATACCCATTGCAATAACCTTGTTATTGAAAATATACAAAAACAGAGCAACTGATACCTGATACCCTGCCTCTAATTCCTTTGATGAGATGAATGATTTATAATGGCTGGTTTCAAATTCCGAAAGAATTGTTTTTTGAACTGCTACAAAGAGTATTATTTACAAATACTGGATTGAATGCTTGTATCAAATCAGACATACCATATCTTTGCTTATGTATGTCTTACTTAACATTGTGCTTTATGTCATTTATTACAAAAAACGAAGGAAAGTTACACTTTTTACTCCCCCTTGAAATGGCAAAGAGAAATTTCCTGAGTAAGTCATTGTTGTAAAGAATATTCTGCAGGCTTTTATCATGTTTCTCTGATCTGCTGATTACATCTCTTCTGAAATACTGTAATTTGCTTTCGTTGTATTATATTCTGCAGGCTTTTATCATGTTTCACTTTTTTTCATTTTAATATTTATTGTTAATTTCATATTGGATTTCAACTGTTTTATGATTTATGGTTTAATATGTACCGTTTGTTTAATCATTTTAATCTATGTACAGCGCCTTGAGGTTTTGCGTAAGGCGCTATAAAGTATGGTTTTATTATTATTATTATTATTATTATTATTATTATTATTATTATTATTATTATTATTATTATTATTATTATTATTATTATTATTATTATTATTTTTATTATTATTATTATTAGTATTATTAGTATTATTATTATTATTATAAGTCAAAGGCAAAACTTTGATGAAGTCAGTACGGTGTGCAAATGCAACGCATGGAGCGCAACGCATGGTTTATGGGCAAAATCGGGAAAACGGGTTCTGACCATGCTGTAGTCAAAGCTTTGTATTTCAAGCACATTATATCAGATTTATCTCACCAATTAATGTCAGATATCATTACTTTCATATCCCTAAATATAAAGCAGCTATGTTTCCTACATTTTGAGTTATAACCTCTCCGGTTTTAGACCCAGCTTTTTGGGACACGCTGTATTAAACCAGTTAACGAATCTAAGTTGGTAACACGACTGATTTACTGAACGGTAAATGCTTTGCAATTAATTCGATTGTCCTCTGGGAACATTCAATTTCACCCATCCTTATTAATGCTTAATGTTGTTTTCATTACGATCCAAAGACTAACTAGTATTGGCACCCAATTTGTGTGACATGCACATCCCGCATTTATCAAAAGAAGAATTGTTATTCTACCTATAACCTGTGCTCCTTATAGAAAATGGTTACCATCCGCAGAATGTAACCATATATAGTTGTCGTTGTCCTCGTTGACGGTGACCGGATTAACATTGTTTTAAGGATGGCGCTGGAAATATGTCGAGCTAAATTAAATGACTAATGTGCAATGTGCCTTTTATGGCTTATTCCATATTCCTGCTTCCTCTCGTAGTTATTGGAAATATCACATTCAATCACACACTGGCTTAATACAAGTGATACTCTCAAACTACATTAGACCATTTTCAGTTATTGCAATAGACATTACATCTCATGTCGAATACCAACAGCAGAAAAGTCTGCAAAGTTACCATTTTTATTGATCTATATTATATCAAATGCATCTCGTCAGGATGTCTTTTGGTTATGGTGTATGCCGTTCTAGTGCTCCTTTATTAGCATTTAAAATGGATTGTCAATTAGTGGGTCTATTAAATAACCAACAAGTTTCTGACCAGGTGCTAAATGATAAATGATTAAAATCAATAATCTGTATCTTCATAACAATTGAGTGGATACTTGTAAAGTTATGTGGTTTTAAGGGATCACACACACCTAATGAAAACAAAAGTTGTTGTGAATTAAGTTTCCTTTGCGTTATCATTGCCTTGTGTGTGCTATGTAGTAACAGTATGTCGAGGGTTGAGCGCCAGAAGGCCGTAACTAAATTTTCGGGCAAATTGATATTTTGGTACAAAAATACTCCATATAACCTATATTTTCAGAACCATAAACAGATAACTCATAAACACTCTTCATTTGACTAACATTAGAGTTATAAGGTGGGTGCTACAGTGTATTGTAATGAGTCCCAAATATTTGAAAGACGATTTAATCTCAAAATAGCATTTCTTGAGTTACGGCCTTCTGGCGCTCAACCCTCGATGTGTGTTATACCCAATGCATCAGTACATATCACAATGCTTTCGATAGCGCACAATGTACCATACAACTCAATAACATCCCATACAGAATAAATTACTACAACGTTTTGTCATTAGTTGTGGTATCCTACACAGAAATGTTGCGCAAGTAAAAAAAAACAGCATGTAAAATAAATTATACGCAATCTATGTAAAATCCTGTCGAAAACGTTTACCTCATCAAATCATGAAATGAACCCTCGTCTACAAAAAAATCCATGTACGTATTGCTCTATCTGCTTGGAGATAGCGAAGACCACGGAAACTTCATGGCTAGCTTCATACCACGGAATGAAATCCGCCATAGACATTACATGGCGAACATCGTACAGATTTGCACTGCAGTCCTCGGTGTAGGGAATGTTGACAATAGCAAGGTCGTTTAACTATTGTGTTTGTTCATGTTTGTGACGACTGACCCCGTTTAACAATCTTCATAGCTTTCATATAGGGCTTGGGTGACCTAACTTTTGACTGAACACTTCAAGATTGCCACTCTGCCAGGGCAGCTTGATGCTTTTAAGGCCTACGCGTAACGTTTGGGTTCATTATGAAAACGAACCCTTGCGGCTAAATCAACTCGTTTCGTCTACAAAGGAAAACCAGTAAGCTTATTATGGTTTCTCAATTGGAGGTAAAACCTTGCATGTCACGAGACGCCACGAGGCCACAAGGCTATGTACACGAATTACATACTTTCTTGTTTGGACGAGTCTACTAAGCAAACGAACTAACAAACAAATTACTTAAATTGGTTAAGTAATAACATATTTTACACAATTTCATGTACGTACACTGCAAAAATGTTGAGTAAAACTTTACTCAACATTTTACTCAACGTTGAGTATTACTATGCAACAGTTCAACACATGAGTACAAAATGCCCAATACCGTTGGCTAAAATGGTTTATCAACAGTTGGGCAATCATTAATACTCAAGAGTTGCACAATTTTAATTACACAACAGTTGGGTATTATTTATTAATCATTTGTTGGGCATTTTAAAACCAACTGTTGCTTAATTTGTGAATTGTTTTCATTACATATTGAGCATTTTTTGTATAGTAACTGTTGCTTAATTTATCAAATGTACCCATATGTTGGGTGTTTTAATGCCATTTGTTGCTTATTTGTGACATGTTTTTATTATATATTGAGCATTTTTGTACAGCAACTGTTGCTTAATTTATCAAATGTACCCATATGTTGGGTGTATTAATTACAATTGTTGCTTATTTGTGACATGCCGAAATAAGCTTATTCCCATGGACGACCACAAATATTTAGACCGATCTATCACATCATCTTCTTGACAGACCAAGCTTCAAACATTCAAAACCGGACTTACAACACGCCTGGCAGATGTCACAAACTCTGATGTCGATGCGGATTCACCGTTTTATTTACCAGACTATAATTTATCCAGAGCCAGAGATCCCAGCTCTTGCACAAGACGCCATGATGATTGCATGACGATTGCGTATCACGAAATGGGCTTTTTTTTGGACAACAGTTGCCTATAATCAACATGTGCGTAACTTGCATCAGCTGTTGCGTGATTCTCCTCATTGCTCATGCAACAATTGCTGAAGTGGAATATTTCTCCATTATAATCGAGGATTTAAGCAATAGTTGATCAATTAAAGCCACATAAGTAACATAGGTTGCGTGATTGTCTGAGACAAATACTCAACAATTGCCAAATTGAAACAATTAACGCAATATTTTACCCCGATTTTGACCGGGGGTTTCACCAACTTGTTACTAAATTGTTTTGCTCAACTTTGAGTAGTTTTTACTTTTATACAACACCTAGATTTCTACACATGTTGAATCAAATGTAATGAACCATTTACCCAACAGATGATTAAACGCAATTAGGCAACGTATTTTGCTCAACATTTTAGCAGTGTATAGAACTCCATTATAAATTAGGTAAAATATACAAAATAACCAAATAAAATGTTACATAATAATGATGTAAATGTTACCGAACCGATTCAGTAAAAGAATTACATAGCAATTGTGTAACATTTTTACTATGCATATATGTAAATTTTTACATAGTTTGGTTTGATTAACAAAATATGGGTTAGGTAAAATGTTACACAATAGTTTTGGTGTTCTATACGTACATTGAAATTATGCACAGTTTTACAAAGCTTACGTAAACATTTCTCTGTGTGATACTTAAAATGTCATAACTTAAAAAGTATTCACTCAATGTTAATGAATGCGGTGTCGAATCACGGGACAGAAATGTCCGCGATTAACGTATATATATCTCAGATTGGTACCAATTATTAACTTTGAAATAGCTAACATTAAAGGACCTAGTCAGGAACATTTTGTGTTAGGTGTATACTCCAATGCTCGCGACGGCCTGTAAATGTATCGGTGCTGCGCAATAAAGATGGTTGTCGCAATCTGGCATACTTATATTCTGGTGAGCGGTAAAGGTTTGTGTAGCCTTGAGGTAGAGATAGGAAATTCTATCAAACCACGGTGTGCAACTTTTTCATACCCGTTGAGCAGGTTATTCAACACGAACCAAACGTTTCCTTTTTGTCATTGGGTAAAATGGGACAAAAGTTTCGCAATATCGCTTGTAATAGCGCAGGTGTGTCATTTAATTTTAAAAAAATCTTGAACTCAACTGGGGATTTCCATGATCGTACGTTTGATATAATATATAATATATAAACATAATATGATGTCTTGGGTTTAAGTATGGTGAATGTGTCAAGATGTTAAGTAAATGGTGAATGTGTCAGATGTTAAGAAGGATTTTATAAACGGAATTCAGCATAGAAATAGTGGCATCCACCTGACATTCAATTGTTCACACAATAGTATTGTTAATAGGCACACTTGTATTTCAAATGTTTCACATGAATCATTTATATATAGTTTTTGACAGTTGTGCACAACAGCGGATTCCCAGGATAACAAAAACAATTGTCATCGATACTAGGGTCGTATCACAGACATGAATAATCTATGCCCACGCAAATAAAGTGTCCTGTACAACTACATTTGCATTTTTATGATTATTTAAATATGCATAATTTCTCAATGTATCCCTAGTTTAGATGCAATTTGTAGTTTAATGATCTATTTGGCCAAACCCTACATACATGTATATAGACAGACTGATATCGCAGTAAAGGGGAATGAAATGTTAGTGCCATATATCAGATTCAAAATCTATAGGTAAATGTTTCTCCAACTGTAAATATGTTTATAAGCCGCATCGTAATACTCTACAAGTCATGGCGCTGCATATTAATACTTAATAGACCTAGTTGGTATTAAAGAAGAAACTTCGAAGTAAGTAACGAAAGTCTAGCATCAAGCCCTTTTCCATAAAAGGTTAAAGTGTACTGACATGTTTACCAACTATTTAATTTGCCGTTAATACTGAACCATGTTCATCACTAATCATTAACATGGTCGAGGCGATGCGATTCTATTTCCAAAGCTAGTATGAGTTAGTACCAAGATATAAAAGGACAGGATTGTTTAGTGCCTAGGATGATTGTATTCAAGTGTCAGCCATCTGTTTGCGTCTCTACAAGTTGGTTAGTGTTAGCAAAACACCACCTTACTTCGTCAAATGTGACCTACTTTGGCAACGAATATACAAGTAAAACAGTAACATACGCTTATCGCGTCATTGATTGCTGTAGTTACAAATGATTATTACCAAATACGTTGATTTGATTTTCTCACCGCCTTTTTATGTGTCATCGCCGCCATAGTTAATTATTTTGTACAGCAGCTAGGCCTATATTTAGAGCATTCGCTAAGTTTGCTAGCGTAAGCTTTCCACTTTCTGCATCTTCACGTAAGACATATATAGCTTTGTATACCTAAAACAATGTGTACTAAATGGAGTCTGCAGATGGTAAACATGGTTATTTGACGATACCATTGTTGACTGGGATCGCATTAACTAATTCTGAAGACATCCCTAGAAATATGAGCCTAATTACCAGTAAATTTAATAATAAGCGAATACGGAGAAAGATTCCACCATGCCGTTCTTTATTGCCTCCTTTATTTGATTTATTCGGTATTTCTAAACCCTCGTATATTTTACAAATACCCCATGCAATCACTTACTTACAAGCAAAACCCAAGAGCAGAGATGTATATTCACGATTTTAGCGAAAACGTAACGTAAGATTTTCTTCATGTTCAAACGTGTACTAACCGCATTTAAATAATTAACAAGTTACGTCAAAAGTAGGATTATCTCTATCGGAAGCTTATTCAATTTGGACTATGGATTTCTTACGTTTCGGAAGATTAGCTACGTGTACGTGCGTTTGGCCCTGAACCCCATGGAATCGCATTTCAAAAGTATGCAGGCAGTACGTGCTGTCAGTTTATCTCCCAGGGCGATCACGGCGGATAATAAATGTGGACGGAATTGTTGAATTAGGTCGCGAGACCAAAGACATGGACTTTTGTTCAATCACCAATCTTCCGGATATTTCGTAATGTATTCATATTGTGTTTCCTCTCTATGAAAAGATGATGTGTACGTCTCCAACGATACCCCATTTGAAGTAATCACTTTTGTCAGTGCTCAGCAACTTACTTAAGAACATTGGGAGGTCAAAATCTGAATGTGCCAAAATTGCCACTATTTCGTGCTCAAAAGTACGACTGCGTCGTCTGATCACTGTAAAGTGTTACATTGTGTTATGGTACAGTGTAAACCCGAGAAAAGTGCTTCCCGTAAGACATTTCGTGCATCGTGTTGGAGCATGCGATTGGTATAGTCATGTAGGGTATTGTCTCCTAGAAGAGAAAATCGCTGTTGGTCAAGTATAAATCCAACTGTTCCCTTATAAACTCTTCTTCAGCATATTTTCTTCGCACGGCCACTCATTTCAAAAATGTATTAGGATATTAGACTATCAAAAATATTGTCAAATAACACAATTTAATGAACGCCATTTCATTTGAGTGATAAGCCTGTTTTACGCTGACGCACTTCATCACACCATTTCAATCACCTGTGGCATATATTCTTGCTTTACATGAATCATTTATAGTTTAAGCGACAGTTGTGTCACAGAGTTGATTCCCAGGACACCAAATAGTCAACAGTGAATGATTAAAGGTCGTAATATCAAATCACATGAATAATCCCTACCCACGCGATTAAAAAGTGTTCGAAGGGGGATTGCTCTTGAGTCGGAAGCAATCGGGAACACCTGCTTCGCGCCCAATATAGGCGAACACATATCACCAATACATAGTTTTTCATAACATTTTAACAAATGATGGTTTTCTTAATTGCATGTCTTACTACAGTCGCCTGTTTGAATCATAATACGAAACTTATTTCCAAATGTGTAACTTTGTATTATTGTATATGTTTTGTGTATTATGTCTGCCGTATATTGTTTTCGGGGGCGTTGTTTAAGCGCTGTGCTTTTTATAGAGCGCTATATAAGTGCCCATAATAATAATAATAATAATAATAATAATAATAATAACCAACCTTGGATAAGATACGATTGGGATCCAAATACCTCTTGATGCATGTGTTTAAGGAATCATATCGGGGTCTGTATTTTTTTTAAAGCGTTTTCTCCATGGCCTTAATATACCTGTTCGCGTCAAGTCGTCTTACTTCGCTAGTATTAAGTTTTTATAAAACGATTGTACTCCTCCATTACAATAAAAATGGAAATTATATTTTCCAAATATTCATTCAAAATAGGTCGATGTAAGTAAATTTATGATTAGAATACGTAACATAGTTTAATGACTAATATGTATATCTATAAGATACGGATAAGCCATGATTTCACAATTGTACCTATTTTAATAAAAAAAATTATATTAAAAGTAACATTCAACATTTTTCTGGGGAAAGTTTGATTTGTAAGCTAGTGTTACTGTCACGAATATGGTGACAAAAAGCTGCTCCTCGGAGAATTAATTACCGTGCTTGATGTTAAGGTTCAACTGATCTTCTTGGTATCATTTTTCTTGTTTGTTTATATTTTGATACTATTCTCTTTGTGTCGCTTGTAGGCAAATAATTCTGATTGACAACTGTCCAATTGATTGTCACAAAGTTTTACTTAGAAAAAGCCAAAAGACTTAGTATTGATCATTTTGTTCATTAACCTGAAATCCGCGATGAAACAGTTTTCAACCAGCCCTTCAGTCATATTAATAGACGGAGTGACAATATAGAGTGCGCGTGAGAATTACAAATATACATTTAAAGAATAGTGGAGCCCCTCCCCCTCCCCCTCCCTTCACCTAACATTTTTGTAACTCGAGTTTATTTCATTTACGACCGATAAATATGTTATTCATCTGTATGCATTTGCATTAAAAGCAAGCAAAACACAATATTAGTATTAAATACATCCATAACTGATATACCATCATACCAATTAAAACACTTATAACACTATCATAATGGTTTACCTTTCGTCAACGTTAACCTTTTTCCCCTCTTAATGTCAAATTCTTATCACTCAAAAGATCACTCTCCGAATAACAAATAACAAGTATTTTGGTACGAGTGTAATTACTAATATTCTGTCACTTTTATTATTCTGTACACGTTCTTTATTATTCTGTACACGTTCTTCAGGTGATTATCGCAATCGATGGTCAGTTAAAGGCATATTATATGATCTTTTCCGGAGAGCGCCCTCTATTCATGATTTTTTTTAGAAAGTAGATTTTCGTACAGATTTACATTTCTGATCATAAATCGTACTTACATTCCAAGTTACAGAGCGATACGATTCCTAATTACCTCAAAATCATGGTTTTAGAGTGAATTTAGAGTGAAAATATAAACTGTCGTGTTATCCCGACAGTTTATTTTCACTCTAAAACCATGATTTTGAAGTAATTAAGAATCGTATCGCCCTAAAACTTGGAATGTATGTACGATTTATGATCAGAAATGTAAATCTGCAAGAAAATCTGCTTTCAATTTTTTTTTCGATGTTGAGGGCGTTCCCTGGAAAGATCACATAATATACCTTTAACACTCAACCAAGGTGTGTTCGTTTTTTACTTCGATCACATTTAGTTGTGACCGAGTAGCTGGGGAGCATGGATCCGGATCAGTTGGGGTTTTATCAGTCCGTGTGTAGTAATTGACATGGACCCCTGGAGCCATAGTTCGCCCTGTACAGTAAAGTATAGGCTCAGGCACGTAGCCAGCATTGTCATTCCGGAGGGGGGGGGGGGGGGGCAAACATCAATATCGTCTCTATTTTTCAGAGAGGACCAGACCGTGGCGTAGCTAGGATTTTTTTCAGGGGGGGGGGGCAAGATTTCTAAAATGTTCGTAAAAGGTTGCCACAAAATAAATTATAGTCACTTACCTCGTGAATTTCACGTAAGTGGGGAGGGGGGGGGGGGGGGGGGGGGGGGGGGGGGGGTGAGGTCAACAAAATTCGCACAGTCCCAAAAAAAATCGCAGTCAAAAAAAATCGCCCAGTAAATGTACTACATGAACAATTTCTCGTCCCCATTTTTCCGCTTCTCCGCCTCCCCATTTTAGCAAAAAATTGCGCACAGTCCAAAAAAAATCGCACAGTCAAAACAAAAATCGCGCAGTAATGTACTACATGAACAATTTCTCGTCCCCATTTTAGGTGTCCGGGGGGGCAGTCTGCCCCCCCCCCCTGCCCCCCACTGGCTACGCTATTGTATAGGCTGGTTTAGGGCACTAATCTCTATAGACGCAACACTATAGATACACGCTTCATTCCGTGTATGTCTATGGAGAACGGACTATGGCTACAACGCTCCTTTTACACCGCTCTGCTGCGATGGCACAGGGAGTTATATTTCCAAAATATTCCTTGACGTTTACGTTTGTAGAATTCAACATAGGCGGACATCTTTGCCCACGTGGATGTTAAATCGGCCTTTGATATCGATTTAGGGTCAAATGCAACTTGTGTTTCAATGGGACGTCAACATCTAACAGTTTTGTAGACTTGTAATTGTTGTAAGGTCATAGGTCAAAAACTATTGATCTACGGTCAAAGTTGTCATACTGTTTTGCTCTTAACAGTAACACTCAACAATATGATATACCTTTTATAGCCCATATTCTTTAATTTTGTTACCATGTTAAATGTACATGTTGACGACCCATTGAAACACACGTGACCGTTGACCCTTAATTGAGGTCAAATGTCAATTTAACATCCACGTTGGCAAGAATGTCCCCCTAGGTTGTATTCTACAAACTTTAAGAACATTTTGGTATATTATACCTCCCTGTGCCAGCAGACCAGAAAAAACATATGTGCTCCCCAGCTAGAGGATATGAAACTACAATGTGGACATCTAAAAGTCAACCAACGTCATGAACGATTTTTGCTAATCTTCAAATTTGTAACGTGTCATTTGATGCCTAACACCCAACTTCAATTTCAGGAGTCCGTACTCAGATGAATGGATGAACGAATAACGGGTCTCAATTTCAAGGGTGAAACAGAGGTCGCGTAACAGAGGGAGCAATCCGAGCAAACCTCCCGGGGAGGCACTTCTTCTAGAACATGGTAAATGGGTATGATGTCACCGGATTACCTCCTTTTTTTATATATTCTCTCCTGATAAACCATCATTGAATATACCTTTATTTTTTGGTAAATTAATAACATTCATTGAATGCTCTCATTAATATAAAGAAGATCTGTACACACGTGAATTCTTACTTGATAACCTCCTGGTTTTGACCAAATGTGGGATATCACTGGTTGATCCCCTCGTCCCAATGAATGAACCCTCTCAAATTGAGAGCTTTCAGCCTGGTCTGTCAAAGAAATCTTCGTTTCATAACATTAACGACAAGTAATCCAAGCCAAGAGATCAATTTACTGGTGACCTGTCAAATTCTCGCTCAAAATATTACTCGTCTAATAACAAGTATTGTTTTTATCATTGGTACGAGTTCTTGTCTTAATTATCATGTCATTGTGTATTCGATTATTCCCAATGCATTACCAGTCACCTTTTACGTCACCGCGGGATTGTCTGTCGTTATTGTTTAGATGTAGCAAATTAAAATGACCAGGGATATAAAACTCGACACTATCCAAATGTCAACTAACGTGTTTGCTTCTCTTCAACTTTGGAACCTGTCAATGATGGAAAACACCCGACTTCAATTTCAAGCAGCTCTCTCCGAGCAACACGGAACGCATCTCAAGGGTCACTTGTCACAGGTTTAATTCTGGTTATCGTTTATTTATGGTAGATTTTGCTATTCAAATTTTGCACAGTTGTCCTAATTGTAGTTTTTTCTCTGACGTTTAAAACCGTTCGGGATTGTAATCCCCCCTCACTTTCTGGGTGTAAACTATTGACGCGTCTAGTTATAGATGCGTTATATCTAGATTCAAACAGAATACGAGGGTAATATTACATCCTGGATATGACAGCTTTAAACATTCGGCACATTTGTTTATTTTTACAGGTGATGGTACTCTGATATAATTGTCAACATATTCCTGACATCGATATATAAGTCAAGTGTCAATGATACTACTTTTCCTATCTCAATATCGATTCAACAGATCAAAGCAAACATCGTGTGTCTCGATTTTTAAATATATAGCCTACTTGTAGGACATGTGATGTAAGGGTTTCAAAAACATGGTACATCAATGAGGAAAAGGGGAGCAGGTGATGGTAAAGCTGTTTTTCCACCTTGCTTTGTGGCTTATGGGTTCCATGTTTATTCCCAATGGTTATGAATTGTACATGCAAATGGATCCTCGGTTAATCCATGCTATCGATAGTTTTCACTTGGATTTTCGGGAAAATAAAATGACTTGTATTCATCCAGCGAAAATTCAGGAACTGAAAATACATTTTTGTATTTGTCTAAAACAACTGTTTAAAACCCATCAATTATCGATTATCATGATTGTTACATAATTTGCAAAAGTTAAGCAAACCATAGATTTGAATGGGGAGACAAACATGTCTATTAAAATCCTATTGAAATGTTGTGTAGAGCTGATACTATGTGCGTCTCGATCACACCTGTATAACTGGCATGTTTGAAAAGCCCGGGAATAAATGTGGGTACTGGCAGTCTATTGCAACAACAGCATATATCTCATGGGAAATATAACAAAAGTTTGAGAAAAGAAGCCAAGGCGAAAATTCAAATAATGTCTAATATTTTAAATATATTAAATTAATACGCACATTCACTGATGCGATTGATGTAACACTCTATGTGAGGTTTTATAGACATCTACTTGAACCCATGAGTTCAATGGACAACGAGCACATCTTCTCAAATCAATACTTACGCATATGGGAACGAGAGTGACATTTTATGTATGAATTGTTAAAAGTTGTTTCATGACAGTGCAAAAGACTACACGGGCTTATGAGTTGCGCGTATTTAATCCGAGACGAGCATAGTTTCAATAGAAAGTACTTACTTCGCCATCCATACCTTCATTATATATGACCAAACTTACGAGGACTGTTGTAACGCAGGTTTAGCGTTACATCCCGGATATGACAGCTTTATTTCCAAACGTCCGGGCCTTTTGTATAATTATTTTAACATATGATCGTACTCTGATATAGTTGTCATCGTAAAAGCCTTATTCCTGATATATAAGTCAAGAGCCAGTGATACTTCTTATCTTGTCTCAATATCGATTCAACAGATCAATGCAAACATCGTGTGTCTCAATTGTGAAATACATACTTTTTGGCCCAAATTCACAAAGGTGGCTTAACTTAAGCAACTTAAGCCACCACCATGGTTTAACTCAAATTTCTCTTTCACAAAACCTAGTTTAACTAATCCAGACTTAAAGTTAAGCCAGGCTTAAGTTAGGCCACTGTTTGGGCTCCTTTTGGGCTCCTATGCTTATAATGGGTCTAGTTGCTAAGGGATTGATCTGCACATGCTCAGAAGCGTATTTATATAAGAAGTGCTAACCAGGAATGAATGCATTACATGTGGATCTGGTTGATAGCACATAGTTCAGAAAAATAAATGAGTTACAACCAACTTTAAAGGCATATTATGTGATCTTTTCCAGAGAGCGCCCTCTATTCATGATTTTTTTTTAGAAAGTAGATTTTCTTGCAGTTTCTCGGTTTTATATATAAAATGACTATAACAACAAGAAGTATTCAACCGATGGTATATAGTAAAAGTATACATCTTTGGGAAGCTCTCAAACAGGTGTATCCTTGGTGTAAGATATCTAGTGTAAAGACTCTATAACGGAATAAAGCTGTATAATCATGTAATCGTCAAACACATTCGAATCTCAGATGGTGTAAAATGTACAAATCCGAAAATGCAAAACACATGGCTGGCTCCATCTTTATCTTAATCAATAATTGAGTCTACTTGAATTAATTCATTACAAATTTAGATAAAAACCACTGCACTTTGTTGCTCCAAATTCAATAAATATGCGTTATTAGTATAGGTTATGAATCGCCAGGGACGAATTAATCAAAAAGATCTTAGTCAAACCCAATTTGTATTTATATACGATAATAACGCGATGTCTTTCCAGACGCAATCTCTAATCCAGGGCATAAGTACGTTCGTCTAACATAACCCGGATAAACAGTTCCTTTTAATATCCGTTCGCTTTTTGTATATCGTTATCCACAACATGTCTATACTTGACAGGTAAGTGACTCGTTAGAGTTCACATTTGAAACACCCGGTAAATAAATAAGACACTTGGTGAATCAACATAACACGCAGTAATATAAATACTATTTAACTACTTTGAATTATTCATTGACAAGCAGTGATAAATAATCATTGTATTAATTTTAACGATTATCTAGTATATTATTATGAACATAGGCTGTAAAGGGAAGCCAAGGAGGTCCTGCGAAACTAATACCATGGGCTTCACAGTACAAGTGACTTTTACTGGTGTCGACTGAGTGATATTTGGCACAACATAGTGAACACAAACTTTTAGAAAATTCATACGGTACGTGGTTCTCTTGAAAGCAACATTTGGTTTGGTATCAATTCATTTGTCAGTTTGTACGAAATAAATGATGCAAGTGGGAAACTAAAAGACATGCGACTTATAACTTTTACTTATCTTTCAAACTCTGTCAATTTGTGGATTAAAACCACACGTTATGTTTATTCCAATGACAAACAACATGATTATTTTTGCTTTCTCTTACGATTGTATTAAGTCTGCTGCTGCACTGCAAGCTGGGATAAGAGATTGTTCATCGTAGAATAACGTGATGATGGGATTAAATATAGTTAGTGAATGTTGTAAAAACGTCAACATTTTCCAATTACATGCACAATATTTATCTGTTTAGCACAATTTGATTAATTATTGAGTTTTACAGCTTGAATCTTGTTGTTTTGAGATATGTTGGAGTTTCTGTAGGCTTTTGGCATTAGTTATTGGTTATTGGTATTCCGTTTTTAAAGGAGCCAGTGACATTTATAATAGATACAAAATAAATAAATAAATATTTACTATCTTAATTTGGGAATAAGGCGACATTCCTTAGTTCAAGTTTTCGCCTTAACGTCACTTTGTTTGTCACGTAAACGTCGTTTAACAAAGGACAGAATAAACGGTATTGTTCTCTTTCGCCTTAACCACGTCACATCACTGAGTGATAGCCAGAATGGAGTCAAGTGACAAGTCAAGTCAAGTAAACTAGCACTGACTCTCAAAATGAGTCACCTGAAAGTCACAAGAGAGTCCAATTGACCCTACTAGTGCAGTCAATTGACTCTACCTGCGAGGTTATGCACAGTTATAAAAAAAAAAATCCAAATTAACATATGCATATTTTCATGACAGAGTCAACTGACTCTACCAGTGGAGTCATATTGACTCTACAAGCAGAGTCAATTGACTCTAACCGTGGAGTCGTCGATAATTTCATAGTAACGGACCCCTAATTCCACGGTGCATTGCTGAGGGAGCGGCCATTTTACATTTGTCTGCATGCATAGGAGAACCAGGAAAGAGAACAATCAGTATATGAAGTGAGGTAAAGTTGTAATAATAATAATAATAGATAAGCATGTAATTGCAACTTTTGCTTGTAAAATTAATTAAAGCCTTAGTGTGGTAGGCATAATGGGTCATAATGGGTCATAGTAAACTTAGAGGAATTTGAATAGGTAAGTTTATCAAAAGCACGAAAAGTGAGAATTTCGATTTTAGACTCCTAACCATGTTAACCTGCCTCTACAAGCAAAAGTAGCAATTACATGCTTATTTATTAATTATTATAATTATTACAACAACTTTACCTTACTTCATAAACTGAATGTTCTCCTTCCTGAGTTCGCCTATGCATGCATGTGTAGTCTGCTTGCCGACTGCACACGGCTTCAAATGAACTCTTCAAATGGAGTCAGGGTGACTTTTTAAGGTTCAGTCACACAGAAGACAGCTCCCGACCCAACCTCTTCCCAACTACACATACCACCATTTTTTTCAAATTCGGCTGAAATCTTGTTCAAACTTGCACAATTTACATTTTGGATCCCGACCAGGGATGAACAGGGATGATTAGTATGCGATATTCGCCGCCTTCAACAAGACAAGAGATGCTAAATCGCCTAGTAGGCGACAGCAGGCGACAGCATAATAATAATAATAATAATAATAATAATAATAATAATAATAATAATAATAATAATAATGTATAATGCGCCGTCAATCTAGGTAAAACTATTCCGAGGCGCAACATATAAAACAAAAATACAAATTAACATGAACAATACATAAACAAGGATGATTTGCATATACATGTAGGGGAGGATGGGGCAACTGGACCGGTTAAGCATATTTCATGATATAAAAGCTTAAAGCTCGTGTAAATATTTATGGAATTGCTATGAAAATATCACCCATGTAACTGTTTACATATAACATATAACCAATGTTAAAAAATATCCAAACAAAAGGCCAATTACCACTAACTAAAAAACTTTACTTGGCACGGTCCAGTTACCCCATCGTTGGGGCAACTGGTCCTATATGTTCCAACGGTTAGAATACACAGAAATCATTGATTGACAACACGGTAACTAAGCAGTATTTTCTTTACAAACTCATTTCCATATTATTTAACGTGTACAAATGATGAGGTCTCATCTCATGAAACCCATGTTTTATACAGTTTTCGTGGTTAACGTGTAAAACGCAGTAATACTAATGGTGTACAAAGCAAGCGCAATTTTCGACTGCACGTTTATTAGATAAAACGGTATGAACCTACATGTAGTTAAATGGTTACATGGTTGTGATATTCAGACGCCCCATACATTTGTCTATATATACCCCTTTCTTTAATGATTTTATTTACTTCATATATTCATCATTTAGTACTTATAATAAACCATCTTGATATTTAGCCAGCTTTTCATGTTACAGGGGAAGTTAGTCAATATGACAATGATGACCCAACGGTTGATATACACAAAGAGCAGTGGATAAAATACATAAATCATGATATTTCGTCATAGCAAATACCTTTACAGACACCATTCAAAATATAATAAAGATGTAATTCATAATACCGAGGTTTTAAACCATTCTAAAGCAATTTCATGTCATATTCTAATTCTTCAATATCAGAAATAGTGGTATTAGACCCGAAATGCCCCAAAATATCTAAGAACTTGAAAGAATGTGAATTATTTCATATTCTATTCACATTTCAATACCGAGTCATGTTTTATTGACACTAACAACTCATTTTCAAAATGAATTTTACAATTTTGATTAAGTTTTTGCAGGCGGTCCAGTTGCCCCACACCCCTTCGGACCACTTACCCCAACAAATGACGTAGCACTTTGTCGAGATGAAACGTTATTAAAACACGCCTGTGACGTAATACATTTTACGCCAAAATGTTTTAAAACATACCACCATTTGTCACAATAATCAATAACTCCAATACATTTCAGAAAAAAAGAGAAACCTGCATTTTTGTTTTTAGCCATTACACATATTTCTGTAGCCAGTGAGTATCTTTGAATTCGCAAATATTACGGCGTTCGGGTCCTACAAGTAGACGAGTGTCTTTAGATAAATAAGAAATGGTGTACTTTGTTATTTGCAAATTCATGAACTAATAACTCTACCACATGAATACCCGTGATAATGACTTAAGTTGAAGCATTCTTTAAATGATAATATTGATCGGAAATCCATACCACCAATGTCCCAAATTAGCAATATGCGCCATTTTACGGTCATTTCAACCACAACCTATGGTTTTAATCATATTTCGGAAAGTCCCTAAGCACACTACAATATAGCACCCATCAAATGCAATATGCACCTAGTATCTTAAGACGACTGTACTGCATGTATATATTTACTGTTGCATATCTGTCAATCATATAAAGTACATTAAACATGATCTAAACCCATCTTCATATATCGCCCATACTATCTGTGAATTTTCAATCAGTCACTCAAGGAGTTAGCTTCAAAGATATGGAGAAAAATCACATGTGTAAATATCCTAAAGTTCCAAATGTTTTGGATTGTAGAAGGTAAAGATATATGTCAAGTATCAACAAAAGTCGTATTGTTCAAAAGAAAGCAGTATGCCCATACAATTACAAAATCCTTCATTTCGGACCACTTGCCCCACGGTCCAGTTGCCCCATATTCCCCTACATATATATATACAAAGAAATCAATTATAAACTGAGTCAAATAATCTTGTTTTAACAAGTTCTTAAAAGAGTCAAGTGAATCACAGCATCTTAAATTATAAGGTAGTGAGTTCCAGAGAGTTGGTGCAGCAACCGAAAATGCGCGATCTCCAAATGAAGAAGTAGTCCGTGGAACAACAAGTAAAAGTTTATCAGATGACCGGAGAGTACGTTTTGGATGATATGGAACAAGAAAATTAGCAATATAAGTTGGTGAAGTGCCATGCAAAGCTTTCCAAGTTGAAAGAAGAAGTTTGAAATGAATCCTTTCGCGAACAGGAAGCCAGTGGAGATCTTTCAAAATTGGAGTGATATAATCAAATTTCCTGGTCTTAATAGTGTGAATGCGAGCAGCTGCATTTTGAGCGAGTTGTAGTTTGTGAAGTAAGTGATCAGTGATACCAAAAAGAATAGAATTGCCATTGTCAATACGAGAAGTTATAAGAGCATGGACGATAGTAGCTGCGGTTTCAAATGTTAACATTTTCCTTATGCTATTGACATTCCGTATATGATAATACACTGATTGGCATATCCGTCGAACTTGAACATCCATACATAGATTATTATCAAACACAATTCCTAAGTTCCGAGCAGATTTTGAAGCGAGAACAGAAGAAGTGTCAATATTGATATGATGATCACATATTTTACGTTGATTGAATCTGGAGGTCATAATTAAAAACTCTGTCTTATCATCATTCAATTTCAGCTTGTTTACAGACATCCACGACTTGATTTCTAAAATACAAGCTTCTGCGCGTTGACGGGCCGACATTTCATCATTACGATCATTTAAATTAAAAGGCACATATAGTTGTGTATCGTCCGCGTAAGAATGAACATTTAATCCGTGTTTGCGAGCAATGCTAGCAATGGGAGAGGAATAGATGGTGAATAGTATAGGTCCAAGCTCAGATCCTTGAGGAACGCCATATTTTAGCGGAACATGTGTAGAAATAGTTCCATTTATGTTTACTGCTTGAGTTCTGTTTTTGAGGTAGGACTGAAACCATTTCAGAGCTGAATCCTTGACACCAATTGACTCAAGACGCCTGAACAGAATATCATGGTCAATGGTGTCGAAGGCGGCGGAGAGGTCGAGAAGAATGAGGAAAACGCCACGCTTGCCATCCAATTCACGTAAAATGTCATTGTGTACTTTAAGAAGAGCAGTCTCTGTACCATGATATTTTCTGTATGCTGATTGATGTTGTTCATATAAGTTGTTTAGACATAAATGAGCAGCAAGACGATGCGCTACAACCTTTTCAACAATTTTTGATACAAAACGCAGATTGGACACAGGACAGGACGAACATTTTCAAAATGTCTGCGTCCAAGGAAGGCTTCTTTATGAGTGGAGAAACAAGTGCATTTTTAAAATGGTCCGGAAATGTTGCATTTTCAAGAAAGAGATTTACAATCTTAGTAATGACGGGCACCATGATGTTAATATGATCTTTCAACATCCATGTAGGAATTGGGTCCAATGTACACGACTTAGAGAGTGAAGACGACACAAGCTTATATATTTCATCGTCGGTGGCAGGCGTGAAAGACATCATGAATGTAGCAACATTATTCTCAGTAGGCAGAACAGGAGCAGTTGGAGCAATGGTATCAAGATCACGACGTATTTTAGAAATTTTGGAGACAAAATAATCATTGAATCGATGTGCAAGTTCCTTTTGACAAGCGTGCGAGGGTAGCTTGACATTGCCTTTCTGGTGTAAGAGACTCTCGACAACTTTGAAAATTTCTTTTTGGCTTTTACATTGCAATATTTTGTCTTCGTAGTATTTGGATTTGGCATCATTTATCATATTAACAACAACCATGCGCTGTGATTTGAATAGCTGTCTGTCTATCTCCAGATTGGTTTTTCTCCATCTTCGCTCAAGTTTTTTGCGAAGTTTTTTGGCCGTATCAATTTCAGGAGTATACCATGGATTAGAGGGGCGAATAGTAATGGATCTATGTTTTAAAGGTGCGTGCTTGTCAAGAATATTGCGAAGAATAGTGTCATATTCATCGACAAAGGTGTCAAGATCTGATGAGCTGCTTATCAATTCACTTAGTTGTAAACCCTTCGCGAAATTATCCTTGTTGATGGATTTCCATTTGCGATAAGAAATAACTTTCCTTACAAATTTAGGTTTTTGTAAAGCAAGCTGGCAATGAATAACGGCGTGATCAGTAAACAAAAATGGAACAGTCACAGAATCAACGATATCATCATCTGAACGCGAAATAACAAGGTCTAAAGTATGTCCATCAATATGGGTAGGATCGCGTACAAACTGGGTTAAATTTGATGATGAAAGAATATCAGCGAGGCGGATGACATCAGGGTCAGATGGTATATCCCAATGAAAATTGAAGTCTCCGACTATCAAGAGTTTACAAACCGATGTTGATAATGATGAAACATATGCAGAAAATTCCTCGAAGAATACGCTCGGTGTTACACGGTGCTTCTTGCTGTGTACCCGGGTCTATATAAAATGACAATTTTAAGTGGTAATATATCACCTTTAAAAGTAAGGTCACAGCAGAAACTTTCAAATGATGTTGCTTGGAATAGGCTGCTGGCAACTCTGGTTATGGACTCTTTGTGAATAATACCAACACCTCCTCCTGATCGAATTGGACGAGGGACATGGAAAAAGTTATATCCAGGGAGTGTCAGCTCTCCAACGGTTTGCTTATGTTTGTCAGAGTTTGACAACCAAGTTTCCGTAAGGGCAATAATATCAAAGTCATGTTCCAGTATGTAGTCACAAACTACAGCGGTCTTGTTACAAACAGATTGTGTGTTGAGAACACAGAGATTGGTGAAATTAGCAGAGATGTTATCGCGATTTATATGAGAGTTATCAATTAGTCTCGGTTCAGGTGAAAAATGCGGGACTTCGGTAGAATTAACATGCTCATGAGGGATGAAAGCTTTCTTTCGGCGCCCACCTCTTTTCTTACGAGGAATACGACAGCGGTTGTTCATACCCAAGTCCTTAAGGTGACTCCAAAGTTCACATGAGAGATGAGGAACTGTTTGATGGTGATTTTTGTTCAGTTGAAGAAGTTCTGTTCTGTTGTAAGATATATGTTTGAAATCATTTGATGTGGTACTGCATGTGGTAGTAGTAGGTTCAGCTAAAGTCGTTTCTGGTCCAGGATTATATTCTGTGTCACCACATACCAATAGTTCAAGTTGAAATGTGGCATTACAGTTGACATAATATGGTATTCTACTATTTAGATATTTTCCATTTTCGTGATCACATTTGTATTTGTAATATTTCTGAGAAACAGAAACATTGAGTTCATAGCCTGAGTAGTCAGAAAAATTGATAACACAAGAGATAAGTAGAAGAGTCAAGATGATCACGTACTGTGCAGCCATCAACAATCAACCATATCAAGCATGTTTAATCGGTGACGCCACTTGTTCAGTCCCCGAGTAGTTGACTACAAGTCGGCGACTAATCTTCTGTAGTCGCCGATTTAACATGTCAAGTTGGCTTGCATCTTCTCTCCCGCTTGGAGCAGACTCAATTGCCGACCACTTTCAACTCATTGGCTACCGCTTCCAAACCGCTCATGTGTCCATGCCGACCTTCCCGATTAAAAAACCCGCCACGATTTTGTTAGCCAGCGAGACAAAATCGTGGCGAGTTTGTCAAATTTGCCACGTGCACCCAACCACACCAGACTGCAGAAGACTGCACAGGACAGTCCCACACAGTCCCAGACCTTGCCGAAACTACACATGCAAAAAAGAAAACTGCTCACGATTTTCGAAAAATGGCCAATCGTGACCAGTCTTGAGCAGTCTGGAAGTGGTTTTCTAGCAAATAATCAGCTATGTGACTGAACCTTTAACCTTTAAGGTTCAGTCACACAGAAGACAGCTCCCGACCCAACCTCTTTCCAACTACACAAGACCACCATTTTTTCAAAATAGGCTGAAATCTTGTTCAAACACAATTTACATTTTGGATCCCGACCCAGGGATGAGCAGGGATGATTGGTATGCAATATTTCCCGCCTTCAACAAGAGAAGAGATGCTTAATCGCCTACCAGTAGGCGCCAGCATCATGAAATCACCAAGATCAAACATGTTTAATCGGCGACGTCACTTGTTCAGTCCCCGATCAATCGCCGACCTTGACACGACGGCACAAGTTGTGACATGTTGCTGTCAAGACTGCTCGCCGGTTTGTCGCCGATTTGTTGGCTACAAGTCGGCGACTAAGATTCTGTAGTCGCCGATTTTACATGTCAAGTTGGCTTGCATCTTCTCTCCAGCTTGGAGCAGACTCATTGCCGACCACCTTCCAATTACTCACAACCACTAATGATGCGCGCCAACTCATCGGCTACCGCTTCCAAACCGCTCATGTGTCCATGCCGACCTTCCCGATTTTTAGGCTGCGAGAAAAAATCGTGGCGGTTTTGTCAAATTTGCCACGTGCTCCCGACCACACAAGACTGCAGAAGACTGCACAGGACAGTCCCAGACATTGCCGAAACTTCACATCAAAAAATAAAACTGCTCACGATTTTCGAATGATTGCCAATCGTGACCAGTCTTGAGCAGTCTGGAAGTGGTTTTCTAGCAAGTAATCGGCTGTGTGACTGAACCTTTAGAAGAGTCATTTGACCCCCAATATGGAGTCATTTTAGACATAGAGTCGCGTAGTAGCTGGACTCTGTTTCTAGAGTCACCCAGACTCTAGTTTGGCTTTCATGTATAGGTTTATAAATAAACCATTCAATAAATAAATAAATAATTAAATGACGAAATTAATAGATGGGTATTAAATGTACATTATGATCAAATAAATGAATAAATAATGAAATAAATGAGGATTGAATTTGGAAATAAATAAATGAAACAAATAAATAATAATAAAATGGGGATAATAATAGTTTTTAAAAAATAGATCAATAAATGTATAATCATAAAATAGTCTAAATCAATCAATTAATCAATCAATCAATCAATCCGAAATAAATTATTTAAAATTTAAAAATACAAAAAATTAACAAAATTTAAAATGAAAACATTGTCTGGTATTGCATGAACTCGCCATGGAAGAATAGGAAATGTATGTGCGCCCTCACCCAGATATAAAAATCGTTTGTCGAGTGGAAACCCGTTTAATTTACAGCACGAAAACGATGGCGGAAACCTATATGGTTTATATGTTAGAGCATCGATGGCGGACTCGATGTTTTTATTTTTGTTTGCTTGCTGGCTGGCCAATGGCGTAGCCAGAGGGGGGGGGGGGGCGATCGTGTCGGTTGAGATTGGTACAGTACTGTCGGTTCATTTGACCAGAGGAATCATGGAATTATGATGGGGAAAAGTACACAGCTGAAAAAATGTCGCGCGCTACCATATGTTACCCCAAAATGCAATATTCGTTGGAACAACCTTCTTTAAAGCCAAAATGTATCTCAATCGTGCCAAAAAAAGATGTAAAGTCAAAAAAATTCGCGCGCTCAGCACGCATATCTGGCTCTAAATTTCAGGGATTTAATTTTTGATTACAGAACTGCTTCGATCCTTTTTCTACGACCACTACAACAAAAAGTTACACTCTAAATTTCAGGGATTTATAATTTTAAATCTCAATCAGGATTTTAAAAAAAGTTAAATCTAAAACAAGATTTAATTTTAATCTGAAAAGATTAATTAGCGAATATTTAATCACAGACTCGATTTTAGTTTGAATCTTTGGAAGGATTTAAATTTTAAACCAATCAGATTATCATGATGAGTGCACGTGATCCATCCGATTCTTTTCGCTACGTTGTCACGACGCCATCTTTTTTGCGATTTTGTGTGCGGCGGCGTACGTAGAAGGCTGTGGGGAAACATCGGGTGACATTCTTGACCGAAAATGGCTTCAATGCCATCATTACTGACACACCAAAAGGCAGGCATCAGCCCAGTGCACATCCGAGAGCATTTTGAACAGTTTTCACGGTGATAAGATGTAGACTTTACAAGAATTTGTGTTTTTCTGTTCTGACTCGCCGGTGGATGGAGTAAAAGTCAGGAATGCATATAGGCCTACATGCGTTGTTCACTCATTCACTGTGGCCGTGATCGGCTCCCGTATTATTATCATTATTTACTCAGAATGCTCTCGGATGCACACCAAACTGAAACACATCCTTCAACATGTCAGCGATACTGGCATCAAAGCCACCTCGGTCAAGAACAAACAGCCTCCACATACGCCGCACACACATAAAATGGATTTGAAAATTCAAGTCCAAACAGATTGCTTTTAAATCTTTCTGAGGGTAGATTTTAATCCAAAAATATTTGAAATTTAAATCCATTGGGACTTATTTTGTTAATCCCTTTGGATTAAAACTCATTTTGTCATTTGCTTTTAAATTTTTCTGAGGGTAGATTTTAATCCAAAAATATTTAAAATTTAAATCCATTGAGACTTATTTTGTTAATCCCTTTGGATTAAAACTTTTAAATCCTTGAAAAGATTTATTTTAAATCCACATTGATTGGTCCCTCCCTACAATTCCTGAAGGATTTAAATTGAAATCCCTTGGGATTAAATTTAAATCCTTGTAATTTAGAGTGTACACACAACACAACTCTATTTTTACCAACCTGCCAACCTGAATATCTTCAACCCGCCCTCTGTGGTCAGCTTTTAGGATAAAGCAAATGTTGCGACACAAACGGCAATCAAAACCTAATTTGGTGATAGACGTTATTCATAATTGGCGCATTTACAGTGCATTACATTGCAGTAAAAGTACGAGATCGTACTGTTTATCGGCGCACTAATTGCTGAGCATGTTCAGTTAGAATTCACACCCTCTGGTGACGTAAATGCGCCAATTATGAATAACTAAGCCTCTGTGGCATCAATGAGATTGGATCAAGACCATTCTTTTCTCATATCTGAAGGCTGACAGCAAAAATTTTAACTTTATTTGTTGGGAGTGGCTGTTTTTAATTCAACCAGCATGCTTATATAGATATAGGCTTTTTAAGCCTGGCCCAGGGGCGTAACAGCCGGGGGAGGCAGAGGGGCACTGCCCCTCTGAAGGTGCTCAGCAGGAAATTCAAACCTACCCACCAGGAAAAATGGGGGAAGGGAAAAGAGGAAAAGAAGGGGGAAAGGGAAAGAAAAGAGAGAGAGAAAGGAAAAAGGGAGGAAAAAGAAAAAGGAAAAGGAGAAAAAAAGGGTAAAGAAAGAAAAGAAGAAAGGGAAAGAAAGAAAGAAAGAAAATTTCGCAGTACAAAAAGCACAACAGTGCACAAATTGTTGACTGTTGTGCTTTTTGTACTGCGAAATTTTGTGACCGTGCGAAATTTTGTGACCGTGCGAAATTTTGTGACCGCGCGAAATTTTGTGACCGTGCGAATTTGTTTGACCCCACGCCCCCCACCCCATTTACGTGAAATTAACGATTTGTTTGGCTGTGCCCCCCCCCCCCCCCTGACAACCAACCTCTGTTACGCCCCTGGCCTGGCCCGAGCAATTTGCTTGAGTCTGGTCCCTTCAGGACCCAAGCGTGTGTCCGTACGGACCGACCGTGTAAACAAACAAACAAACAAACAAACAAACGTCTATTGAAGCTAATACGGACATCAATTAGTAAATACTGAATATTAAATGAACAAATTGACTCTTTCCACAAGCTTCTTGTTCGCCTTAACCCCCTGAGAACTACCAGCCGATTGGTCAGAAAGATAGATACATCATTTATTGCGCCAATCAGAGACAGTGTTAGAATAATTGTATCCTGATAAAGATTAGAGTAAAATATTTTACAAGCTGCATTTTAATTGGCTATTCAAATGAGTATATCTTGCAATACACCAATCAGAACCACTATGAGATAGGCCGGTAGTGCCCAGGGGGTTAAGATTGGCACAACCCGTTGTATGCATATCGTTGGATTGGTAAGATCAATTACAATCGAATAAAAGAATTAAAGTCAACTATTATCTACGAGCTGATATAATCATTAATGTCACCCTGTAATATAATGTACCTTGAAAAGCATCAGCTGAATCAGCCATTTGTAGTGGCATCATGTTGTAGCATCAAAACTTCATAATCACAATCTTTCATAATCGTTGCTGTCAAATTGATAATTTGACAGTCTGTAATAACGTTCAAGATCCTGTGAAAACAAATTCTGTATAAACCAAACATAACTGGCGCTGTTATCGTCTGTTCTTATATAGTCTCGGATGTCCCGTCTTTCAAAATGGATCATTATTCAGCTGTGTTTTATGTAATAAGATTAAACAAGCAACATTTTAAAGTGAGATCGGAAACCAGTAAAGGATATTCATCAATCAAGAAAATGTGATTATAAACCCTCGTCCTAACTAAGGGTGTGTTACCCCCCCCCCCCCCCCCCACCCTCCCATTTTCGGCGGTGGCACTAAACAGACAGTGACCTATGGCATCTATCTCTAGGGTAAACCGTCAAAGTCTGAAGGTGGGGGGGGGGGGGGCACTGGTTGCCACCTTACAATATTTAAAAATCGCCATTTTGAAAACGATCTTTGTAGTATAGTCTTGAATCTAAAGTAAAAAACCAGCAGGTGAAATTCCGATATTTGGAACTTCTTTGCCGACATTTTTATTATGTCCTGTTATTATTTCACTGTAGAAAAAATACAACATGATTTTTAGGTCGACTATGTTTATGACGTCATTGTCACGTTATACCAGGGAAATGGTGTATTTCTATAATACAATTCCAAACGAAAAAAAGAAAAGAAAAAAAACCCACTGTACAATTTGAAATGATATTTTGTTGCACAAATCCTAGATGTGTACTCACATTTAGACGGTTTCGTCAACCAGTTTGTTTGACTTCTTCAGTAATCAAAGTACTAAAAAGCCAACCGAACTGGTTGACGAAACCGTCTAAATGTGAGTACACATCTTGGATTTGTTCAACAAAATATCATTTTCAATTTATATCTACAATCCTGATGAACTTATTCAAACAGTGTCTACAAATATTACAAGAAACCCATATACCGTTGGGTGTGGGGGGTGCAAAGGAGGGGGGGGGGCAGTTCGTCAACAATGACCATGGGAACATTTACCGACAATCTAGGTATGACATGTTGAACCAGTGGCGTACCCAGGTGGTCCAGGGGTCATTGTAGAATTTACATGTAAAACACTGTAAAATGATGGGAATATGACAGTATTTTACCGTTTCTAAAAAACTGTATTTTTCACACTTGATTCTTTAAGCCATCGTTGACTAAAATGAAAAGTTGAGCTAGTGGCTTAAGACTTTTACATTCTCAACATTAGCTACACACACACAAAAATTGTCAATTTTTTGACCAAGTCCAAAATTTCATCAATGTTAATTTTACAGGGGTTTGTTGGCAGATTGGCTGCCAGCCTTTTTACCGTTAATTTTACAACATTTTTAACAAACGCCTGTAAATTTTACTTTGCATTGTAAAAAAGCAGTAAAATACTGTAAAATATACAGTATATTGTTTTTTGTGCATTTTTACAGTTAGTTAGTTGATTTAAGAAACTGTAAAATTTTACAGTGTCCCGTTTAATTTTACAGCTATTTACTGTAAATGTTTACAGTACAATGTAAATTTTACAGAGGTTTGTTGGCAGATTGGCTGCCAGCCTTTTTACCGTTAATTTTACAACATTTTTTAACAGTGTACGGACAACTTCATCACCACCTCCCCCACCACATATCAAGATTTCAGCTGCTGACGGGGAAAAAATTGTGCAAGTTTTACGATTTTTTGATAAACATTTTAATTAATACATTTTTGAGGCGGGAGATTGTATATGCTATGCTGGAGTGCGGGAGAAAGAGTGTCTAGGCGGGAGAGTTGACAGCCCTGTGTTAGTGTTAGACCATGGAGAAAATTGACTTGATTGAACATGTTACTATTATTATTTCAACCAAAGATCTGATCCAGAGAGCTAAGAACAGGGGCGTACCGACCGGGGGGGGGCAGGGGGGGGGGGGCAACTTGCCCCCCCCCCCCCGGCTCCAAATACCGGGACGCTAAATTCGCAATACCGGGACGCTAAATTTTAATAAGGAAAGCGAAATTTTGTGATCGTGCACCCTTTTGTGACCGTGCGAATTTTTTTGATCCTACCCCCCCACTTACGTGAAAATAGTTGGACCAGCTATAATAGAATATAAAAAACGGTTAGAATGATGTGTAAATAAATAACATGATGCATTATCATATCTATGCACGTTGCATTTCACATGCGGGTACGCTCTTTTTAATATATATTCGGAGGACGCTTCTTCCTTCATGCAATCCCGAACGCAATAAAAAAGAATTTGACTTCTTTGGTCGAATGCATTTTATTAATTACTAATCCTTATTCTGTAAAAGAAGCCGATACCATAATGTCGGTAAGACCAAAATCTGAGCATTGAAAAATAATGGACATAATAAATAAAATGTATACTTATCCGGGAACACAAAGGAGTTCTCTATCCGATCTTGAGTACAATGTGCACACAAGCATTTGCCGACATTAGTTTAGGATATAATCAAATAGACGTGACACGTGAGTGCCGGGGAATTCTTGCGAATCTCGCTATTTGATCACAGCAACGCGCTCGCCTTCAGTTTAGATTCATTTATTCATAAACCACTTCGACTAAACTTGACAAATTGATGTACCACCATTTGACCCTAAACGGAGGATGTCCCCAGTCCGTGTGGGCAATGAATCGAGAAACTTCACTTATAATAATGTATAAGTGCTAGATGTAAATTGATCCATTAGCATCTACGAAAAAACCTTGGTGTAGTTAGATTAGTACTTAGTTAGAAATAAGTTATTCGCACGTAAAATCACTCCACTTCGGTTCCGCTTATTCTCATTTTTGGCTATAAGGCGGTCTGCATTAGCCATGTTTCGTAATTTAAATTATTACACCTCATACATATTTATAAGGGTATACCGTACTCTTTTTTGAATGGCACATTTTTAACCATGTCGGATAAATAAAAATACCTACCCAATGTTTGTTTAGGTTTATTGTACTACCAAACATGCGAGAGTTTGAACTACATCCCGCTGGTCAAAACCGTCACCGAATCAATACTAGAGCCTATGAATATTGCGTACAGCGTACGGTAAACGCCAAAAACGAGGTTGCTTGACAACAACAAACATGACGTCGTCTGTTAAACATCTGCCGAAGAAAGCAGTAGGCATCTTTTTCACGTATTGTAGCACCAAGCATCAGGGGCGGACTGGCCAATGTGGCGTTGTTGCGATCTCCACATGGGCCGCTTGGTTTTGGGCATTTCCGGGCCGGTTACTCAAATTTTGTGGTCGTGCGAAAATGTTTGACTGTGCGAAATTTTGTGACTGTGCGAAATTTTGTGACTGTGCGAAAATTTGTGACTGTGCGAAATAATGTGACCGTGCGAAATTTTTTGACCGTGCCCCCCCCCCCCCCCCCCCCCCCCCCCCCCCCCCCCCCCCCCCACACTTACGTGAAATTCACGAGGTGACTGACTTGGAAAAAAATTGGGGCAACCTTTTACGAAAATTTACTACCGGGACGACATACTTCTGCCTGACATGGTCAAAAAGGGCCGCTTTAATAATTTTTGCCACGGCCGCTTTCAGGTCCCAGTCCGCCCCTGCCAAGGATCTCAACATTGTTGAAGCTGAGCAGCTTGAAACTCGTGATTTATGCATCATACTTCGTAAGTTCTACGCCGAGATCCGTACCAAAGGCAAAGGAGGTGAATTCTACGCTAAAAGATCAATGCAAACGTTACGGTAATGGTCTACAGCGTTATTTTACGTTTTATTGGAACTTTGAATGTTGACATCGTTTATATTGACTGTTTACGAAATTTGAATTCCATTGGATTTTTGATTGGTAACACCGGCCGTGTCATTTTGGATTATCTATTTAAACAAGGTAGGCCTAGGCCTAAGCTAGTTGTAACTTTTTATAAGTTCGTGATGAATATTTATGATGTATAGTAAAACAAATACAACATGGTTTATACCGGGAAGTATACGCGTCGGGAAGTAGACGCACTCATCCAACACCGAGGGGCCAGTAATTCACACTACTTCCCTCTATACCATGTCGTATCTGTATACTACTGGCCGTTGGTGTTGGATGACTAGTGACTACCTCCCTCCGCTCCGTGTCGGGAGGTACTGATCAGTCATCCAACACCGCTGGACCAGTAGTTTGCACTACTTTCCCTCAAACCATGTTGTATTTGTTAATTATTACACCTCATACATATTTATAAGGGTATACTCTTTTTTGATTGGTTCATTTATAACCTAGTCGGATAAATAAAAATACCTACCGAACGGTTTGTTTAGGTTTATTGTACTACTAAACATGCGATAGTTTTGAACTACTTCCCGCTGATCAACACCGTCACCCGAATCAATTATAGAGCCTATGAATATTACGTACATGTTAAACGGTGACGCCAAGTACGAGGGGTTTTTTTTCATTTTCCAAGCCCGTGAGGGTCTTTATTTTTATTTATTTTTTAACTCACAAAAATAAATCACATAAAAAAACCAAACACACAATACAAACATGAGTACAGCCTTAAATTTACATTTTACATAAATTTACAAGTTGACACAGTTAAACTCAGCCACTAGATGACATTACAAAATATATTGTAGTAAATGACCTTATCATCAACAACAACAAAAATATTATAAGAAAGGTTCCCATTTCTTAACATGAGACCCATAGTTATCTCTATTTTTTAATGTTCTTCTCAATCTTTTCAGTAAAAATTACCACATTTTGTAGTCATTGAACAGAGGGTGCATTTCTTGGACCCTACATCTATAAATGTAACTTTTCAAAAGTAAAATAATCATATTCAAGAAAGAAAGGTACTCTTTATTACCATAAATTCCAAAGCACACATCCCAGTATGTTATATTTACATTAATGTTCAAATCTTTCAAGTACGAGGTTGCTTGACAACAACAAACATGGCGTCGTCTGCAAAACATCTGCCGAAGAAATTCGCGAACTAAACAGACGTAGATTTTAGGCTTCTTTGGATAATTATGCTGCATCAAAATCCGTGAAGGTCTCACAGCAATGATTGTGAAGAACTAGGAAACGGGTTTAAATGATATTGTTCTTCAGCCAGGGAAATTGAGTCCGCCGCTTCTTGGCTTGCGGTGTGTACTGTAGGTAGGCAGGCATAGGCCTACTACTACGACTACGAGCCTACGTTGGAGCAACGTAAGCTTTTTTTTTCGATTTTTAATTTAGTTTAGACACTGAAATATGTATGGGGTGTAATAAAACAAATACAACATGGTTTCATTCGGGAAAGTAGTGCAAACTACTGGCCCTTGGTACCTCCCTCCGCTCCGCGTCGGGAGGTAGTCACCAGTCATCCAACACCGCGGGACCAGTAGTTTGCACTACTTTCCCTCAAACCATGTTGTATTTGTTAACTGCACAAATATGTCTCAATTCATGTTATCCGTACTGAGAAGCCTGCTGAGTGAAGAAGTTAAAAGCTTGAACTAATATATCCATTGTCACGGTTTGAACAGTTTCAAAATACCTCTAGACTACAAATCAGTTTAACTGAACACAGTAGGCTTAGTATCCATGTGTTCAATAGTTGAAGATCCTTTGTCAACGCAACCAATTGGTTTGACTACCACAGTATGATATACAGCCCACCGAGAAGCTTGGGACTCTAAAATCAAGTTCTAGACTTGCGTTAAGAATAAGATTTATGGACTTTAACCTGAACTGCTAGCAACACCAGGGTCAAGAAATTGATGTGAAACATGCCATGTATCAACTTAATGTTGTGAGAGTTATTATGAAGCCAATGTATAAGTGAGGGTGTACTGCAGCTAAACATTTTATAAAGTAACACTCTAAGTTATTACAATAAACAGTTGCAATTCACTAGCGTTTCTTGTTCTGATTCATGATTCTGCATGGGTAAATTGCAGTTTTGCATATAGGACAGAAATTTAAGGACAGAACCCACATGGTTTACTCCCAATTGAAAGGGTCTGTCATGTCAGTGACATAGTGATGACGGGCTATAACTTTGAGTTTGGCAATGTACTATAAATACGTGAGTTGTTTGCACGGCTGTATGGATATTTAGCAATACCAGTTATGTTTGCTGCTGTGAATGGATGCCATGGTTGTGTGTCAATAGTATGGTGGCCTCTCTGAACCAACTGAATCAAAGTTTACTTGACGTTTGGCTGGTCTAATCACACACTATGCGTTTTGCACAGTTCCACATTCACATTGTATCCATGATATATGAACTTGCTAGCAATTAAGTGAGAGTACAAACCATAATCTCTAGAAGGCACCGGCACTGTGGAAAGTCAATGAATGGCATAGACAAATGTATGGGAATTAAATTGTGGTTGAAGTTAAATCAAACTTTCCTGCGGGAAGAAAAATATGCAAATTTATGTGGTGAGAAATGGAATATCGTTTGCAGACTGTCGAAACTATTTGAATGAGGGACAATAAATCGGTATCAGAGGAAATAACAACTTGAGCTACGATGAGTGGTCTGGTGGATTCATGTCGTAAAATAGCGGAACCATCAATGGCGGCGGAACCAAATTAATTTAGGAGTTGAGCCCAATTTCTTTTGATAATGTTGAAACATGTAGAAAATATACTCGAAGCATGCACGCATATATTTGTCACTTTTTTTGAAATAAAATGGTATAGAAAAACATGCCTGAAGCCATCTTGTGTGACAAATTGAAGTTATTGAAACTTAAATTGAAGAAATATCGGAAGTAATTCGCGCGAAGCCTGAAAATATTGGCAATTTTAACGCTAACGTTGGTCCAGATGGCGTTTAAAACACATCGCCTGTAATTTTGTTAGTAGGATGAAAATCTTTGGGAGATAATCGAAATAAGGTTGCCTCTGTTGCCATTGCCGAAGAAATCAACTATCTCTAATAATTTCATTGATGTTTCAATTCATAATATTTCTGGAGTGACGCTAATTTCATCCCACTTCGTATACATCTCTTTATTAGGTTGGATCTGTTTATTTCCTTAACCCTAACCCATTCGGGCACTTTTTCAGATTACATTTCTGCGCGGAGAAAGTGACCCCAAATGTCACCGCGATCCCCCGAGATTTGAACCACGCACCACCAGCACCAGCGGCGAACGATTCCCCACTACACCACGGGTGTCAAGGCTACTTGGCCGAGTATACTCGGCCGCGTATATAGCCTGGGTCCATTTTATCCTCGAAAAACTTACACGTCGGGTAGAACATAGAGATCGGCTCGTTGGATTTAGCAGGGTTAGGGTATTCGAGATGTTTTCTTTAGTTATATAAATTTAGGCCGCGGTGTTTCAACCGGCAACACTTAGCGAGCGCGGTACTTGAATTATCATTTCCTGTACACGCTGTCAGGTCCGGTTAACTCTTTCGCATACATGGTATAGGGTGGATCACCATGTTATAGTCTGCCAATAGGCCATGTTGAATTCATAAAATAGGGCGTTGTCCGATCGGACAACCAGTGATGTTGACTACAAAAAGGGAAGTGACAAAATAACGAAATAACATGGGTGATAAATCATTAACCCAACTGTATTTGTAATGGATGATGGTAAAAATACAAGGAGAGAAATAAAAAATCAAACGGGAAAAAAGGAAAATACACAATGTTTTGACCATATAAAACTTGTCTAGGCCTATATTCTGTACAATTTTAACTCTTATTTTGAATGATTAAACAAAAAGATTTTCAAAACTTTTGTAGCGTTTCTGCTCCATATAGTGCAACCTTCCTGAAAATTGAATTGATGATACATGTATTATGACAATGTCCCCATTGAACATTGAACCACTATACGATAATATCTGCAGCTTTCACGAGCCGAATAATTCGCCACAATGAATAAGCTATACCAGTAAAGATCCATACACCCCTATCATACATATGGAAGACATGACCTTAATTTTCCACACAATTGTGTAGATTTCAAATGGTGTTAAAATCCACTCTCCTAGTAAGGGAAGAAAGGGTGTATGGATTTCACCTGGAATAGCCCAATGAGACCTTGTGGTGTCACTTTCTACCAGAGTCATCATGTTTCTAACCCTCGGGTGGGTTTGAAGTGTTTTATCCAACGCATCCATCATCAGCCGAAGAAAAGAGATGAGTGTAAAGCGGGTAATTCATCAATTTCTTCAATTGTCTTCAAAGTTTCCAACGGGTACTATGAATTTTCTGTATCAGAAGTACAAGGAGCAATGATACCTTAAACTTCCTACGTAATCTTTCATCATTGTAATGTTTAACTATATACAATATTAAGGGAGCCTATAGCCATCCTTTCCCCAGGCTATAAAATCACCTGGATTATTCTTCATTCTGATCAATTATGAAAGTATAATCTTAATTTTTCGTGTTAATAACATCATATTGACAACTTATCTATCGCTTGGATGGATTAAACTTAATTCTTAATTAATGTTAGCGCATTTAAACCATGGACGGGTATATTGAATATGTAATGGCTTACCGGGTGAATATTTTGGTATGATGTGAGATCCGGTATAATGTCGACAGGTATTCAATCAGAATACAAAATACGTGTTGTCTTTGCGTAGTATTAATCTTTCATTATCAGAATCTTGACTAGTTGTATGTATAATTTACGTGCATTAGAAGTCTGCATTTTATTTAGATTCTGAGAGTACTTGTTTAATTTTCTGCTTTCTGATTGGTTCGTTACCACTAGGAGTTATGTATGAGCAAATAATTCTATAATTTCATTGCTCACAGAAGAAAAGTAAAACAACATACATGTAGAAGTGAGGTTTCGTATACAACATCGAAAGTTCTAAACCTACCTTTATTGGGGCGTGGGTCTTTTCATAATTTAAAAAGTCTATACAAAGCCCTTAAGATTGACTAAATGCGATAGCCAAGAACCCTATGGAACATAGGTGTTGGGGATAATAAATAATGGAAATGTTAAAAGATGAATCCAACGGACGTAGGAACAAAACACACGAAGGATCAGAAAACCGATAGAGGAGGATACCTCCAAAATGTAAAATGCGAAGAATAAAAGCAATAATATACCAACTAGGTGTGGGAAACAAGCAATAACAAGTGATAAATAAAGCGATAAAACAGTGAAATATACTGAGGCTAGACACAAATCACAACAAAACACGGACATTTAGTGCACAGCAATTCTCATTGCTTGCCTTTAGTAGGCTATATGTCACTGTTTTATGGCTTTATCTTTATTATCCCTTGTTAGTGCTTGTTTCCCCCACCTAATGCTAGGAGTATTGTTCGACACAATTTATCCACCATCATCATCACATGGCCTCGCAACATTGATAGGTGGGGAAGGGGGAGGGGTATGAGGAAGGGGATACTTCAGGCTACAATTAACAAGTTTGTATTTTCACCTGACTCCAGCCAGTAGGGAGGTCACGCTGCATGTCATATTTTGTTATACGCAAGAAAACAATGGAGTCTTAGTGACTGCAATATTTGCTAGAAATAGCTTCGGAAAATGGTCTATTTGGGCATCTCAGAAACTAAGAAACGTGTTAAAAATCATGCAGAATTTTAGAGGAGGGTCAATAACATCTGCAGAACAGTAAAATGTATAGTTTTAAACACGGTTGTTGACCAAATTCATGTCGTACAATGTCGGAAAATTCACGTTTTGAAAATCCGTGGTCTTCAAAATTACAGGAATCCTAACTCATTCTAAACCTCACCAAATCATGAAATGAACCCTCGTCTACAAAAAAAAGTCCATGTACGTATTGCTCTATATGCTTGGAGATAGCGAAGACCACGGAAACCTCATAGCTTTATACCACGGAATAAAATCTGCCATAAACATTCCATGGCGAAAATCGTACAGATTTGCACTGCAGACCTCTGTGTAGGGAGTGTTGACAATAGCATGACAATAGCAAGGTCGTTTGACTATTGTGTTTGTGCATGTTTGTGACGACTGACCCCGTTTAACAATATTCATAGCTTTCATATAGGGCTTGGGTGACCTAACTATTGACTAACTCAAATAGCGTGCGTGTTCTGGTACAAACAGCGTGGCAATTATGGTCAGTATTCGAACACATTGTTTCTATGACTGTAGTGGGCATGTATAATTGCTTTTATTCATTGCAAATAATGGAATGCTTTTCAGTAAAATTAAGGTATAAATAAGCCTATCGACAATGAACAGTGAATCCCCGGAGCGTCATAAAGAAATCTGGATGTGCATCTGGTTTTGAATGTTACCTATTGTCTTGTATGAGTGTACAGCATTATTAAATGTAATGAACTGCCGACGGTCATACTACGACAATACATTGCAACTCTTACTGAAGCAAACCCTTGATCAATCTGTCAGGGTTGAACTCATTCCGGTGTAAACATGGTAAAGAAAATAGCAAACGCATTCATTTATAATATGTTATCCCTTTAATAACATAATAACATTTTAGACAGTGTCCGTATTAATAATTAAAACAAACTACACAAATGTTGAAACAATTCATCTGCAAACCCCGCTAGCTACTATCTTAATAAGTGGTATATATATGACAAATAAGTGAGCATCCCTTCCGGTAGGATACTCTGGGTCATTAATTGATATTTCCCCCGTAGGACATACTTAAATGCAGCACCTTTTTGCTCTTAAAAGAGAGCTTATTATTTACGTTCTATCTCAAATAAGTAGGTGCCCCAACAGCAATAGCGGTATACTCGATATTATTGTATGTTATCAAGTACAACCTGTGGCACTTTTGATAGTCAAGATTTAAGTTAAACGATATATATATCATGAATTCGTTACTTATCACAACAATGATAATTAATTTTTCTAGATTCACCAGACACCTAACACAGAGACAGACAGTCAGACAAACCAACATTTGGTATGTCTATCGGTCATGATATTACCTTTTTAACATGTTTAATGTCAAACAATTGTGTTATTTAAAATATTAAAGATGTCTGTCCGCTGCAAATCTCTCGTACATGTATTAATTCTTTATTTGATGTGGTTTAATGTTTTAGCCTATTATGGGAATATTTACATCAATGACCTTTTATCGTGTCGAATTACTCCTGTTTTCAAACCATTCTGTCACTCTATTCGGGACACCAGCGATAAGCCACTCAATATTTGTGTTATCAGATTTACCGACAAAGGTCAGCGAACACTTCACGATCCTTTGGGGCTTCAAATGAATACTTCATTGACAGTTTCTCTGTAGATACACAATGTTTGACTGATATATAGAAAACACTTGATCATTGCTCTGTATTTTCATCCTGTGGGAGAAATGGAAACCAACCATATTGTACATGGGGGAAGCAGATATTTTGTTCTTATTAGTTTGGTTCTATGGGCATACCACACTCAATCATTGCTCGTTATATTTAAGTTCGTGTTCTTTGTTTAAAAATATGATCAAAAATGATGATACTGTTATCTATTCATTTTTTAACAAAATAAAAATCTTTAAAATCTTACGAATCCATACGGTACGTGTAATTCATCGAAAACGTTACAATATTGCGTTGGCAACCAATCTATAGTCTATTTGGCCATCACGAGACAGTGACGTAACCGCGTATTCTACTAATTGCAGCACATAACGCGCGCGACTACTCGCAGCGCTGGCGTATGCACACGAGCGTTGAAAGGCGGAAGATACATACGCGTGCGTAAAAGCTGCGCCTGTTAAGTTACGTCACTGTCCAGAGGAAGCCAAATAGAGTACAGCGATACCGTTCGTGGCATTATTTGTATATCATGCAGTCGCTGGTAGAGCAGCCTCAACCTCTGAAAATGACACTAGGCGTTTGGTTTGAAACGAAATGTTATCAGACATTTACATATGTATTTTACATGATTTAAATGCTTTAGATTTGCTCTTTAATCTCTCAGCATCTACACATCACATTGCATGTCAACTAAATAGAGCTTGCAACCGAGTCGCTTCCTCTGTTATTTTTACCCACCAAAATATTGAATAACAAGATGTTTTGTTTGAATTCAAACCCGAGAGATAATCAGAGCAAGCCTTTATGATTTGTTAAGTCTAGGGTTTCGCCATTCTGTGAAAATAAAAATAAGTGTATAATGGTGTCTTTGACGAATTCTGGAAAGAGTATACAGTTCGCTGGAAATACACTACTCCCGAGGCCACGTCGGTGGGTAATAGATCACTGTGTAGTTACTGAAGTTATGAGGAATTTTATTGCAGATAATCTATATAAGTTCTGATGTAATTACAGAAAAGAGAAATGAGCCTTAACCAAATTTTTGAAATAAGATGGAATATAACTCGAAGACAATTTCCTATTCCTAAGGCCATATCAGTAAGTAGTAGATTATTGTGTTGTAGCTAGCTAGCTATGAGGAAACGGACTACTTTCATTGCAGATATATAATACTAAGTTCTAATGCAATTACTATACCGTATTTGCTGTATTAAGAAGACATATGTGCAGCTCTGATATAGTCGATTGAGATTCATCTCATATGGTTTTTTGGGTATTGTCATGGGGGTCTTTTAGGAAATTGGAGAAGGGACCAAGGTCACCGGTGCTTTATGTGAATCTGCTGACATCGCACCGATGTAATAGCTATCATAAATCTAGGGGGATCTGCCGTCTTCAGTATCGTATAAAGGAATATCATATTAATACAGTAATGACCCCCAAAATGGTACTTTCTTCTACATGCCAAGTACGAAAATGATATATCTATAATAGCCTAAGTGTAAATTAATTTATTCATTGAGATACTTAGGACTATCTCTTTATTTTTCACTTTTTACGTTGTGTACGAGACTAAAATGTCAGGCGAAAAAAATATCAAATCTGCTGCACGTTTGTAATGAATTATAATGACGATATCTTGTATTCCGTATATTTTTAGATGAATTACTATAATAGTAATTCATCTAAAAATAAACGGAATACAAGACATCATCATTATAATTCATTACAATGAATAAACTCATGTTGCGCGCTAATGGATCTTGCGGTTCAATATTTATCCTATAGTACCTATTTGATATTTTTTTTAAGAAGGCTAATTGACAGATTTGATGTATAATTTAATATTAAGCGCTAACCTTTTTTTTCTGGCGCCATTCTTTGTACTAAACTAAACTAAACTAAAAGCTATAATGTAGGACATATATTACTGTTATTGCGTTCCTTATGTCAGTGGCGGCGCGAGCCTCATAATTCTTTTGGGGGGAAAGGGGGGCAGGAATTGCTTTTAGAGGGCATTTTTTCATTTTTTTTAACGTGGTTACTATGGTAACCAAGCAAAGCTTCTGATTGGTCGAAACTAAGAACAAGCCTTCCTAAAAAATAACAACATCCATTTACATCCATAATTGACACATATAATCTACTATAGCAATTCCGCATGGCACCATTTTTAATTTGAATTTCTGGTTGCCATGGCAACCAAATATCCAGCCAATCAGCACGTTGCGAAACGTTATTCAAATTTGAAAAAATAAATCAAAAATTCCGAAAACATAATGCCATGCGGAATTACTAGTTATTTATGTTTCGATAATATGGATGTAAATGGATGTTTCATTTTTGAGTTAGGCTTGTTCTTAGTTTCGGCCAATCACAGCCTTGCTTGATTACCAAAGCAACCATGTTAAAAAATTATGTTTTTTAAATTCTCTGTGACTACCTTGTTACGGTAATTTATGGTTGTCATATGTTTCCACGTAAGTTTGATGCTCAAAATTGAGATCGAAAATGTGCCATTTGGCACGTGAATCCCCCTCCCCCTTAATACTAAAATTGTCATTTCGTTTTCAAATTTTAACTAAATTGATCTTTTATTGGGTTGGGCAAAGTGGGGGGACAAACAAATATTGCGGGTAGTAAATTTCCCCCTTGCACCCCCTGTAGCGCCGCCACTGCAAGCTGTCATCGTTTTTTCTCACCAGTCGTATCAACATCTTTGATATTACTAAAGCTACATGAATATTTAAATCGATCTGAGCATAAAACCTAGAACTCAGAGATTCGGCGAAAAAATGATATACAGGGCGTGTCAAAAAAGTGTCCCACGTGAAACTTTTTTTTTATTTTGGCAACGAAAAAATATAAATATTGGATGTGAAGTGATAATAATCATGTGCTGCCATCTTTAATGTGTCAGAAGAATTTATTTCTATCCATTTTGGATTTTCGTTATCAATTTATGGCAAATCTACTCAGACATGTCAAATTCAGATTTGGCCACTTTTCATGTGCATAGAACTTTATTGGAATCGTCATTCAGTGAATGATCGAACGCAATCAATCAAATCAATAATGATAATTTTATTTGAGCAGAAAAACGTATTTTCGTCCATATACTCCATGACAAACCTCAGAATATTTGAAAATTAAATGGATTTTAAACAACACATTGATGTATCCTATAATCATCAATGGATCTCAAATGATGATTATTTCAGTTAAAAGTCTAAAGTGAAATTCACGCGCTTGTTACACTATTGATCATATCTCTGATTAAATGGGATGTGTATTTAACAATAGTATATTTCTTGAATAGGATTTTCAACTTGCGCTAAGGTAGACGTGCGGGTCTTGCTGATTGCCAGGGGAGCGTCATAATGCTATGGACAAAATTCCGGCAATACGTGCGTATGTGCGTAAACCCTGAAGTGCGTACCGGAAGCATTGATGTCTGAGCGTCCTGATTGGTCAATCGTTAGATCACCACACGCATACGTGCACATAGTTGTACTAAGGTGTTCTACCTATGTAGTGTTATCTGTTTCTATGCTTGCATTGCCGAAATATATACACTACTGTAGTGAATACTACACTGCGTTTAAGGTTTGCAGAAAGAAGATACACCTGTTTCATAACATGTATTAGATAGCATAATTCATGCGATGAATTGGACGTCATGCACCAACTCTATTGAATGTTATACACTAGCAACCAAAAGTATTAGGACACTTGGTTATGGTGTCAAAATCATCCCATATATTCAATTTGGAGTGTAATATTTCACTACGAGTTGAACAAATGTGTTGTTGAATCTCTTCCCATTAATAAATTCATGTTTCCTGTAACATCTGCTAATTCAATTCCATGGAATAAAAGAAAACATGTGCCATCATGAAATCCCCATACAAATTTCCCATTGGAAATAGCTCATGAATAATTCATCAACCTCATTATAGCCAATGTAATTCTATGGTGGATAGCCTGACAATGTTGACTTCCTTTCAATAAACCCTTCTCAATTGTTTGTCAATGGATTCATTGAAGTAAAACTAATCCCAATATTGTCACAAGTCTTTAATCTCTCACACATATTGACCATGTTGACACCTGATCTCTGCATTCATCTTCAAAATAAGATATTTGGGAGGGAAATTTAGTTTCATTTTGACACCTTTGCTTTCATATTTTAAATGGAAACCAACCAGATTCTTTGTACTTTCTCATAGCACCCGCATGACATGGACACACTACACAGGGCTATCATTTCATCATGACTTAAGAATTTTTTTCATGCTATTTGACTCAAAATAACTAATTATACATGTATCGATGCAAAAAACCTTAGTCACTGAAATGTTGTTACAAATGTTTTCCTTTTAAATAATAATGTATTAAGTAGGAATATCATCCCAAATTTAATGTAACAAACTTTTAAGAACTTTCCATTAATTTTATAACCATAGAATACCAAAAACCTAACACAGTAGTTCAATAGATTCCCAGTGTTTTCTCTCAATTTGCAGCTTGTAAAGTGTCCTAATACTTTTGGTTGCTAGTGTAGAATAGACCGGGTGCGAATCTCTTTTATTGTCCGTTTCGACTGACTACATAACTTTGCATTTACACAGTGCCATCAATGTAAATATCTATGACCTTGGTATTGCACCATCTTATAGGTCTTGACCCCTGAACTATAAAAACAAAATGTCTGCCCCAAAAATCATCTCTCATGAGCAGAACTTGATATCTAATGCCATACGGCAAGTTCTGCTCCTGAGAGATGATTTTTGATTTACACACTTTACACACTTCACTTTAGTGATTGGCTAAACACCACAAAATAAAGCCTATATAAGCATGCTGGCTGAATGAAATGAAAGTTAGAAAAGATGGAAGAAAAGAATAAAGTAAAAAGAGCCACTTCCAACAAATAAAGTTAACAATTTTGCTGTCAGCCTCGGACATGAGAAAAGAATAGTCTTGATCCAATCTCATTTGCCACACAGTCATTCAATGCATCTTGTTAGATATTCGTTCGTCATCTCAGTGTCCAACAACAAGTTTGTTTGTCATAAGTTCTTGTGGAGTGAAATGATGGCATGTGTTTGTGCAATTTCTTAAAACTTATATTTACATTTTGTATATTACTGGTTTTATATATAAGTTTTTCATCCGAGTTTGCCACGTTGTTTGCTGGTCAAAATGTGTGGTATTTGATTATAATCTCTTTAGTGATATGTGTTTTAATCACCAGTGATTTCAACATGTATGTTACTAATTTATATGTATGTATTGATTATCAAGTTTTGGTTTCAGCTGGTTTGGCTGTTTACATCGTAAGCCGCTGAATAAGTTTTATATTGCTATTATTATTATTATTATTATTATTATTATTATTATTATTAGTTATTCACACAACACAAAAAACCCTGTATAACTGTTGACATTTTTTAAATTTAAATTAAAAAATAATAGATAGAATTGCAAAATATCGAGATATTATGATATAACACAGTATTTCAAAAAATATTCCTAACAATGGGTTATGTGTCTGATAGCAGGACAACGAATATAATATATCATAACATAACATTGCCCATCAACGAATTCATAGCAATATTATTAGCATTGTAAATGGTGAGTTATGTGTCAATGTAGGTACTCTCTACAAACATGAAAAATGCGCTTTTCTCTTATCAAATGGAGTAACATACTGTTTTCATAATTTTTTGATCATACTAGTAGGCCTATCCCAATAACAAATAATGGATGATTTGTGATTTGTGTCACATGTAGTGTGTGATGAACTGGAACTAGCTTGGCGTACCCAGCTTTTGGAAACTGGGGGGCCACGACCTATTTGTACCGACGAAAGGCATGATGTACCGACAAAAAAAATGTACAGACTCCAAAAAAACCGTAAAAGTTACCCAATCCTCCGTCAGCAGCTGAAATCTTGATAATTGGGGGGGGGGGGGGGGGGGAGGGGTTGGAGTGACGTTGTCCTCAACATCGGCAGACAAAAACTCATGGTCAAAATCAGAAATGTACCGACGGAGGCTCGTGTGTACCAACGGGGATATTTCAGGGGGGCCACGGGCCCCCTCTGGGTACGCCACTGCTTCAGTTATGTCCAGCTCGTCCTTCAACTAGCGCCCATTCAGCAAAATACACCTTTCACCTCTTCTCTGCATTTCCCCCACCGTTCTTCGAGTTCTGCGCAGACTTGTACTACTGATAGCCGATTGCATAAGTCTTGTAAAGATCTCGGATGCTGCAGATCCCATACCAGGCTCGCATTTAACTTTCGCATTCATAGGGGTCCTTTTACTTGGAACAGATTGAATTTCAAATAATTTAATAATTTGCACACATCTCCCGTTTCGAATTACCAAAATTTTAGGTTTTAGCTAACAATGCGTTCTTGCATTTCATTGAATATATTCATTTTTCCTTTTAATATAACTTGTTTAAAAAATTGGTGTTATCGGATCCTGAATATTTTAGATCCTGTTAGCGCTATATCTTGGCTATCAAATTACAGCAATATCGATCATAAAATCGCTGAGGTTTTACGGATATAATTAGTAGACAGCAAGAAAACACAAATAACATAGTTCATCCATTTCTTGTCCGCCATGCTACGGACTGGACTGGCCTGTTCGCGCCTCAGATCTTACACGTTAAATCTCAAGTCTTTCAGACACCACCAACTAATCTCCAAGATCTGAGGAACGACGTGTTATTTGTGTGCGCCTAATCCCCTGATAGTAAGTTTAATTGTATTTTATTTATTACGTCAAAGTGAACGGCTATGTCAACGAAACATCTGTCTTACGTTTCGAGTTCTGGCAGGCGGCAGAAGAGATGAACGGCAAACTGCATTAGAAAGTTGACAATACTGTGCACCGAAAGCGTACTATAACAATGACAATAAAGGGCATCTTGAAATTATTTACGTTATTACCATGACAATTAAGAAAGAATTAGAAATGTCAGTTATTTAAAAAATATTCCCCTCCTCCATTTGAGGAAGCACCCTCTAAAATTTAATCAGTCCTCGATCACCCTTTAAAGTAGTATAAAATGCAATATGCTGAGTGCCATGACGTGACAACTTATCGCATGGTGCATAAGACTATCTCTGCCCATCACACTCCATTGAGGACTATCCAATGTAATTCGGCCATGAAATATACTTAAATGTAGGTTAATATGGGTATAAATGGAACTACTAGATTTGGTTTCACAGCGGGATTTTGCAATTTGAAAATTACGTGTAATACCTTTGATTATTATAGATTGCGCTGTTAATAACAAACTAGTGAACAAATTGGAGCAGGCGAGGCCGGGAGGCGCAGGCGAGGACATCATTCTTCGAGAGTTGCAACCGATTATTATTCAATAGTATGCTGTCCGTTATACAGTTACTTAAAAGCTGATACACCGCCTACGTTATATGTAGACTCGATCCTCATGTCTTCCTATTTTGCACACGGCCCCTGCGAGGGAACTCAAATGTGAAGACTGGAAAAAATACAGTTCTAAAAGTGTGCTCTGATAAACATATTAAATATGAGCTTATTCACGCACCAGTGCGCCGGTAGTTTCACGCGGTGTTGTACACAGCGTGGCGCGATAGGGCACACGATTTGCATCCCCGTGGCGCAGTGTGACGATCGTTCGATGCACTGCCTTTGAATTAGACCAATCGGATGCTATTTCTGTTGTTGCTGTGTACAAATGAGCATGCTCGGTATTCATTACGGTTCCGTGCCCTGTATAAAATACAACTTTCTTGACCACATCTTTGATGACATATCCAGGGTAATAAATCATCCCCTCCTACTCCATTTATCTGATTTATTTTACACCAACTGTGTCTTGCCAGCATGCATGCTACCATTTCCACCGCTATCCTAAGCATAGCTCAAGGCTCTTTAGCGTTGGTGTAACTAGAAGCTCTATATACTACTTTTGAAAATGTTCTTGTGATAACAAATTCCAACTTTTAATTTCAATTTGTCATAAAAACTAGTGCTATATCATATTTTATAAAAACAAATGTCCAAATTTCGAGAAAAAAAAATCACATTATATTATCCAAAGAGCAGATTTTAGTTTTAAAACTAGCCCAAATCGTGGAAAGTCATGTGGTAATACTGCAGCCCCTCAGGCTTGTTTCTAGTTCCACCGCTGCCACACTCAAGGTCCCCCAGCATGGGTGGAACTTACTAATACTAGCGTCATGGCCAGTTCAACCTATCAAACTTGGGCTCAAACCTTACAGGCAACTGGAATGTAATGTTGTATGAATATTCACATATGCAAAATACTCCATTACGTTCCATCGTCCAGTATAGTTTGAGCCAAGTCTCAGATATTGCCTGACCATGGTTTGACAGGGGCTGACATATTGAATTGGCTATCATGCTAGTAGTTGTGTGTGAACGTGGTGTCAATGAGGGTGATACACCCTGGACCAACTGTCTAGACGACCCGAAAAGACACTCGCTGTAGCCATTTTGAACTTTTGACTTTAACCAAATTTGAAATAGTACTAATTCCAATGACAAATTGAAGTTAAAGTGTGACTTTCCCAACACAACAACTTTCAAAAGTAAGAATTTGGGCTTCTTTCCACCCAGAAATTTATCCAATTTAATTGAATCTAAATAAACTTGTGTATGAGTAAACTTTGAACATTTTCTGTCAGAATACTTTTAGCTAATTACGTTAATATCATATGGAATTCACTCGTTCGACCAACAAACAATATGAACATTATTCATTTATGAGCATTAACACAAGAAAAACAGCAACAACAGTAATAATTTCGTTTCTAAAGTCCCCACTAATACCATGCTAGTACCAAGTTCTTCCACTATGAAAAAACCGGGATACAACCCCTGGCGCGGTGGGGCCTTGAGCAGTGCTTGGCCAGCGATCCTAGTAGCCGGGCTAGAAAATACACAGGCGTGGTGCAATAAGTCAAATTAATCAGCCAAAGAAAGTCATGATATATAACCCCGGATACCAGGGCATATCCGTGGTCAAAAAAATCTCAGAATATAAAGGGAACGGAACCGTAATGTCGTGAAATTCCACGAGTAAATGGACACTTTTTGGACGTACTATTTTCCCAGTCCCTATATTTGGTCCGCCATTTTTAAAGATGGCGGCCATATAGAGGGACGCGGGGACCCAGTCTACGTTCTATGTGCACTGCACCAAAAACAATTGTGTATGCAGTGGGTACAAGAAGCATCACCTCTTTGCAAATATACCTAAAACAAGCCAAAAAAGTATTAAAGGAAAAATGATTAAAGGAAAAATGATTAAAGTTTATTCGCAAAAGCAAAAATAAACGAGGACTTTTAAGGTACATTCTGTCATTTCGGAACAACCATTCCCCCTAACCACCCCCCCCCCCCCCCCCCCCCTCTTCTCCCCCATTTTGTTATCATTTGCTTCAAAACTATAGAATGATACACATCACATTGTGATTCTTACTGTCTAAAAGCAGAGTGCGAAATGCGAAACGCAGAGCAATGATATAACATAACTAGAGCGGTTGACGTGTTTCGCGATTCTCGAGATTTAGGAATTGGAATGCCAAGTGGTCTACCAGTAAGAACTGATCTAAAGACGATTTGGATTGAAAGCTGTGAGTATTGCGCAATAATAAAAGTCCAGCTAGACTTGTATTATCAAACTAATTTTCTTGTAAAGTAACTAAAACATCATCAACTCCTTTCTTTGTTTGAGCAAGGAGTTATTATGTTTACTACAAACAACCCCTTGGTTTGAGTAAGCGAATTTATGCGTCTAGACCGGACAAATAGAGAATAATAACTGCGTAACAGTTTTTTTCGTGAATTTGTTTTTAAATCCGAATGACCATGACAACAACCAAGGATTTTAAAATCAAATTCACGAAAACAGCTGTTACGCAGTTATTATTCTCATTCATTACTAAAAAAGATATTTATCCTAATTGTTGATTAGTACCAATATAATCGCGCTAATAATTAAGTACTTTTCTGTCTATTATTTTGTCCAATCCTTCTTAATTATTGATAATTATTGAAACGGTCCAAGTCGGGTCATGCCCTCATTAATATTTTTATCATTCAACCAATCAAAAATTAAGCTTTAATCGTGTTTCCTCATGACTCATAAAATTTCACTAAATATTCAGTAAGGCTTAATGAACAAAGCAATCGAACACTTTGGCGCAGTACTTTTGGGCAATTATTAGTAACCTGCGCTCGGCGTGCGCGTTCTCATCTTACGATTAATTCGAATGGAATGCACATGGTACGCAGCTATCGCGATTTTCCAAAACATGTTTTGTTACCAACAGAAATGTTGAATAACGGTATGTACTAGTATATTATAAAAATAATGTCAAGGGCAGTATAATTAGTGTACTTATAATGAACACATAACGTGGACCCCACGGACATTTCTTTATTATTACCACAAACCTGCCCGGTACTCTTTGCTAATTATCAAACCATGATAGCTAAACGACTGTATAAACTAATAGCAATTCTTTCGTTTAAAAGGTGGCTAGAAAACCCACTTGATATTCTACGATAACCACGGTTCACTTCATTTGATCTTTGTTAAAAAATACAATTTACTTCGTAATGACGGAAATAGTTGTGCGGTGAATGGCCGTACAGTGTCTTACCTACTCCAGATAATAACTTCCATGACATATCATTGAAAAGATGGTTCCTGCTTGTGCTATGAACTGCTATGGTTGCACACCACCAAATACATCTCCCATAGGGTTACACGTGAAATGCACAATTTTAAAATGGATATTTCTCGACGTTATAAGAAACTGGTAACTTGAAATTTGGTTTCAACTTGAAGATGAAAGCCATGACTACTAACTCAACAACTCATATATGGGGGGTAACCGGCATAATTTTGAGCTAGAGCCTTTTCAAAAAGTACGAGTTGAGTTTTCCTGGTCACACGCAATTGTTGATTAAGATTATTGCGTCAGATACCGGAAATGACCTGAACACAAATGTCTCTGTTAAAATATTAAAAAATCATCATTGCATCAATTGTTTTGGACCTGAAGAACGCTGATGTGTCTGTCAAATTCACACTATATTAATTTTGCCATAACATGTAGTAAATACCCTAATTTTAAACTGTAATTTACAATACACTCTTAGAAGGTCAGGATCAAATATGAGACGAAAAGGATCAATTTTGATCCAGAAGCGGTATCACATATGAGCTTACCCTTTCCGGATCAAAGTGATCCGACAAGCAGGATCAAAAAGTTTGATCCGAAATGGGATCAAATATTTCTGTCAAATGATACTGAAACGGATCAAAATAATGATCCTGCTTGTCGGATCACTTTGATCCGGAAAGGGTAAGCTCATATGTGATACCGCTTCTGGATCAAAATTGATCCTTTTCGTCTCATATTTGATCCTGACCTTCTAAGAGACCCACTGCAGACTATATATCGAGTGCAGTAAGCTTACTACATCGTGTAGGCCTAGTACATCGCAGTGATCGTGACATTTTGTGAGGAGCATTTTGACCGAAAATCGTACTGATGGCACTGGTCAGGTACAAGAAATTTGTTCACAAGAATAGAGCATGTTCAAACATAAAAAATAAAACTACTTTACCGACAAAATCATGTAACATTTTACAGATTAGACTGGATAACTTACCGCGGTATTTCACCCTTGTTTCAATGGCGACCGAATTCAAAAGATCGTCTGCTTGTCGTCTATCGGTTTGCGAAAGAGTGACGTCAGTCACCTATTGACCAATGAACTTTTTCATCGAATTGATCCGGAAATCAGATCAAAGTTGATCAAGGTGAATTTGATCCGTTTGTTGATATCTATCTGGAAACGGATCAAAACGATCCGAAAACGGATCAAAACGATCCGAAAATGATCCTTAAAGGATCAAAACAAAGTGAGCCGGAAATCTACTCATGTATTTGATCCTGACCTTCTAAGAGTGTAGGTCTCCCGTTTCGGCATAGAAACGGGCCGGTTTTGGACTTTTGCCTCAAAGGGGGTAGAGCCAGACGTTATTTATTGGTGTGAAACCCTATGTTAGCCCATGATATTGGGCCAAGTGACCAATTGGATGCTATTTCCCTATATTTGGTCCGCCATTTTTTAAAGATGGCGGCCATATAGAGGGACGCGGGGACCCAGTCTACGTTCTATGTGCACTTCACCAAAAACAATTGTGTATGCAGTGGGTACAGGAAGCGTCACCTCTTTGCAAATATACCTAAAACAAGCCAAAAAAGTATTAAGGTAAAATGATTAACGAAAGTTTATTCGCAAAAGCAAAAATAAACGAGGACTTTTAAGGTACATTCTGTCATTTCGGAACAACCATTCCCCCTAACCACCCCCCCCCCCCACCTCTTCTCCCCCATTTTGTTATCATTTGCTTCAAAACTATAGAATGATACACATCAAATTGTGATTCTTACTGTCTAAAAGCAGAGTGCGAAATGCGAAATGCAGAGCAATGATATAACATAACTAGAGCGGTTTACGGGTCTCGCGGTTCTCGGGATTTAGAAATGGGAATGCCAAGTAGTCTACCTGTTGGAACTGATCTAAAGACGATTTGGATTGAAAGCTGTGAGTATTGCGCAATAATAAAAGTCCAGCTAGACTTGTATTATCAAACTAATTTTCTTGTAAAATAACTAACACATAGGGCTTTGTCCTATCAGTTGTGAATTGAATAACTGCATACGATCATTCCAAAAGCAACAACCATGGTTTCTTACCTAATTGAGGGTGCTTTTATGTAACGGTCGTGGAAGTTTTTGTTTTGATGCTGTGTTAGCATAATTAATCAAATGTCGTAATGTTGTCTCTGGGATTGACATCAATCATGCCAATGTAATATTATTGTATGTATTCATTAAATAAGAAAAGTTGGATAAACAACCCCGAATGAAAGCTGTCAATTGTTTAGATACCGATGATCAATATGAAGAGTTTCTATGCACAAAAAGGTAAACACCATTTCCCTAAATTGAATTGAACATACCGTGCTGCTATATATATCTATTCAACATCAAACCCAACAATCAACGTCATAAACATATAAATACACTACCAATTCATTGTTCATGCTCATAGCAAATCCGAATGGCGTTTGGCGTTAATCTATTTTTGCAAATGAACACTTGAAATCGTTTGCACTTGGTAGTATATGCTATGTTCCTTCCAGTGACATCCAGAATCGCGACCGAACTATTTTCTTGCGCAATTTTTGCCAAGCAAGGGAGGATGGGGCAACTGGACCGGTTAAGGGGGCTGTCAAGTGTCATTTCGTATTTTCCAGGAATTTCACTTTTCTTCATTTTTCAAAACTTCAGAGTGTTATCTATCAGTACATGCAAAGAAATTTTCAATTTTGAAATTCCGAAAGCCTATTTAGAAGGATTTAAATCCCTTACTGTGATCATTGACAAAGTAGAATGGAAAAGTCTGCCCGCAGGGGATCAGCGAACTCCCATGCGCCGCGTATCCCGTGTTTTGTTTTTCGCAAATTAGCACGCGCCAGTCCGCTTAAAATACGCGACGCTGTTGTTTCGAAAGCCGTCAGTGCGTGCTGCGTTACCCGCTATGTTTTTGCCGCGTTTGAGGGCTTGTTCATACGCATTGTTTACGCATCGGAGGCCCGACTAATCAAACCGTCATTTTTGCCGGGGTGTGGCTGAGCCTGAAGCAATTAGTAGGCCTTTTAGTAAAACAAGGCTTTAGCACAAGCGTTAGTGTCAAGGAGTTGGAAAGAGAGAAGGAAAAAAGATAAAAAATAAAGGACAGAGAAAGATTTTGAATCCATGATCGGAGTGAAACATTGTAAGGAGTATCAACAAGACTTACACCGGGTTTTATCCGAAGACGTTAATGTTTTGTTTTTGTTTGGCCTTTCGATGTTGTACAAGTCCGTTCCACCCGCCCCGTCCATCCAATAGGGCCTACCTGTTTATCTATTTATTGTCATTACTGAATATGGTAGGCCTATTACTTCGTATCGTTTTTAAGTTAGCTAGTTCTCAATTAGTTCAACTCGGTGTAGGCTACTAATTTGTCATTCAGTTATATCAAACATAATATCAATTATAAGTGCCATTTTACCTAGGCCTACATGGGCATGATCGGAGAAGCATCCTCGGGCCGATGAGCCGATGCTATCAAATGGTTCACATGGTTATCCCATAGTTATATAGTCTAACTTTGTATAGTATGTGCACACGCGGCAATCAAAAACACGACATGTGGAGTTGGGGGGGGGGGGGGGGTATAGGGCCATGGAGAGCGGGAGTGGGGGTATAGGGCTATGGAGAGCAGGGATGGACAGCCTCTCCTGGCATGTATTTTAATATAATATCCATTATAAGCTCATTTATTTCAGTTGCGTTCGGGTCTAAGGCCCCGGCCGCTGTTAGGCCTACGGTCTGGTGACATGCCATATGAGACAAAATAAGTTCCAAGATAACCAGAAGTAGGCCTATACGGCCAAACAAGTCATATTTCTAACAAATCCTCCTAAAATGTCATAGTTAAATTGAATAATATAAAATTCTGGAACATTCCAAATGAAATTCGGACTGAACAAAGAACAGAGATCTTCCCATTTCGATCGCTAAATGGCCCATCATTCATATTTTTGAATCAATGAAACGTCCGAATGTTCTAGACTGAAAGCAAAGGTGAAAGGGATGGGATTATGGGAGAGGATGCTCTATATTTCTGCCCCTCGGACCCACCCCAACAAAAAATAGGGTAACATCGGTTTGGTTTATCACGAAGTTATGAGATGTAAACAATAGGCCTGATTAATTAAATGTGTGGTTGCACCTTTGATATCCTTGTACTTTTGTGTCCTCTCAATGAAAAAAGTTTCAATCTAGGTATAGGCGACAAGGCAATTCATAGGGATAGCCAATAAATAATAAAACCATATGCAGTAATGGAAATATCCACATGACTGTATATTATAGGCCTACTAGAGCTAATTGTTAATAATGACCGTGTTTTCACCGTTATCATTGTTATCTTCAGTAGATAGCAAACTACTTTTATAAGAATGTTTCAAATTTTATAAGGATGTTTCAAATTTTTCTCTCTCCTTTACTAAGTCCTTTATCTAGGATAGGTGTTGATTTTTATACCCAGACTACTCACTAATCCCGCCACGGTGCATTTTTAAATGATCACATTGATAAAGACTTGACTACACTGGGCCTATAATGATAAACTCTGATGATTAGCCGCAGAGTGTTGCGCACAGAAATTAATACACGAGCGTCTAATCTTTGTCAACCGGTTCAACGCGCACGCGTCACCATTTATTTTGCCAACTCAAAACATTCCACGCGCGTCTGCGCTCATTGTCGATTAACGCACGCGCTTTCATGCGTTACGCTTCCCGGAAATTGTGAACGCACTTCGAATGCGCATGAAATGGTAGGGCTTCTTTTACACACTCGACATCATGAAAAAGGTGTTTTTTAACACACATTTGAGGTTATTTTGATACCAAGAAAAGAACAGTTTGTAATGAAACTCTGCACGAAGTTGGGGATTTATATGCTTCCCACAATATCTAAAGAACAGGATTTGAAATACGTGTATTTCCCCGTAAACCATGATCAAACGGCGGTATTGTCACATTTCACATTCATCGGTTGATTTCTTTATGTTCATTTTTGAGAAAAAATACGATTTACAGACACGATAACTCAATACAAACTGCATCTGATGGACAGCAAGTAAGTTTAACGCAACAACCATGATCTTCGCCAGGTTCCATTTTTTTTGTTTTTTGTTTTAGGTCTATTTTCCGATTTTTCGGATCATTTTGTGGAAATTCACGTTTGTTGTATTTAAAAATCCCATTTTGTTGCCTTATTTGGTCAATAAATAAAAAAATATCTCAGTAATCAAAAAACAAAAAAAATGGAACCCGGGTAATTTTCTTAAGATTACAAAAATCGTAAAAGGACAGATTTTCAGAAAATATTTTTTGGGTTACCTTGTCCGAATTGAAGACTGGTCAAAATTCTCGTTTTTTATGATTTTCTCCAAAATGGTTCTTTTTAGAGCAATTTCATGTTCATGGTTAGATTTATTGAACCCTTTCCTTCAAAAAAATGTATACTTGTATATGGAATATATGAATAATGACGTAGTTACGGCAGTTTTACGGAAGCTATTTCTGACACTTGACAGCCCCCTTAAGCATATTTCATGATATAAAAGCTTAAAGCTCGTGTAAATATTTATGGAATTGCTATGAAAATATCACGCATGTAACTGTTTACATATAATATATAATCAATGTTAAAAAATATCCAAACAAAAGGCCAATTACCACTAACTTAAAACTTTACTTGGCACGGTCCAGTTACCCCATCGTTGGGGCAACTGGTCCTATATGTTCCAACGGTTAGAATACACAGAAATCATTGATTGACAACACGGTAACTAAGCAGTATTTTCTTTACAAACTCATTTCCATATTATTTAACGTGTAAAAATGATACAGGTCTCATGAAACCCATGTTTTATACAGTTTTCGTGGTTAACGTGTAAAAAGCAGTAATACTAATGGTGTACAAAGCAAGCGCAATTTTCGACTGCACGTTTATTATAGATAAAACGGTATGAACCTAGTTAAATGGTTACATGGTTGTGATATTCAGACGCCCCATACATTTGTCTATATATACCCCTTTCTTTAATGATTTTATTTACTTCATATAATCAACATTTAGTACTTATAATAAACCATCTTGATATTTAGCCAGCTTTTCATGTTACAGGGGAAGTTAGTCAATATGACAATGATGACCCAACGGTTGATATACACAAAAAGCAGTGGATAAAATACATAAATCATGATATTTCGTCATAGCAAATACCTTTACAGACACCATTCAAAATATAATAAAGATGTAATTCATAATACCGAGGTTTTAAACCATTCTAAAGCAATTTCATGTCATATTGTAATCCTTCAATATCAGAAATAGTGGTATTAGACCCGAAATGCCCCAAAATGTCTAAGAACTTGAAAGAATGTGAATTATTTCATATTCTATTCACATTTCAATACCGAGTCATGTTTTATTGACACTAACAACTCATTTTCAAAATGAATTTTACAATTTTGATTAAGTTTTTGCAGGCGGTCCAGTTGCCCCACACCCCTTCGGACCACTTACCCCAACAAATGACGTAGCACTTTGTCGAGATGAAACGTTATTAAAACACGCCTATGACGTAATACATTTTACGCCAAAATGTTTTAAAACATACCACCATTTGTCATAATAATCAATAACTCCAATACATTTCAGAAAAAAAGGCAAAACTGCATTTTTGTTTTTAGCCATTACACAGATTTCTGTAGCCAGTGAGTATCTTTGAATTCGCAAATATTACGGCGTTCGGGTCCTACAAGTAGACGAGTGTCTTTAGATAAGTAAGAAATGGTGTACTTTGTTATTTGCAAATTCATGAACTAATAACTCTACCAAATGAATACCCGTGATAATGATTTAAGTTGAAGCATTCTTTAAATGATATTCATAACTTTTGAAAATGTGCGTACCACCGCGCTTCCACTCAAATTGATCGTTACATGGAAACGCGGACGCACAGCGCAGGTTATTGATATATTGCCAAGACCTCCAAAATGTACTTGTACGCGCATCAATGACCTGGGGGCGTGGCGTTTTGTGTGACGTTGTGCATGGTAACAAGAGGCAGATGTTTGCGAGTGGGGCCCTGAACATGGATACACGCGACACGACTACTCGCGGCTGTACTTTCAACAATACAAATACTACATTGAAAACACAACAAAACACCATTTTTATATCGTTGTAAAATGTCAATGATGAACGGCAAATTTGGTCTGCATGATTTGAATAACTGGCGTGTGTTTGTACCACCAGCGCGGCGGCTAGCCTGCCTTACAGAGATACTGACTGGTAACTGGACGTCCCTCATCAGCAGCGAGCGCAGACTCGGTGAAATTTTGTTAGCTTCATCATGGACCCCCAAATGACACAAGTGACGAGCAAGGACGTACAATGTATGTCATAGCGATTGTATTAGCTAAACATCGCTCTGACGTTGCGTGTCTGTCTCAGTCTCACCGGCAAGCACGGCCGTATCAAGCATCAGTGAAATAAATCTGATTACAGGGCTAACAAACTAGTATAAAATTTGACTGGGGACGCAAAATAAATCCCATGATAAACAGCCTAGTACAGAACAGGAATCTGTCTCATCAAAGGTGACTTTATATTAAAATGTTTCAATTCAAGAAACGTATTCAAAATCGAAGTCAGGCGTCATCCATTCTTGTTGTAAAACCGAAATTGACAAGATTAAAAAATGTTAGGCTAAATTAACTAGACCTACGTACGAGCCTACTCCTAGCTAGGCCTATGATAGCCATCCCGTCTACGACACATGACAACCCGTTTAATTTTTGTCAAAGCTTGACAAACACCTGACACTGCAACTATAATAATAACTAAGGCAAGACAACAATCAACATACTTTTGTTTGTCAAAAAGACTCACGATGTAGGCTAGGCCATCAATCATTACTCACCGAATAACGTCGTCTCTAAACAAGCAGACAAAGAATGGAATCGTACAACACGATTTAGCTGCGATTTTGATTATATTTCCCCATCAATTGACCATAAACAAAGAAGGTTGTTGACGTGATTCGACTTTGATCCATGGATCCATGAGACATCATGATCCCGATCATGATCATTTGCATTGACTTTTTCAATGATGAATAAGCTTACAAAAATAGCTTCAAAAACTTATTCGTACGGTAGATCTGAGACGAAATATTCGTCCAGGGTATGAAGTCATATTTCATATAATATTATTTCCAATCGGCAAAATTGATCTTTCCTGCTTCTGAATTCTTTACAGGATCGGGAATGAAGAAGTTGTTTATTTATTTTCCGTGCTTGTTTGCAAATCAAAAACTAAATTAATTTGTGGCCCTGAACATGCATATTATTTGCCGAACTGTGATTGGTCTATCTCATAATCGTTTTTTATAACAGCTTCTCCGCTATTGGTCAAAGAAAAACATTCCAGAGAAAAACAATGACGTAGTGGGGAATCCCCTAGATTGCTCCATTATTCAATGGGGTGGTGTTTATTTACCTCAGGGGGAAATGACACAAAAATACGAACTCCAAAGTCAAAATATTAACCTTTAGCATGTTTAGAATAACTTAATATTACAATTTGGATGCTAATCAACATTAAATTACAGTTATGAATAAGATTGGTGACTTTGTACGGACTATTCTAAGGTTCTTGTTTGAAATCGCTGACTTTGTTTTGGTACCTCGGGATTGCCCCTCGGGGCAATCCCTTGGTACCAAAACAAAGTCAGCGATTTCAAACAAGAACCTTAGAATAGTCCGTACGCAGTCACCAACCTTAAAATATTGATCGGAAATCCAATCCACCAATGTCCCAAATTAGCAATATGCGCCATTTTACGGTCATTTCAACCACAACCTATGGTTTTAATCATATTTCGGAAAGTCCCTAAGCACACTACAATATAGCACCCATCAAATGCAATATGCACCTAGTATCTTAAGACGACTGTACTGCATGTATATTTACTGTTGCATATCTGTTAAACATGATCTAAACCCATCTTCATATATCGCCCATACTATCTGTGAATTTTCAGTCAGTCACTCAAGGAGTTAGCTTCAAAGATATGGAGAAAAATCACATGTGTAAATACCCTAAAGTTCCAAATGTTTTGGATTGTAGAAGGTAAAGATATATGTCAAGTATCAACAAAAGTCGTATTGTTCAAAAGAAAGCAGTATGCCCATACAATTACAAAATCCTTCATTTCGGACCACTTGCCCCACGGTCCAGTTGCCCCATATTCCCCTACATTAAATTGCTAAGTATTTACAAAATCCATCTTACACGTTTAGGAGTCCCAGAAATCAATGTTGGATGTTGAGGTCTATGTTTGTGGTTCGTCTGCTGATTATTTCAAGTACGGTATAAAGTGTCCGATTTCAAACACAGTTCATATACCGTATACGCTGTTATGTATAGTGTGTTAGGTGTGTTTTTAATTAAATCGTTACTTCTGTTTTACAGTTTTGTATCAATTTTCGAAGGATTCGTTATTCCATTTCCATTTTACGACCATACGCTTCAAAATCCTGTTTTCGGCCCACTCCCACCAAGGTTACTTGCTTAGGTGTCTACCTCGGGGATCAGTGTTTTGACCGAAAGGTTATACACACACAAAACCTTAATTGTGTATACAGAATCTATTCAGATGGGATTGAACTTTATTTATTGTACAATCTAAAATGCATTGCCAAAATCAGGTGACATAGAAAGATCTATTTGACCACTTCAAGAAGGAAATATTTGTCGCATAGTTACTTCTCATTTGAGACAAAAATCTTGAATTTACAAACTTGTGTCCTTTTTTTTCTCGATTACTGCAATTGTTTGCGATCATCATGTCCGACCGAGAGGTCAAATTAAGCGGTTTTTTATCATTTGTTTTCTTCAATTTTTAATCCACTGTATTATTGCTTCTCATTCGCCAAAGTTTGTTTTACAAGATATTTCTTAACATAAATGTGTCCTTCATCAGCAAGGAGCACACAGATTTATCGGGTTGGACATCCATTCGATCTTGAAAGAACATAGCATTTCATCATAGTTTTATGTCATTTTCTCGGAGTGTTATTTCCAACTCCCGATCATTGTTTGTTCGTGTAGAATGTACAAGTTGTAATACAAAGTATATTCTAAATAGTGAGTATCGCTTAGAACTATCAAGAACAACAGTCCAAGCAGATCATAGAACTTTTGTATCTAATAAAAGGAACAATCTTCTTCTCCAATCCAAGGAAGTTTCTGGGTTTTTGTTCTATAAAGCTTCAACATACACTTCTATAAATTCTGTTAGTATTTTTTTACTACAATGTACATTTTAGCACCGTGAATATCGTTCTAGGGAATATTGCATTGTTCATACATGTGAAGTCCGATCAAAATCGAGAGCGCTTTTCGTTTCGATAATAAACAAAGAAATTTACAATGTCCTACTGTAGCCTGTAATAACAATATCAATGAATGAAAAGCAAACTTAAATACTGCCCTCTTTTGATTAACAGGAATTGGCCGAATATCCCTATAATAGGTAAGTAGAGGACATTACCATTTATGATTGCTTTTAGCTGTATTTCTGTTGTTTCGGACTATTGGAGGGCTCTTAAACCTAGCCACAAATTACAAAACACGGTTCATGTATTTTGATATAGAAATCATAATCAACCCAGAAGACAAGTCTGGAAAATAGCAAATTACCAATGATAACAATACAAATCATTGTAGATTTCATTTACACACATTCAAAATAAAAATAAAAATTAGTTTCTCGTCCTAACTTTTGGAAAAAAGGAGGATGAGGTCACTTTTCTAATAACCAATGCGAAATTACCATTACCAGCAAGGTATTGCCTGATTGGTTGCGTAAATTGAGGCGAACGAGGCCTTTGTCAAATCGTTTTATTTCATGGTTCTTTGGGTTTGTTTACACAAAACCTGGTTTAAAATGCTCATTGGACTAAAGTTAATATGCTACCAAGATGTCAGGTTTTTAAATATATATTTTAACAAAAAGGTAATGGAAGAAATAAAGAAGAAAAAAGAACATTGCAGAATTCCTGAAAAGGGATGCGTGAGGGGATGATAAACTACTTTATTGTTTTACTTGGCCCAATATTATGGACTAACAGCAGTTCATAGCACAAGCAGAAACCATCTTTTCAATGATATGTCATGGAAGTTATTAAAGGGATGGAGTAGGTAAGACACTGTACGGCCATTCACCGCACACCTATTTCCGTCATTACGAAGTAAATTGTATTTTTTAACAAAGATCAAATGAAGTGAACTGTGGTTATCGTAGAATATCAAGCGTGTTTTCATAGAGCACCTTTTAAACGAAAGAATTTCTATTAGTTTATACAGTCGTTTAGCTATCATGGTTTGATAATTAGCAAAGAGAACCGGGCAGGTTTGTAGTAATAATAAAGAAATATCCGTGGGGTCCACGTTATGTGTTCATTATAAGTACAATACTGCCCTTGACACTATTTTTATAATATACTAGTAGGCTATATACAGTTATTCAACATTTCTTTTGGTAACAAAACATGTTTTGAAAAATCCCGATAGCTGCTTTCCAACCATATGCATTCCAATCAAATTAATCGTTAGAACGCGCACGCCGAGCGCAGGTTACTAATAATTGTCCGAAAGTACTGCGCCAAAGTGTTCGTTTGCTTTGCTCATTAACCGACCAATCAAATTAAAGCCTAACTGAATATTCAGTGAAATGTAATGAGTCATGAGGAAACACGATTAAAGCTTTTTTTTGATTGGTTGAATGATAACAAATTAATGAGGGCATGACCCGAGTTGGACCGTTTCAATAATTAAGAAGGAGTGGACAAAATAATGGACAGAAAACTACTTAATTATTAGCGCGTTTATATTGGTACTACTACTAATAATAATAATAATAATAATAACACTAATAATAGTCGGTTTTTATATAGCGCTTTACATAGTGTGGAACACCGTCTCAAAGCGCTTTACATTGGCTTATTATTGCTCCCATTTACATCATTTATCTAATCAACGATCTAACTAATCAACGATTTGGATAAATATGTATCTTTTTCAGTAATGAATGAAAATAATAACTGCGTAATAACAGCTGTTTTCGTGAATTTGATTTTAAAATCCTTGGTTGTTGTTATGGTCATTCGGATTTCAAAACAAATTCACGAAAAAACTGTTACACATTCTCTATTTGTCTAGACGCATAATTCGCTTACTCAAACCAAGGGGTTGTTTGTAGTAAACATAATAACTCCTTGCTCAAACAAACAAAGGGGTTGATGATACATACATACATATATATACAACAAGTACTTGTGATGCGCCATTCTTCGGAGGCTCAAAAAATAGCATAAGAATAATAAATAATGAACATAATAATATAAGAAGCAAACAATTAGTACCTTCTTGAAGGCAACAACAGAACAAACTGTCTTATATAAAGTGCTCAACAAAAGAAAGTCGTACACTTTGTTTAGGTCAATTAAAGTAACTTTTGATTGTTTTTTTACCAAACAGGCTAAATAGACATTTGGATGAATCTTTTAGGCACATTTTGATACCAAATATAACACCTGGCAACAAAGATAAACCATGATTAGCGCCATTTAAAGAAAATTAGTGACTTTTCAAAAGTCACATTTTCAATTACTACACGGGAGGAAAATGTGTGTGTGTGAGGTTCACCCCGTGTGTGACACTGTTATTAACCAGCCTGACCGGCGGGCAATCGATCACACAGTGCACTACCTTGCGCTGGATGTACACTTAGTGAGCGGGATATTTGATTCCGAACATAAAGGGCATTATGTGCTTGTTAACAATTGGTGTTTTCTTCCGCGTAGTGTATTGAAAATGTGACTTTTGAAAAGTGACTAATTTTCTATAAATGGTGCTAATCATGGTTTATCTTTGTTGTTAGGTGTTATGTTTGGTAACAAAATGTGCCTAAAAGATTCATCCAAATGTCTATCTAGCCTGTTTGGTAAAAAAATAACCGAGAGTTACTTTAAATGACCTAAACAAAGTGTACGACTTTCTTTTGTTGAGCACTTTATATACGAAGATCATTCTATAATCTAGATGCACACCATGCTGCACGTCTCTCATTCTCTCCCGTCTTGACTATTGCAACGGACTATTATCTTCACTACCAAAATCATACAATTTTCGTATACAGCTTTTACAAAACTTGGTTGCAAGACTTGTTGTTAAAGGGACAGTGGTGTTGAAAATTTTAAATGTTTAAAAATTTACTTTATAATTCAAGATGAACATTAAAAATTGCCATTATTGTTGTTTCTACTAACAAACACACAGCAAAACTTGATTAAAACAATATCATCGCTATTTATTGAAAAACGCCCTCTATGCAAATATGGTTCGCGTTATGTATCACGCGTACTGCAGGGGGATACTGTCGGACGTAAAATGCTCGTTGCGGCTCTACGAGCATTTTTGATTTTGAATCGACGTTTTCTTGTACAAAGAGAGCTGATTTTTCTTAATCCTTATAGGTGTAAGTTCATACATGTAATACAATTATAAAAATATACTAATCCTAGTTTTTATCACAATTGAGGGCGCAGTCTCCAACACATCTCTTAGTGCCCCTTTAATGTAAATAGACAGAGAATATCTTTTAAATTACGTTTGTAAGTTTATTAACTGAATGGTCTTGCACCTATGTATCTATCAAATTATTTAAAAATTGTTTTGATAGTGGTTCAATTGATTAAAATATATGACTTTTTAACCAAAACTATGGCAGGTTATGCGTTCTAAAACTTTCATTTTGGTTTTGACAAAGGATCATCATACTTTACCAATGTCGAATCAACGCGATAGTCACCATCTTCCTTTAACAATTCAAAACACCAAATAAAATGAATTATTGATGATTAAACTGATTCCGAATTAGTCTCCACAAGTCAGTTGATTCCATTGGATTATGATTGATCCAAAACTAGGACATGTCCTTCTACAGCGTGTCTTAGACAACCTGCAACTTATGGTCCCACACCACCAAATCAGTGCCCTATTGCTTTGTGTGGTTAAGAGGTCAAGTTTGTGTTTCATTTTTTCACCTTTAGAGCAAACTGGTTCATTCAAATCATTGCTTTTATTGTGAAGATCTAGATGTCTTCTGTTTCAAAACAATCACTTTTGTGGGGGGTAACCAGCATTTTTTTTCGCTACGGGCCAATGATATTTATCCTACATGTAGGTACGACAGACTGCCTTTATCCTAAAATCAGTGATTCTAGCTCTAAATTGGTGGAAACAGTGAAATCGTGTAAAATGATACCATTCAAGAAAAAGCTAGAGATTTTGGGACTGATGTGGAGGAAATAACCTACAAATGCAAAATTATGAAACATTTAGGTACGTTTACAGCATTTATTACCTTTTCTAGGATGTTAAATGTAGACTTAAATCTTAATTTCGAAAACTGCCGTGTAATGTCAGAATGCAAAATATGATTTGGTGGTGTGTACTCTTATAGGCCGGGAACCCACAAAGGTTAAATCAGCTGAGAAGGTACAAAATGTTTGGTGATCTGATAAGGTGCCAAGAGTCAATGTTTTATATTGCTGCTGTGTCGCAGCCTGTACGGGTGGCCGCTTCCTGAGACCATAAGGAGCAAGAAATGTAATGGTTGCTTAGTTTCCGAGATGTAGGGCAAACTAAGTCAAAGGTCAAATTGTGCATCGAATTCTTTGTACAGGGGTCAAATTCTCAAAATGCTCCGATTTTATTGAACATGGTCTCAAATTGTTCATATGGATGCCACGAGCCATACACATTTCCTGAGACCATAAGGATCAACAAATGTAATGGTTGTATATCCAACCGATGCTTAGTTTCCGAGATGTAGGGCAGAATATGTCAAAGGTCAAATTCTCAAAATGCTCCGATTTTAATGAACTAGGTCTCAAATTGTTCATATAGATGCCACGAGCCATAAAAAGAATAGTTTGCCATATCTACAATTTAAACATCTATTAGTTTCATTAGGTCAAAGGTCAGGAAGTTGATATAAATTTCAATATAATCAGACCATTTTTACATTTTGACCCTATATGACCTTTGACCTTCGATAGCGGCCATCCGTACAGGCTGCGACATGGCAGCAATATAAAATATTGACTCTTGGCACCCAACTAAATTAATCAGATCATCAAGCCTTTTGTACCTTCTCAGCTGATTAAACCTTCTAGGCTCCCGGCCTGTTATTATGACGGCGCTCTGATTCCACGTTTACAACCTGGAATGCTATATTGTTCATGGAATTTGGAAACCTTCGAAACTCCACATTTTATATCAGAAGTAAGATTTAAAATTGTGCAGTTCGAGACCCATTACAATATTGAAACCTGTAGAAAGAATGCACGCGAATCGCGCAAAGATTTTCAGTTTGTAAATTTAAATGGTCATGGAAAACTTTCCTGAAGCCATCTTGTTCAGCTTGAATAACGAAACATTGAAACTAATACGCACCGGAAGCGCACAAAAATTGGCATGTTCAACACTTGAAAGGTTCAGTATGAAGGTTTTAACGTCCCAACATAATATTTAAAATATTTACGGTGGTTCGAGATCCATTATAATGTTAGAACCTGTAGGAAAAAAGCGCGAATCGAGCAAAGAGAAAATCAGTTTTTGAACTAAAATGGTCCAGAAAAAACGTTCCTTACGCCATCTTGTTCAGCTTGAATAATGAAACATTGAAACATTTAACACTAAAAAGGTCCAGTATAATGTGTTTAACATCCCCACATTAAAATTATGGGGACGTGACCCCGTAACCCCCCGTAACCCACTTAACCCCCGCCACCTTCCATTTGCGCCGCCTATGCCCTTACTCTTCCTCCTCCCCTGCCTCCTTCTTTTCCTCCTACTTCTCCTCTTCCTCCTTGTTCTCTTCTTCCTCCTTCTTCTCCTCTTCCTACTTTTTTCTTTTTACTCTTTTGTTAAGAGGGGATATGGCCTGCTGCCGCCCCCCCCCCCCCCCCCTGGATACGCCACCATGGATTGCTATCATGTTGATACCTTAATGTACTAACGAAGCACTAATCATGATTGATAAATGTGATGTGATCTGTAAAAACCCGTGAACTAGGGATTATGGGTCAAATAAAAATTAAAAATCACCTTCAAAAAATTACTTTTAAGTAAGTTTTTATAAAGTTAATTAGAAAAGTGACTTAAAAGTCATTTTTCTAATTAAATTCATAATTTTATTCTATTGAATGTGTCTTGTTGGCCTGTTTTCATGATTTCTTGTTTTGTAGCTTTTTATGACATCACAATCATCATTCAGTCATAACTTTTGTTGTAGTGGTCGTAGAAAAATGATCGAAGCAGTTCTGTAATCAGCAGAGTTTCATCTTTCTTAGTGATATACATATCTCAAATATGAAAAATCCCACCATGTGGCGGGTTATCACAGATCGCATCAGAAAATGTTTTAACAATTACGTATCAAAGAAAGGTACGTCAGTCCAGTTGAACCGACGGGAAATGATATTGCTGTTGCACTACATAACGTCTCAATATCTTATGTATCACACACACACACCCCTTTAATCTCATTCTTCTCAAACTTTTATGTATAAGAAACATTCGGGTTTCATTTCAATTTCAAAACTGTAACTTTAAATAGATGAGATATACTGTCTGAACAAGTTATAATACACCTTTTCCCTCAGCCATTTATAAATGCAGGTCCCTTTTGATTCAGAGCTCTTAAGATACATAATGTGCATCATTTGACTTTTAAGTTAAAAATATAAACAAAAATTAAGCATTAAGTAAAGCTATAAAGAGAAAAGCAGACCGATATTGTAGTGGTGCGATCATGTGGTTAACAGGATCAACATATATCGGCAGTCTCGTTAATTTCTGTATGATCGGTTAGACATGTTTCCGACATACCTCACTTTGATCACGCGTAAGTTAAAAACTAATAACGCGATCTTAGTTTTTGTTTCATAGTCAAAAAGAGGATTCTAAAGTTTCCAGAATGTGTCAACATTATTACAAATATAATCGAGGGCTTAGAGGTAGCACTGACTATGTCCATTTTGACTTTTTGAACATACACCTGCTGGACAAAAACTAAAAACACCTTCACGGACATAATCAAAAGGGGGGTACATAGACATAGACACTTTTTTCCACAGAAAGAAAGTTCATATCCATGTTACTTGTACAATTATCTGGACAAAGTCAAAATGGACATAGTCAGTTCTACCTCTAAGCCCTCGAATTATATGGTGTGAAAGTTAAGCTAGAGCTATAACAAATAAGTTGCAGGTTTTCTAGGACACGCTGTATATTGTAGAATTAATTACTAACCAGTCGGTAAACTGCGCCATCTAAGATAAGATGATGTTTGAGTGACACAAATCCTGACAAACGTCAAACCTCCTCGATAAAGATTTCAATTAAATACCACCTCCATAAAGGTCCTGGCATTTAACAACAGCAGATTGTCAATTCAGCATTTACTGACACGATTATTTATCTCAGACAAAGATGACAAGGATAACAAGCACTTTCTTAGATAGTTGTACTTAGGATTATTATGTTCTCGACGTAGATGCAAATAGATGAACGACGTCAAACAATACTTCCTGCAACAACTTACGATAAGCCGTGCTGGGATATAAAAAAACCTGTTGCAGTATCATCCTGACGTTTCTGTAATTTTTGTTCGCAATGTACGTGTTTCCAAAATACTTGGACCTTAAGCATGTGAAGGGGACCTTAACGGTTATTTTTTAGGCCACCAATCACTAACACACAAATAATAATACAGTTTGTAACCCTAACCCTAACCATTTGTGCTATAACACTAAAATTATCTGCATCCCATTCACAATCTGAGAATCTGGTTTCAACAAATGTTGGGCAAACATCATTATGCTAAGGACCATGTGACGCTTTTACGTATAGAATATTTTAAACATGTTTACAATTTTGAGCGTGTGACATGCGTTGTGATCAATACGCTATGAATGTTTCGCACGTTGATCGTAGGTTTCTTCTACGCTCGGGTCCCGCTAGACATGCTAGATGAGTAAATGAGATTTACTCATACTTGTAATTAGTTAAATAATTAAAGTACTGGATGAAATGAAATAATGTCGAATCAGCTATTTCTGACCGTATTTTAATCTTGACCGGCGTTTTGGCAATTTAGGTGTACGTTCGTGTAAATTTGTATACTAACAACCATTTGAAACAGTTTACCAACATTCGCCGTTTATCATATAAAATGTCATGATTTTCTTAGTTTCGATGTGATCATATCGAAACTAGATGCCGAATTCGGAAGTTATGCTATCGTTTTACTCGCGGACTTTCGCGGCAAATTTCAACCCGAAAGTGCCGTTATTTGCCTATTTGGCATGAAGGCGATGTCAGAATTGTATGACATTTTGGATTGTTGCTATGTTGATGATTACCTTTCATGCCTTTACGTTATTAGCTCATTTAGCTTATCGATACATCGCTCAATGGCCCTTTAACTGCTTCTCCTTACTTGTCCCTCTTATACTACATTTTACAGAGTGTACTTACTTTAAGCTAATGCAATGACGTCATAGTTAATATTGAGAAATCCAACAATGTATTGTTCGAAAGACAAATGTTCATAACGCGCATAATTATTTTGAAATCCCCCTACTATTATTGCTTACATCCCACAACAATTAATGTGACCCAACACGAGTAATGAGGCACAATGAAGAAAATATGAATATTGAGTGATTTACATTATGATTATGTATAAGTTAGAGGACATTTTGGTGCCATACTCAATGTTATATCATACCGTATTCCTAACCAAAGTTACGGATTATTCAAAGCCATATTGTCTCAATAGGCCTACATCAAATACAAATTGTCAAGTTATGGATATTCAAAGTTTTGGTTTTGTTAACAAATCAATGGGAGTAAGTGAAGATAAAATACCTCAAAATGTAGTTAAACTCATTATCTTCATGAATTTGAGTCTTTGGTTTGATAAAAGATATATCAAAGATCAAAAAGAAGATGTTTTATAAATTTGACTTATTTTGATCTTGTCCCATATTTGTGCTCTTAAGCTACTGCAGCATTGTGCCTCATTTACTCATGTTGGGTCAATACTTAATTATAATCCCTCCATTGTTCTTTATCCATTGTTGTTTGCCATGGTTTATTGTTGCGGATCTTGCTTAATTACCTTTGAGATGGTCCTTTCTTGTTTGTATTAGGGAAGTCAGATCTAATCAAAGAGTGTCAACCAGAGATTAGTGCGTGTTCTAACTATTTGCATAGGCGCGATATACGCAAATGTATCATTCAATCCATATTTCAACCTATTACATATCCAGCCGAATATTTACAGATTTCAGTCAGTGGTTTATATTAATGACGTTACGTATCTAAAAATCTAAAAGTGTATTGGTTGAAAGACAAAGGTGCATACGTTGTATTGATCACACTATCACTCAATAGAATCACTCATGCATCCCATACCAAGATCACTTTCATTACATAGTTAATGAGCGTAATGACCAAAAATGACAAATTTTAGGGAGTGCCCCTTTAAATGTGGAGAGGGTGTCTGATGATTTTTAGTATGGGTTTTTGTAATAGTTTGAACTAACTGTCCGTCACATATGATATAAATGAAATCGGCCAGCCCCTATCTCACACCTTCTGCAGCTTCTTAGAAAAAAATAACTAAAATATTTTGAAATTATCACGTTCGTTTTGGTATCTTTCATTGTTTCCAAAGTTGTTCTTGTCTGAATTGTAAGTTAACACAGCAAATTGAAAGGCTTAATGAAAATTGTAGGCAGTTTCGTATTTCATAAACTACAAACAATCCATATGGAAGACACAATTTTCTCGGAATTAACCAATTGAAACCGTCAGAAGTAGTTGCGATATCCAATAACGGAAGATAAGATGTGATAGAACTATGAATTACAATAACCCATCTGGGACAGATGTCTTTAATAATACAGCTCAGAGAAATATTTCAGTTCTTTAAATCCTTAATTTTGTCATCAAATTATTGATAGTCGGCTACAAATATTTCCTTACGTAATATGTATCCCTAATACTTTCTAGGTTACATTTGAAATAATTAGAGTAAGATGTTATCAAAGCGTATCATCAAACGAATTATCAAGTTCTGAAATCATTAATCAAATCACTCACATATTCTAGACAGTGCATTTGGTGGTTGATTTATCCTTCAGACACTGCCAGCTTGTCTATATTATGGCCAAAATTGCATGCCTGCATTTAGATCAATAGGCGGGTTTTACAAGGTCGTATTTTAAATGTAAGAATGAGTTACAAAATCAGATACATGTACATACCTATTAATTAATCAAGAGTAGATATTAGTTTGCAGACAGTTACATGAATTATGTGTACATTTTTCATGTTTGAAATGAGACAGCTATTATATTATACAAGGCACTTATTCGTTAACCTTTCAACAAAACAGAAAAGCATACTGTAAGGAAGGTATTCCAACAACCCTGAAACATACAACCTGATGTTGATGAAGTTAGGAACAATAATAGACAAGGGTGTGTGATATAAGCAAGCCATTCACAATGACAACTCTACCAGGGGGTATCAAAAAGTTTTGTAATCGCCCAGAAGTGAAGAAGCTATATCAATGAAATAGCTGTAATCACTGGTCCTTAAAAACATTATGGTGCAAAAACGGTGTCATAAGTATGTTGACTTTTTATACAGGGGGCGCAAGATGCCAAGGCCATGTATATAAATCAATGACGTCTCCCAACGGTGCTGTGTACATGGTAAACGATAATGGTCCAACAACTTATCCTTGTGGGACGTCTTCCAGAGGAGTATGGGGCTTAGACATTTGTCATTTACAGAGATAAATTGAGACCTACGAGTGACAAATGACAAAATGTAAACAATAATTCTGAGCCTAATATTCTTCTGGAAGGCGTCCCACAAGAATCAGTTATTGGACTATTATTATTTACCATGTACACATCACCGTTGGAAGACGTCATTGATTTACATGGCCTTGGCATCTAGCGCCACCTGTATAAAAAGTAAACATACTTATGAGACCACGTTTGCACCATAGTATTTTTAAGGACCAGTGATAAAACTGACAAAATTTCATCTATATAGCTCCTTCACTTCTCGCGGTATGGACCATCTGGTGAACTGTATCGAGACAGTGTTGGTAGATAATTGACCTGCTGAAGTGTTTCTAGAAATTGAATTCAAATTCAAATACAGTACTATTAATGGGAATTCTAGGCGATGCCAGCAGAGCTAGTCACAATACAAAGGACTCAATTAATTAAGTCAGTTATAAAATGTATAATGTACCATAACTGCTCTCAGGACAATCAAGCTTAATATTGGTGTACTTCAATGATAAAGTGCGACATAACGTTGATTCAAAACTACGTGCTTCTTTAACTTGGTAACATTCAAATTGTGCTTTACTAATGTTTCTAACCGTTGTATCACTTTGTATATAACCTAGATAGCATTCAGGTCGAGTCAGAAAGATATGGACCCCAATCATGCCAATTTAAAACAATATGTAGCCATTATAAAACAAATATACACCTAACACATAAAGTCTCTGACCAGGGGCCATTAGAATCAGTAATCGGTATCAACATCTTAGATATACATTAAACGAACAGTTGTATTACCTGCAATATGGGACCTCATTCCTACAAGTGGATATTTTTAAAGGTTTTGATGACTTAAGGGGGCTGTGCACCTTCAGGTACAGCCTCCTTATTCATTTAATCTATATAAAAGTATAATATTTTTTTGCAGGAAAGGGTTCAATGAATCCAACCATGATCATGAAATTGACCATTTTGGAAAAAATTATAAAAAACAACGTTTTTTACCCATTTTAGGTTCTGCAAAGATAACTCAAAATATATTTTGTCAAATTTTGTCATACTAGTTTTATTATATTCCTCATGCAATTCCCTAGGAACAGGTTTGGGTGTTTTTTTAAATCTCTATTATTTTCCGAATTATCGACCAAAAAGTGCCAACAAATGTGTTTTTTTACCAAAAATTGTGATTTTCACGATTTTGGAGGTAAAAAATCACGTTTTTTAGTTAAGTTAAACAGGCCAACCGACAACGAATTTGTTGAAGTCGTGAATAGATTGTTATTATAAAGTTGTTATTTTTTTCTCTTTAGGGTAACAAATTGGATTCAAAATTGACTAGCATATTATGAGTATTGAATGGCTCTCATAAACGAATTAAAAGGATTAATAAAATAGCTTCGTAGATCACTTCATTTTGTATTGGATTCAAAAACTTACTCATTACAAACAAGCTTTGCGGCCAAATCGATTCTGGGTGCACACTGGAAAATGACATTACTCCTCACTACAGACATTAATATCAATATAAATACCCTACTTTTCTCCAACTTGCTCTAATTGCTGTTTATCCTTGGTGTAAGACAGCACATAATTAACCTAGCACAAAATCCTCTATTGGCGTATTAAAGGATTACACAGCTTTATTCCGTAATTGGGTCTTGACAATAGTCTAACTTATGAATGTCTTACACCAACAATATACCCTAATTGCCAGAAATAAACCCCGTGAACTTGGGTCCAACTCATTTTTGCTCATCCTGTACTACGACTACTAGCACAGATAGTATGCAAAAATATAATTTAATCTGAATATGCAATGTATGATTTTTAGCACAACAGATTACCTATCCAACGTAAAATATTGGATTCAAAAGACTCTGATATGATTAACGAGACGATTCAGAAAAAGTATTTTGAAGACATCTGCACCAGGTGAAGATTGTATTTCGTTATTATATCACACCTTGCTTCCGTAATCGGATAGCAGCAAATATAATCATAATCTTCTCATCATTTCTAAATAAGTGTTTTTCAATCAGTTTATTCTTAGAATTTTTCATTCATTCATTTATTTTTGTCTCATAATTTATTAGTTTTACTCTTAGGCGACGAAGTTGAAGTTTATCTATGTAACATGAAACCGTACTGATAACTAGTGAGTCTTGCAGTTGCTTGTGTTTGCTTACATGTTACTAGACAGGCCCAAATCAGATCAAAATTAAAAGGGCACTGAGAGATATGTATTGGAGTGCGCCCTCAATTTTCCTGGAAATCGGGATTTTTTTTTTATACCTATGTAATACTTAGGCATTTAACTATGGTGATCTTTCTAGAGTAAGTGAAAGAATCAAGAAGAGGCGACTACAGTTTGCTGGACACTGTGTCAGACGTTCTGGGGATGTGGATCAGATCTAGTTCTATGGAAACCAGTGCATGGCAACAGAAATGCTGGACGTCCAGTGTTAAGCTATGTGGATATCCTATGTCAGGGCACTGGATAAACACCTGATAAGATGAAGATCCGTGGAAGATAGGCGTGACTGGAGAGCATCGTTAACATCCGACAGATGCTAAATACGGAAATTCTTTTTTTATTGTTTATTTGTTTTTGCCTACTTTTTGTTTCCCAATTATGGCTTATCGCGTAGTGTTATGCAGCAAAAGTGACTCCACATACTAATGCGCGTGGGGTATGTGAGACAGATCTTTTCTTTCTTGGCCTAAGTCTAACACAATAAAACTTCTATGATCTGCGAATGTACCGCCCTCTATCTGTGATTTTTTCCTAGAAATGCATTTTTGTGGTCAAATTACATTATAATCATGAAACTAAATTATCTTATATAAGTTACAGAGCAATACGTTTCCTAATTACTTAAAATGGATTAATTTTCTGAGTGGGATTTTATTTCGTTCGTAAATAGAATTCCATGGTTTGACACCGTATCAACGCCGTTTACAGTGTTTCCGGTTATGACCGCAATAATACACACAGGTGAACACACATGAAAATATGAAAGAAATATGTTGAAAAATTCCTTACATTTGAAGCAAATTTCCATTATGATTTAATAAAGTTCTGTGATGTTTTTTTACGAAAAATATAGTCAAAGTATATTTATGATTCCAGGAAATTATTTCCAGGAAGTCAAACTTCATTATATAAGAACAAATTTGTGCGAACACCCTCTGCGTGTTTACATGGATTATTAGCACAGATTTGATTTGGTTGTCAATAATTGCGCACGAATGTAATTCAATGATGAGACTCACCTATTGTTTCGTTAAACCTGAAACGAACTGACAAATAACAAAATAACACATGCCAAAGATTTGTTCACCTGTATCTATGAAATCGATGAGCTTTCTCCGGCAATTATTCTAATTTGATTCCCCTGATGACATGTGATTTGTCTTACTTGCAATAAGACTTGGTTTACTGTTACAGGTCTCGAGTCGAGATCTTGACATACGATCTTGAATGATTTTACCACTGGGACGGGTGACATTATCTGCGCGTCGCCGGGTGTTCATGCTTCAGGCATCTTTCCTATTTTATATTCCTCCCTATATGTTTCACATCATGAGTTTGTCACTTTATTTTACACCCCCTCAAATGATCGTTGAAAGGCGCAAGTTTGTTGGAGCCTTATCCGGAGCGGAGAGTAGAGGGCGTAACGATGTTTTTTAAATTAACTCATAGTTGGGTGTAGATTTAGTTCAAATGTCTAAATGTGCAAGGAGAGATTGAATTTCAGAAATCTAAGGTTTGAATTATTTTGATTGTCGTCTCACTTTATTTCTTGTATTTTTGACAGCACATGAATGAGATGATGTTATGGCATGTATTGCCGCCTTACCAATTGGTATTAGCACGAACCTCAGTCTTTTGCTCAACAATTTGAATCGCAAACCTAAAATGACTTCCTTGAGTTTCTGATTTGTGTATTTGTAACTTGTGATTTATTCACAGTTGAGATAAATACATCAGGGGAAAGTGTAATTTCAACTATGGAAATACAACAAACTAAACCTAAAACCCCTTCCTAAAACCCCTTTCTAGAGCCAAGAACGTTAAGTGACGTATTGCTAATAGTAATACGATACACGTGTTAAATTGACGACATCAACATTTTGGACCAAATCGTCTGCAACAAATGTGGCATGAAGGTTTCAACCCTTAAGTACCATGTTATGTCTTATCTGACAACAAATACTCTTCTTATCAGAGCAATCAATAATAGCCCAAGGGATTTGGCGCCATTTTTGAAATCTTACGGAAATTGCAAAATCCCGATGTGAAACAATAGTTTCATTTGTACCCATTGTAACCTTCATCTGTTAATGTTGACAGTACAATGCATCGATCTATACCTCAGCAGCGTCATTTAAGTACCTTAAAGAAGGTAATTGTGCTTGTTGTAGGCTTTAATGGTTCTCACGTCAATTGAACTCTATTCGAATCACTCTTGTCACCTTAAACCTTACTCCCCGTGCGTGTTTAATGGATAATAGGGAGCTTTCAATTTGCACGACGGATGAATCTAGGACGGTTGAATGACACTTTGAGTCATGTGCGTATGCGTCAACTATGTCATCCGTTGGACCTCTAAATGCTACAAGACGTAAAGTGACCAACAACAGTCGTGGTGATAACGGCAACGTTTTGTGTTTTACCGTCGTAAAAACGTCCGTCGTGCAAATCGAAAGCTCCCTCATTTTGGAGGATGGGGAATTGGGTCAACTTAGCGCTGGGGAACGAACCGGGTCGCCGTGTGGAGGGCCTACCTAATCGCGCCACGGGGTCAGCTCGAAAAATCTTAATATTTCTTCGCCATTGGATAGCCCACCTGATCGCGCCACGAGTAGCCTGGCTCACAAGGCCTTATTGTCTGATTATTTTACTATTAGTATACAGTATTAATAGTAGGCATGCCCTGATATGACCCAAACACTTTTACTCACTGAAATGCTCTACATTGTATATGTACCATTCAACAACTCCCCCATACCTTAAGTACAGTAACAAAGCGTTGTTGATTTGAGATAAACCCACTGTTCATATGCAAATTACTAGGATAGCGAACCTTATTTGGAAACCGCAAAATTGTAAACAAACAAAAATGTTCGCACAAATTTGTTCATTTTTTCGGCGTATAAATGCATTTCGCCATGAAATCCTTAAAGTTAGCAAATAGCTTTATATACCGAAATGTAGCTATACCCCTGAGGAAAATATTCTTGGCGAGGGCCATATGTAAAGGTTCACTTCTAAAGCCACAATTTTAGCCGAACCGTCGCTACCTGAGCGCAAGAGAATCGCAATTTTTGCATCATCGCGGCGAAATGTGTTCGCTTTGATCTCCAGGACCGTATCACTATTGAAACGGAGGGGTGTGTTTTGATTTTATACAAATATTCTATAAACATGTATCAAAATGTGTTGTGTAAATTAAACGCATTCTTGATTTAATTTTTCTCCGAATGTTAAAGGTGGTGTGTGAATAAAATGCTATTTACAAAATATTTTTAATTTCACAATTACTTGCGAAATAATTTGTCTTCTCTCATGTTTACCTTTTGTAACCCAGCCCATTCTGAAGTTCGATCGCCCATTTACGGGGAACGGACGATGTCCAAATAAGGGCCTAATTATAATAAACGTAAACTTTTTTTTTCTCGATTTTTAAAGAGCAGCTATTTTTTTATGTCAAATTAAGCCTATTAAAACAAGTTTTGTACTTGTTTTCATTAATTATCCAAAACGATATTCACATTTGAATGATGTAAATATGTTTGGTCGTTGTTGAACGGGGTTCAACAAGGTCTTCGTCGTTGTTTATCTTGAATCGACAACGGTAAGACGGGTTTATTTTGCTCGGCTGCCCTCGCAAAATAAACCCGTCTTACCGTTGTCGATTCAAGATAAACAACTCCGAAACCTTATTGAACCCCTAAGTATTATGGCACCACCTGTTGTGCCCATCACCTGACATATGCCTGACAAGAAATTTCTGGTCGCACGGGTAGATCACTATATGAGTTCGTTTGGTATCCTGCACAACAGCGTCAGGGTATAGTAATTACCTGGATGGCTGGATGGATAGACAGGTGCCCTAACTAGCACCTAGAGACCTACTGACATTTTTGCTTGTGTATATAAATATGACCTTATTTAAGGACATGGCCTGGGCTAAGGCATGGTGACCTTATATGACTGGTATTAAAAGGCTAGGCCTACAAGATAGTAAACCTTAAAAACAGATTGAGACATTAACAGAATGGAGACAGTAACAAGAGAGACATGGGGGCAAGTCTACGCCACGAGATACACTTGGGAAGCGCGCGCTACCAGCACCTAGTATAGTGTAGTGATTTCTTGTGATGAGGAAGTTCAGTGTTAATCAATCCCTTGGCAATCATCAAGACCCGCCCGGCAACCTTAGAGCAAGTTGAAAATATAACTTTTAACTGATTTGTCTGCGTTCTTAGTTTAATGTCACTTAGATAAATTGAAATATTCATTAAGTACACACGAACTGCTATAGTAATTCTAAAGTTGTTGGTACGACTGGGTGAATAAAAACTGTTTGAAATAACGAACGCTATAATATTTGTCCCCAAAATAACATTTTACATTTCATAAACAGATTGATTCCAAGAAAAATGACGTCAAAAGTGTCAGGCACTCAATATAAAATTATACATCATATCTCATATTTAGTCTTCTTTTTACAATATCATATATACTGTAAGGTACTACAAGAATAATATAAAACCACAACACCAATTAAGGGGCAAAATTATTTTCTTTTTTCATGTGATGAATTATAATATATTAATGTTTTCACTGCAACATGCAGCAGCGTTACTTATAATAAGCGTTATATTTTTCGCCTCGCGTTTTAGATACGTTCAAGATGTACGGTGTATGTAGGGGTAAACTTGAACTGCAAGGTTAATATACTTCATGAAAATCTAATTTTTTAAACTCGATTAACAAAGGAAAGCTTCCAGTAATCATACCTGGAAATAGAAGAAATTGCCATGAGTAGGCGTCATTTACTATAATTCTGATCTGCCTTAATGATGTTTAATTTATATACTGTTTGAGGAATTGTTCGTAATTGTTTGCTTAATTTTTATACCACTATTAGTATTATTACCGAAGATTGCAAATTGTCCAAGATCGATAATAGTTTAAGAAGATTGGTGAGGTTGTATTAGTACCATCATCTTTATAAGCACACTTTATCAAATAACAACTTATAACGAGAAATGATTGAGTGTGGTGTACCCATATAGAACCAAACAAAAATGAACACAACTGTACGCTTCGATCCCCCATTTACAATATGGTTGGTTTCCATTTCTCCCACAGGATGAAACAGTCATACAAAGCAATGGACATAAGTGTTTACTATATGAGTCAAACATTGTGTATCTACAGAGAAACTGTCAATGAAGTATTCATTTAAATCCCCGAAGGATCGTCAAGTGTTAGCTGACCTTTGTCGGTTAATCTGATAACACAAATATTGAGTGGCTTATCGCTGATGTCTGTCTCAAATGTGACAGAATGGTTGAAAACGGGAGTGATTCTGCACGGTAAAAGGTCATTGATATAGTATTCCAATACTAGGTCAAAACATTAAACCCCGGCATTAAACCACATGGCATGAATAAGTAATACAACAGGACTTGTGGACAGGCATCTTTAATAATATTTCCTTCAACACTATTGTTTGACATTAAAACATGCTAGAGAATATCATGACTTGGTGTCTTGGTATCTATCTGTCTGTCGGGGTGTATGTCTGTTTGTTGGGGGTGTGTTTGTTGGGGTGTTTGTTGGGTGTGGGGTGTTTGTTTTTGTTGTTGTTGGGGTGTTTGTTAGTTTGTTGGGTGTTACCTGTTATAATTGTATTTATAGATGTGTATTCAAAAAGCGAAACTGTGATTACTTCTTCTACGGGTCATCGGGCGATACTGGACATAATTGTGTACCAGTATCGTGCAATACTGGGACAAATCTCACTGGTATCATGTGTACCAGTATCGCCCGATACTAGAACATAAAAACGTTCCAGTATCGATCGATACTGGAACACAAATTGGGGTTCCTGTATCGACCGATCGTACCAGTATCAACCGATACTGGCAACTTTTATGTTCCAGTATTGAACGATACTGGTATACCAGTATCTGGGACCTAAAGTACACTTTTACCGAAAATGCCACTGCGAAGTGTAAGTTCTTATTTTGCTAAAAAGAGGTTGTACTTGGTAACATGTACATTATCGAACATACCTCTGTTGCCGTTGGGTCAGCTACTTTCAAGATAGAAGGTCTGATAATCCATTTATTTTTAGAGAGGGAAAAGGTGCTGTATTTAAGTATGTCCTTTGGGTGAAATTTCAATTAATGACCCTAAGTCTTCTACAGTTCGATTGCTTGCTTACGTGTTTTATACCACTAACAGATATGTCAGCTTGCGGGATATATAACTGGTCATTAACAGGTCATGTGTTTCAACATGTCTAGCTTGTTATTAGGCTTTTCATATTATATTTTTCAATGTATTAGGTCTAAATGTTACACACTAAAACGGTCGGAAATCTATAATTCTGTAAAATGTGATATAATTCCATTAAAACACAAAAATTCCTTTAAGGGTAGATATAAGTGAGCTAAGCAAACTACTCGAGCTTATTTATATAATTGGTCTAGTGGTTTTAAGATATTCTAGAATCTATAAATCAATGCACTTGCTATTAGCTTACACAGAGGTGAGTTCGATGGGGCACAACCTATCTTGAATAAAGGAGTGTAATGTGTCGTTGTGGAATGACCGTAGGCATTACGTTTCCACGTTGCACTCTATATGCAAGACTTTAAGATAGATTCAAGATGCACTTTCAGTTTTCTTATACATTTCGTCATTACATTTGAGTTCTACTGTTCATTGTATTACCTTGATTGTTCTGTAAATCAAAACATGTTTGGATTAGCTTATATGTCTATATAACACCAGTGTTTCACAGCGGGAATTATTGTATATTTAAAAACTACTACACTTTTTTTTCTTCAAATAGTACAAGTTTTATTTGTCATTAAAACTGCGTGCAGGAAAGCCCACAGCAGTACGTAAAATAGTATATGGTCACGCGGTATGAACTCGCCTCCCTATAGGGTGGTGCTGTTACATGTTTTAGCTTCATGCTGTCATTTTCCTCAAATATTTTTGAAACCACAAAAGCTATCTCAACAAATCTGGTATCATTTTAAAGCCCTAATAACAAGCTATCTGCCTGCCAAATGGCATTGGTATAGCTAATACAGAAAGGGAGATACAGCTGTTTGATGTTTGGGGACCAGGGGTGGTGCTGGAAGGGGTGCCGCCGGAAGGGGTGTCGCCTGTACAAACTCAATGGGAATAATCCCATGCTTTGTTCTTTTTACAATAACTAGTCATCCCCTAATGTTACAAATACCATTTTGGCCCTATTCCAAAGGATATTTAGTAGTCTTTAAGTATGTGGTTCAACAGACTTGCCAACTATTTGTAACAACTAATTAATTATGGATAAGACAATGATCATCAGCTTTCTATTCGCTACACAGTCAACATGAATAATCAGCCTCAATTTACCGGATTTATAAAAATGACTATAACAGAAAAAGTTTTCAACCTATGATAGCAAAAGTATACATTTTTGGAAAGCTTGCAAGAAGAGGAATTCAAAAATGCAGTTTATATCAAGGAAGGGTTCATCCTTAAACAAATGTTTTTGAAAATTCTAAAAATATATAAAATAAAAATTGGAGATATTCACTAGCCGGTATAATTACCATACCGACGTAGTAACTTTGACAATTATATATCATCTAATAGGTAATTTCATGAGGAATCCAAATATGTAAAACAAATAATGATAGGGGTAGGTATAAAAAATATATGGATCTCAAATTAAAAATTTAAAAACTCTGATATTTTCCGGACATTTCCGATCATACCATTTTAGTTCTTGGTCGTACTATAATTTTAATGGCATATTTGGTTTCCTCATGCAATTTCCCTTCAGAAAATGTATACTTTTACTACCTCAGGGGGGTATACAAGCAAATATAAATGTGTAAAGTTAAAATCATGTCGCAAAAGCCAAAATCCGTGTGTAACGCGAAAGGAGGCGAGCTTAAAACACATGACCATATAGATTATCACAATAGTATATAATTACATACATATATGTATTAGATAAAGGACGAGTAGTAGACCATCAGCAATAATAATGGGCGCCCGGCAAGCCTCTTTTGCAGGCGAGGCCGTAGGCCGAGCCTGCAAAAGAGGCGCGCCGGCGACCATTATTATTGCTGATGGTCTACTATGAGTGTTTTATCCTTGAAGTTAGCAAACCATGAAATACTTTAGGTGGTACACACATGGATTTAACTGATTTAAAAATTGATATAAACGAATTTAGCATAATCTTTAGTCGTATTGATCCGACCATGGTATTTTGGAGTCAGTTATATAGATGTAACAGGTGGTACCAATTTTGAGCTCTATTTACAATCTCGAATAAAATGTATTACCAAAGCAATGCTCATGCTCAAGTCAAGAAGCCTATTGCATGTCAATGATAGTTTTACTATACTGTAAGATTTGTGTAAAAAACATCGCCGATAAACAAGGAATTATACGCACTTTGTATGTTTGGATATACTTGGGAAATGCCTTTATATAGGCCTACATGCGATTGCTGACAAGAAACTACAGGAACGTGAGTTGATCTATGATTTTGTATCATACTATTAAATGATTATGTTATACCAGGGAGGTGTTAAATAGAATTTTAACACCTCCCTGGTTATACCATGGCAGGTAATACATATTCTATTCTAGAACGCTGAAATGATTTGTAAGGCCCTCTATATCAAATTTCAATGCGAATAATTTCAGAATCAAGTTCAGCTGCGTATAGATTAACACGAAAAAGAAAATACCATCAGTCACGACCTTTCCCACTCCCACACACCCCACACACTTGCCTCCCTCTCCGCCTCTTTTTATACTGGTTGCTTTTCGATTCCCCAAATCGACGTCTCGAAATTTTGTGCCAAAAAAAACCCTTTTTTTTCTTTGGTCAAAAATTGAAAAAATCAGTATTTTTTGGTGAAATTCGATACAAAAACTGGATTCTCCGACTCATTTCCTTTCCAAAAATGTTTACTAAATACATCATATTACTAGTTTGACAGCCCCCCCCCCCCCCCCCCCACCCCCTTAGGGGGGAGGGGGGCTCAAGGAAGTCACTTTTTGAATTTTGTGAACGCTGTAATTATTAAACTATTAATCAAATGCATAGAAAAGTATACATTTTTGGAAGGGATTTGGATCAGAGAATCCATTTTTGGCGTCAATTTTGACCCAAATTGGTTTTTTGGGAGGAGAAAATCACAATACACTTTTGTGATCAGCTAAAAACACTAACAACATTATTTTTGAGTAAAAAATGCCAACATTTGCTTGTTTATACTATTAAGACACTAATCTAGTGCCAATTTTCTTATTTTTTCTTCTAAAGCTGTATTTTTTGGAAGTTTTGACCAAAAATTGCCAACATAGGTTTTTTTTTCTGATTCCCCCGCCCCCCCTTTTTCTCACCTTTTTGGCCTTTTTTTTATCAACATCTTCTGCTCAAGGAAGGTTTTGATGGGATTTGTTGCATTTATCGAGTGCTGTAATTTTTAACTATTAATCATACAAAGGTATACATTTTTGGAAATGATTTGGATCAGAGAATCGATTTTGGCATCAATTTTGAAAATCACCCAAAATAACTTTTTTGACCAAATTTATTTGGGAGCAGCTAACAAAATTGTTTTTGAATAAAAAATGCCCAAAATTGCTTGATCATACTATTGAGACACTAAAAATGTGAATTTGTTTAACCTCCAAAATTACATTTTGGCATTTCTTTTGGCAAAGGCTGCAATTTTTATTTTATTTTTAGGTTTTATTGTTTTTCTTACCATTGAGTTGGGCGAGTCATCTTCTTCTTTTTTCTTTTTTAATCAGCAGTGGGTCATCTCCCCCCCCCCCCCCCCCCCCCCCCCCCCCCCCCCCCCCCCCCCCTGAGTATCCAATGGTGCGTCCCTAAGACATTTCCCTTCTGGTTTATTTTTACATATATACAAATGTTTAGTTTTGAAATGATTTAAAACTGTAAAAATCAGCATTTTAGTACCAAAATGGATTACCTGACTCATTTCATTTCCATTTATTAAATATCACATTAATAGTTCAAACGTTACAGCGCTTGATAAATTTCATATTAAAAGGGTTAACACTATCCTTATATAGTATCAAAATACTAATGTTTGATTGTGCCTTCAGATGTGCATTATTTGTAACACAATCATTGAAGATTAAGCCTACTTCACTTCAGGATCAGGAATTCATCTACATTTGAATACCTATTGATCGTGTTACTTTTGCTAGGCCTACTTAAATCGGTTAATGTGATGTTTACTCGGAAGTGTTAATCTGATAGGTGATGCTACTTTTCGTAGGTAATCCACTTTTCTTTTCATTGTTTGTATTGTCTTTTTTGTTGTTCATCTGCTCAATATTTTTGAAGAGGTTACTATAAGACAGACGACGTTATGTGAGCTAGAGGACATTATCAAAAACCTTTGTCTAATAATGGTCTCTTGGCTAGATAACGGGCTGTTCATAAGCCGTGACCTGAATGGTGCCTCTTCCTACAAAATAATGGGCTGATGCAACAATAGAAAGACAATAGATAATAATGAAAGGAAAGGTAGTTAGACATGTATTACAAGAGATGTGGATGCCATCTAAAACGCAAAGCGTGAGTATAATTAGTGGTGTTTATTGGGACTGGTTCTTTTCTTTTGATTATTTATCAGGGGATAGCGCGAACGCAGTCCCCCGCTACCATAAATTATATGCCCGAGTTCCCCACATTTGGGGGGATCGCAGGCTTCAGCCAATACCGAAGTGCAATGGAAAGGCCTCGACCTGGGGGAGCTTCCTTAGTGATCATTTCTTTTGTTGTTGTAATGATGTTGTCATTAATACTGCGTGCAGGAAAGCCCACAGCATTACATAAAATAGTATATAGATTATCACAATATTATATAATCACATACAAATGTTACAAGCGATGTGGATGCCATCTAAAACGCAGAGCGTGAGCAAGAATAGTGGTGTTTATTTGGACTGGTTCTTTTCTTTTGATTATTTATCAGGAGATAGCGCGAACGCACCCCCCCCCCCCCCCCCACCCCCACTACCATAAATTATACGCCCGAGTTCCAGTTCCCCACGTTTGGGGGAATCGCAGGCTTCAGCCAATACCGAAGTGCAATGGAAAGGCCTCGACCTGGGGGAGCTTCCTTAGCATGCTTAGTGATCAATTTTTTTTTTTTAAATGTTCTTCTTTTTTTTCTTCTTCTTTTATTATAAACTTTATTATAAATATATCTCAGTTTACAAACATGTTTACAAATATGTTTACAAAGTGCTACAGTATACAACAGTTGGTCATACATAACATACATGTATTTAGGAGTGCAATATGGCTGTAATGAATTTCCGTCTTTATTTACAACCACATGTCATTCACCTATAACGTTAATCACAAAAGCTGCTCTGAAATAGCTGCCCTACTTACAAAATGGTTAAACATTTAAAATGAGAGTATCGGGTCATTGCCCTACTTATAAGTGCTGATCGGTAAAGGCTGGCTCACATAGTAGCGGTAGATAACCAACGGAGGGCGACGGACGTGAAAATCACAAAATGTTGGCGGCAAAACGACGGCAAAAGGGGAAAAGCTAGATTCGCTGACGGGTGGGAACGACCTTCAGCGACAACACGACGGCAACGGACGAATGGCTGCGGCAGGGAACGGAGTCTAGCGACCAACATCGGACGTTGTCTGAGCGGCGAGTGACGATGTCTCGACGGAGCCCGGCAACAAGGAACGAGGTCAGACGGCTGGCAGCGGATTGGCTGGCGGCAAGGAACGGCTGCTGACGGTGGGTTGCGGCGATGACGGTGGGTTGCGACGATGACGATGTGTGTGGGCGGGTCGTATAATTAGTCGAGTTTGGCGTTCCCACTCTTCACAACGTTCTGGTCATCCACTCAGACATACGCTGTGCTGGGCTGGAGAAGAATCTACTAACTAAAAGTTTAAAATCGTGGACCATCGTTACAAAATCGTAACCCATCGCAGATTACCGTTGCAATGCCGCAGGTACTCGCAGACGACCCGCCATCAACAGTCATCACCCGTCACCCTCCGGCCAAAATTCGCAATCCATCGTCGCACCAAGGTCGTTACAATTTCGTTACTTGCCGCAATGTGTCGTCAGGGTTCGAGATGTGACGTCACTTGCCGTTGTTTAGCCGTCAATGGTCGTTGACAACGACTACCAACGAAATTGTGACGACCTCAAAACGACTAGATACGGCCTCGCACGGCATGGAAACGTAAAGGAAATGAGGGTTGCGGTGTCCAACGAAATCTAAACGGAATCAAAACGATTTTTTGCCGCCACAATATTTTCAACATGCTTAAAATTTGCCGACGGACGCGACTGATAATTTCGGCCGTCTGCGGTGGCTAGCGGATTCGTCAGCGACAACTGACGGCAACACACGATGATTGGCGGGAAATTCAAAATTGCAATCCGCAGCTTTCCCGTTGACCCCTCTCCGCCATAGTGTGAGCCAGGCTGGCTCAAAGCTCACATAGTCAGTGATAGTAGCGGTAGATAACCCGCGCAGGGCGACGGACGTGAAAATCACAAAATGTTGGCGGCAAAACGACGGCAAAAGGGGAAAAGCTAGATTCGCTGACGGGTGGGAACGACCTTCAGCGACAACACGACGGCAACGGACGAATGGCTGCGGCAGGGAACGGAGTCTAGCGACCAACATCGGACGTTGTCTGAGCGGCGAGTGACGATGTCTCGACAAAGCCCGGCAACAAGGAACGAGGTCAGACGGCTGGCAGCGGATTGGCTAGCGGCAAGGAACGGCGGCTGACGGGGGGTTGCGGCCAAGGCATATTACAGCCTGACCTTAGCCCCGTCCTCCATGATTATGAAACTGCTTTGATAAAGAACAGGGGGACATTTTCTTTTTATATGAATTTCAAAATTGCATCGTGCCGGACAGTAATATTGAAATCGACTTAACGTCAAAAACGTCAAAAATCGCCAACATATTCTCGCGTTAAAATGCATATATCACGCATTTCATTTATTGCTGTATTTTGCATATTTGACGCATTTTAAGGTCGTTCCGTGCTCGCTCACAGTACCCATGCGAGGCCGGAGGCCGAGACGCGGATAGCCGGCTTGTTGCGAACCGATTTAAGTTGGGTCCAATTTAGATAGGCCCGCCGCAGGCCTACCAACCGACATGCTAGATTTGACACCTTGGAAATCATATTGATACATAATTATAAGCCAAAACACTCAGGGGGTTGGTGGTCGGGGAGGTAAAAATAAGGATGGCTCAATCTAAAACTATAAATTAGATATCCTACAATCTTAAACTATAAATATTGGATATCCTACATTCTTAAACTACTTTGTCAGTGTTATTGCGATTTATTCCGTTGCCTTAAAATGCGTCAAATATGCAAAATACAGCAATAAATGAAATGCGTGATATATGCATTTTAAGATCCGTTGCCTTAAAATGCGTCAAATATGCAAAATACAGCAATAAATGAAATACGTGATATATGCATTTTAAGATAGAGGATGGGGGGTGAAAATCGCACACAAAGTTTAAAATTGTGGACCATCGTTTCAAAATCGTAACCCATCGCAGACTATCGTTGCAATGCCGCAGGTACTCGCAAACGACCCGCCATCAACAGTCATCACCCGTCACCCTCCGGACAAAATTCGCAAGCCATTGTCGCACCAAGGTCGTTACAATTTCGTTATGCGTCAGGGTTCGAGATGTGACGTCACTTGCCGTTGTTTTGTCGTCAATGGTCGTTGACAACGACTACCAACGAAATTGTGATGACCTCAAAACGACTAGAGACGGCCTCAGTTCAGTCACATAGCCGATTATTTGCTAGAAAACCACTTCCAGACTGCTCAAGACTGGTCACGATTGGCCATCATTCGAAAATCGTGAGCAGTTTTCTTTTTTCATGTGTAGTTTCGGCAAGGTCTGGGACTGTCCTGTGCAGTCTTCTGCAGTCTTGTGTGGTCGGGAGCACGTGGCAAATTTGACAAAACCGCCACGATTTTTTCTCGCAGCCTAAAAAAATCGTGGCGATTTTTTTTAATCGGGAAGGTCGGCATGGACACATGAGCGGTTTGGAAGCGGTATACGATGAGTTGGCGCGCATCAAGTGGTCGGCAATGAGTCTGCTCCAAGCGGGAGAGAAGATGCAAGCCAACTTGACATGTTAAAATCGGCGACTAAAGAAGATTAGTCGCCAACTTGTAGCCAACTGCTCGTGCAAAAAAGAAAATTATGTCTTGACAGCACAACTCACAACTTGTGCCGTCGTGTCAAGATCGGCGATTGATCAGGGACTGAACAAGTGGCGTCGCCGATTGAACATGCTTGATCTTGTTGATTTCATGATGCTGTCGTCTACAGGTAGGCGATTCAGCATCTCTTGTCTTGTTGAAGCCGGGGAATATCGCATACTAATCATCCCTGCTCATCCCTGGTCGGGATCCAAAATGTAAATTGTGCAAGTTTGAACAAGATTTCAGCCGATTTTGAAAAAATGGTGGTCTTGTGTAGTTGGGAAGAGGTTGGGTCGGGAGCTGTCTTCTGTTTGACTGAACCTTTAAAAAAGTTGTTGTGGGTTTTCTTTTTGTTAAAAGTGAGGTTGACGACTTTTTATAAACACTCCATTAACTAGCACCCGTGCTCATCCGTCTCGCACTGATTAAGTTGGTGCTTTATTCTACACATTATTATTGCTTTGCAAATTGTTTTTGTGTTTTTCTTTTGATTGTCAAATGTCATTGCATTTCTTGCGGTCTATATCGCTGATTTGGCGGTGACATAATGAAGTTTGCGACCTGGTGCTCCTTTGTATCTTTTTGATAGAATCCTAAGATTATAGACTTCATATCTACTTTAATTGGGATTTCGAGAAATTTGCTTTACATTTGTTTGATGTGTAACCACAGATTGAAAGCGTATGGACATGATGCAATAGTGTGAGTTAATAATTCTTCATCGTTTTTACATACGCTACAAATTGCATGTAAACACTTGTTGGTTCTTAAACTTCTTAGGGTTCTGTGGAGTATACGCCAGTTTAAGTTACATAAATATTTGTCTAAAACGTTATTCTTCGCACATGTCCAAACCAAATTCCAGTTCGGTGAGATATCTAGCTCTGCTTCTCATTTTGATTGGCACACAGGTGGTTCATCGTATCGGGTATGTGCCTTGTATATAATACGGGTGGTGACCTTTGGATGGGGAGATTGGAGTGAGGTTTGGAGGGAGTTTAGAGTGAGGTTAGGGTTCGTAAAAGTATATTCATCCACATTGTGAGCTGAGGGTGTGTTGGGCCCATTAATATTGCCTCGTTGCAGGATGTTGATCCACTCTTGGGGACCAGTATCGACCGATACTGGAACAGTAATATCGTACCAGAATCGACATATAATGGCAACTTTTATGTTCCAGTATTGAACGATACTGGTATACCAATATCTAGGACCTAAAGTAGACTAAGTTCTTATGTTGTTAAATAAAAAAGACGTTGTACTTGGTAACATGTACACTATCGAACATACCTCTGTTGCCGTTGGGGCAGCTACTTTCAAGGTAGAAGGTCTGATAATTCATTTATTTTAGAGAGGGAAAAGGTGCTGTATTTAAGTATGTCCTTTGGGTGAAATTTCAATTAATGACCCTAAGTCTTCTACAGTTCGATTGCTTGCTTACGTGTTTTATACCACTAACAGATATGTCAGCTTGCGGGATATATATCGTGTCATTAACAGGTCATGTGTTTCAACATGTCTAGCTTGTTATCAGGCTTCTCATATTATATTTTTCAATGTATTAGGTCTAAATGTTATACACTAACACGGTCGGAAATCTATAATTCTATCAAATGTGATATAATTCCATGAAATTGCTATTAGCTTACACAGAGGTGAGTTCGACGGGGCACAACCTTTCTTGAATAAAGGAGTGTAATGTGTCGTTGTGGAATGACCGTAGGCATTTCGTTTTCACGTTGCACTCTATATGCAAGACTTTAAGATAGATTCAAGATGCACTTTCAGTTTTCTTATACATTTCGTCATTACATTTGAGTTTTACTGTTCATTGTATTACCTTTATTGTACTGTAAATCAAAACATGTTTGGATTAGCTTATATGTCTAATACCCACTAGTGTTTCACAGCGGGAATTATTGTATATTTTTAAAAACTAGTGCTTTACTCGTTCAGTCTTAAAGTATTCCGACTCGGTCGTGGACGATATGCTCTCTACCCCATATACCGTATGTAGCTCCCCCGGCCTTTATTGGATTCTAAGGTTTCAGACATGTGTAAACATGATAATAATATGTGGTGTACGAATGGAATTTGGTCTCCTCTCAAAATTAAGTCGTACGTTTTCTTGGACACGCCATAACATACCACATTAAGTAATTTCTTGTTATTGCGCACCAAAACGAGTGGTAGTTACAAACATTTTCCCTATATCAGAAGTTAAAACAAACTGTCCAGAAGGATACACGTTTTCAACTTTTTTCTTTTAAATCTTATTTCCGGTACTAAACTGTTTGCCATACAGTTAGAGTTGGAGCATAAGTAGACAATCACAATACGTAAGTGACATTTAGCAGTAGAAGAATTTTTGTATTCGATTTTTATAACTTAATTAACTAATTCCCAATTTCCTGATTGGTAATATGGCTTTAAAATGAGTAGATTTGCCTATATTTTCGTAAATAACTAATAATAACTCAATTTGACTAATGAAATTAACGTTCCTGCATTCCTACGCATTCCTATGCATTCCTACGGCGAATTATTCTCCATTAATAGCCTGAAAAGGTTCTTCTAAAACGAGTTGTTGGAAACTGCATAACAACAGTATATCGTGTTTGGTAAAGTAAATAAAATGTAATAATAAAGGTAGAAATTAAAATTACGTTGATTTGTAGAGTACTCGTGTCCAACAATGTCGTTATCGTCACCTACGGGCATCGTTCTGGACGTCAACCATGATTCATATTAGATACCTACTATGCATTTCTGTGTCAAAATACACTCGAGATAATCTGTAAATGTTGATTTTTCTTACATGAATTAACGTAACTCAAATATTAATATTACACTAAGACAACACGTACACTTTAGGTATTCTGATACCTGTCACAATATAAAAATTCCATTAAATGGAATAGGGGCGGTCTAAAAGAAAGAGGCATGTTTTGTAAACATTTTTCTGAAATGGGAAGTAAGTTAAATCATCTGTTTAATACCAATATACCATGGAAATGCTGTATTTTTCATATACAAACGAAAAATAGATAACTATCCCTTTAGCTTTAAACGGCATAGCGCATGCCCAAGATAATTCCATTTACCATTTTTTTAGAAATAAGTGGAAGGGAGCATTTGTCTTACTCAATTTAATCAGATTTTAAAACAAAAATCACTATCAATATTTTTTCTGTATTTTTACGATGCCACAACTCTGTGTAAAAATAGGTTACATGATGTAATGGCTAGGCCTACATTATATTTGGCTTGATTTAAACATCAATACTATGTATTGCCAGAGCTATTAGTTCCCAAATAAGCATGGAATTTAATGAAATATGTCTTTAATATATCAAGCCGCACACAAAATTGTCATTCCTGATAAAAATCTTCTATCTTTATTTCAATTTCAATATTTCATTTTGTGCAAAATAAGTCTTGTATTGAAATTGTTGAAAAACAGAATTACACTTCATGCTTGTGTCTGTGTACTTTCTATATGGCTTATATATGATTTGACACACAGTTACATGTTCAGGCAGTGCCATAGTCTTCCTTATCAGAATAATTGCTGTGTTGACTGACCACTATTTGCATGGTTCCTCCTTAGTCAAACAAGATTATCTATTGTGTCTCTCTGTTGGAAATATTGCCAATACATCGAATGTGGCATAGACTACACAAATTAAACATGGCTGCCTCCATCTACATCTAGAAAGACCTACTAAATTTCATCATTTTGCTAATAGGGTTCGGCTCGCTACGCGATCCGCCCCCTAAAAACCCCATTAAATGTTCAGTGTGCCTATCAGTGTTCTCATATATAATTTGAATACACTGCCATTAACATGGAAAACGTTGGATCCATCCACGTGATTGATAAGTTGTGGTCTAAGGTAAAAGATAAAGAGCGATACAGTTTCCCCTATTATTGTTGAAGTTTACGCGGTGAAGATAATTTATTACAATTTATTACAATTTATTACAATTTATTACAAATAATGGTTAACTAAGACACAACACAAACTTTCATAGTATGACAGCAATACATGATACCGGATAACCAAACCAAGCATTGATCGGTATCCATTCATATTCAGTATAGCCGTAACCACGTGTTCACATGAAAAATTTAAATATATACACGCACAATTAATAACAATAAGGTTTAATCCATCAAGTGGTAGTCGAAGGTCAAAGGAAATGGATTGTACAGTTTGTTCATGAAAATTGTATACGATTAACTCTTCGAAAACAGCTTTTGGTGAAACATATCACTCGGGCATTTGAACTAGTAATATCCTTAAGTAGAATTCACCTATCCTCTGCAATCGAGCGTATTGGTTTCGCAGTTACACCTACGGAATTATTCCAAAATCGTATTTTCGTAACAACACTCGGGTAGGAATTACATGATCTGAGACATACGTTGCACAGTTTAATTACGACCTAATGCAGATCCCCTTTAAGCAAGGAATGAGAATAAGCGAAACCAAAGTGGAGTGATTTTACGCGCGAATAAATAATATTTCCAAGTTTACTACTTATCTAACTATGCTAAGGGTTTTTCTCCTGGATGCTAATGGATCAATTACATCTAGCACTTCAGATATTATCAAATGAAGTTTCACGATTCATTGCCCACAAGGCCTGGGGACATCCTCCGTTTAGGTTAAAAATGGTACATCAATTCGGCAAGTTTAGTCGAAGTGCTTGACGAATAAATGAATCAAAATTGTGGGCGCGCGTTGCTATGATCAAATAGTGAGATTCGCAAGAAATCTTCGTCACTCACGTCAATTTGATTATATCCAAACCTCAATGTCGGAAAATGCTTGTGTGCACATTATATTCAAGATTGCCATGCTACCGGAGAGGACTGAAGACATCGTAGCGTTTCTCAAGAGGCACGTCATTACCAAAAGTATGTCTGAAGCTATCGTAGCGTTTCTGGAGATTTTTACCCCAAATTATGTCCGCTTATCTAAGTTCTATTGTTTTAATGCTCATTTTGATGGTCTATTCTGTAATTGTATTCACTTTTTGCCCAAGAATCAGTAATCAGAAATGAATGGGACTGCTCTTGACTGAAGAGAAATATTAATTTTGAATGAATCGTACTTTATCACAAAATCAATGCTGAATGACGACATTGAGTGGACGATCTTCATGGTCTGTCTCTGCATAAAATGTTTTGGTTATTTTTGGTTGAAGTTGAAGTAATCAAGAGGTACTTTTCTCGGCATCATTATCAAAACAGCGTCTGGGATGTCATATTGCAAACATTGTCTACCCAAAATGTTGAGTCCTGATTAGTTCAGAATCTAGTGTAGAGAAGCACATGACAAATAGTGATTTGAATCTCACCAGCTTTTTATTCATGAGAATTGTAGGCCATTACGAGAACAAACAAAGTCTAATCTTTATAACAATCAATGATACATTTTACAATATTCTCAAACAATTTCGGCATTTCCAATGTTCGCATCCAATTTTGTTGAAATGCCAAATAATGTAAATGACTATATGCAATTGGGCCTAGATTGTAAGCAATGAGCTAGTGTTCCGGAACAGCCTGCTATTGGACAAAACTTGACAAGCGTCTAGCTGATATTGGACAAATTTCACAAACTCCTACAAAAGGATATACAGCATCGAGCTGGAGGAAAGGGAGCCCCGAGGAGTAGCCGGGCAGCACTCCTCCTAGATAGTGTCTCCAGCAAAATGCTATCTTGCTATCCCCCCCCCTGACCCCGCATTCCAGGCTAAATCCTCCAACCTCCATTCCACCATTTATCAGTAATATAAAACAAACGAAGACCCCGATACCAGGGTGTTAAGCCTCTTCCCATCTCTCACCCTGACTAGGGGCGTAGCAAGGTACCAAAAAGGTGGGGCGGCCATTTATGTTGAAAACTGTAAAGGTAATTGAGCTGGTACTATCTAAGCGGTGTGCAGCACCGCCTTTTGAGCTATGCTCTTAAAAGGCGGTGTGTGAGGGGGGACGTGCCCCCATTTGAAGTAGATTTTTTTCAATTTTCGAACTCATTTGGTGCTATCTGGTGTATACTTTTGACAACAATTTTATCGAAAAGCCACCTCTTCATTTCCAATAAATATTTTGTTTTTTATCAATGCACGAAAGAAGTTGAGCATAACTGATATATTCTTAAGTATTACATGGTTTAAAAGCTCGAACAGGGGGAGTATTAGGGGGATGTGCCCCCCCCCCCCCCCCCCCTTTTCAATTTTCGAACCCATTTAGTGCGATTTGGTGTGTACTTTTGAGTTGACCAAATTTTTTTATTGTAAAGCAATCCCTTTCCCCCGTTTCTTCCCTTTTTTCCCCTTCTTCTTTTTTTCTTCTTTGCAAAAAAGTGGGGCAGTCATGGCCGCCCCGGTTGCGACGCACCTGCCCTCTCCCAGGTGGCTGTAACAAGATCTTCCTAGCCCATAGACATATATCTCGTATGGATCAAAGTCTCTACATGAATAAGTAGGTAGTGAAATAATCAATTAATCTAACTGCAGCAGATTGACGGAAGTGTACTAGCAGTGAGCTTAGACCATTAAAAATAATGCTATTAAATGTAATCTGTTGTAGTCGCTGGACGACACTTCTTAAAGGAATGGTCCCGCAAGCACAACATTGAGCATTATTTGTTAGAAACATAATTATCGAGCCGAAGTTACGTAATTATATAGAACAAAACACCGTACTAGTCACAAAAATGAATAAAAACTGCCATCACTCAACATGCACTTTTTAAAATTCGCGGCGATTGAAAGTCCCGGTGTCGATGACGTCATGGGTATCGGTGCTCAAATTTGCGCATGTGTATTGTACAACTATGACATCATCGACACTGGGACTTTTGATCGCCGCGAATTTTAAAAAGGGCATGTTGAGAGATTGCGGTTTTTATTTGTTTTTGTCATAAGTGTGGTGTTTTCTTCTATATCATTACAAAAGTTGGGCTCGATAGTTATATTTCTAACATATAATGCACACCTTTATGCTTGCGGGACACCTCCTTTAATATGTACTATTAGTCATCTCCCGGATGTAAACGTATCCACCACGCAAAAGTATATGGGTCAACGTATCGAAAATGATGGAACGAAAGAAAAATAATATCAGTGATTTATAGCCAAATAGAGGAAAGGGTAAATATTCTCACCCGGAAGTTAAAATCTTTAAAAACAAAGTTATCGTCGGAACATAAAAGTTATCGACGGAAACGGAAGATATTGCAGCTTTCCTTCATTCCATCATTTTCAATATGTTAACCCATAAACTTTTGCGTGGTGGATACGTCTACATCCGGGAGCTGGCCAATAGTACATGTTAATAGCGTCGTTCAGCGACTACGAAAGATTAAATGTAACAATATTATTTGTAATGATCTAAGCTCTCTGACTTTATATGCTTTTAACACCTCAAGGAGTGTTTGCGTCAAAACTTCTGTTGTATAACCATGACTTAAGAACATAATATAACCGGATGTCCAGGTGATGCTCTAAAACACTAGTTTATGTCAAGTACAACACGTAGTTTTCATTCGTTTTTTCCAATAATTTGATTTTTACCATTTTATTTTCTTCAAATTAATGTTTACTTTTTCCCCAACATATCGTAACGCGTAAAGGGTTTAGACTTTTCCCTCATATCGATAATTTGGTGATAATTGAAGCCGGCATTAGTAAACCTTATAAAAGTTCATGTATGTTTACCAAAGATAAAATAGCATACCGCAAAATTGTGCAATACAGGTGGTCAGACAGATTTACTAACAAGACACAGGTATACGTGCACATGTATCTTGAACGTTATATCAGAAGCTTCATTTGTGTATTACTATTATAGTAAGTAATACACTTTGGAGCATGTGTTGTTATAGAACTTGCGGTCTTTAGTCTTTACTCTACTTCTAAGGACGTTACTATTTTAAAGGATTACTACGACACTTTGGGAGACAACACACAAGTAAACTGCTACCTTAAACATGTTAAAACGTCTATGCTTAAAGCTGTCATACTACTTTGGTAGTTCACCACAGACGAACTGGTCATACACCTGGCTGTACAGAGTTAACATGGATAAAGAGTTATAGTTCGCCTTTAAATATTCAATATACGTGTTTTATTATTTGAATTATATTAAACTTATAGGGTGTTGATTTTACTAATGACATAGCACTAACCGCAGACTCTTCTTTGCGAGGTGTGGGATATGGGATTATAAGACGTTCTCTAACTTTTAACAAACAATTTAACGTTGTTCTTGATATTCTAGATAACTCGAAGAACGGTCGTCTGGATGACATCACACAAGCCACATTTCACTACGTCACAAAATTTCTCAGAAACATTCAAATAATAAAGTAAATAAAACAAAAAATAGATCATAGATTCAGTGTGATGACGTTTGAATTGTCCTTCCATTAACATATTTTCTAGTTTCTTCTCGGTATTTCATAGAGTATTAATTAACATGCTAGGGTTCTATCGGTAATTGGGGGTGATTTTTAAGAATATTATTGAGTGATATTTGAAGGAAGCGCTGTAATGTAAATCATAGAGTGATCGTTACTGCATGTACTGTCATTTAGTTCACTCTACAGAAATACTAGACCAGAAAACAGTACGTCGTCGGGTTTAATTTACAGGGAACGCTGAAATTTACGCGAATAAGTGAGATTTATAGGACGGGCTGGAACAGGGAAATGTACGGTTTTTATGGATATTTTGAGAAAGCTTTGAACAGACCGCAAGGGAACAGGGAATTAAACTTCATTGAATTTATTCATACGAGCGAACAGAAAAACGTTCCAGAAGCCATGGAACCGTAAAATATGGGTCATTTAGTGGTCTTTAAAGGGAGCGCTTGTGAGTGATCTTTACTGGGAGCGCAGGAACAATGAAATGAAAATGAAAAGTGCTGAAACAGAGAACTCACCTTGGGGAAAGAGTGCTGCAACAGATAAACTCAATTTCTGGGTTGAGTTGGGATCCGTATGACTGGATATCATAGGTGGTTCCATATGACCAGCAAGCGCATCGCGAGCTAAGCGATCGCGTTTCTAGAATAAGAAAAGTGTTACGTGTTGCAGCAACATATAAAGCCCGTAAAAAGGCCCGTTTTTCTCAACCTTAAAGGGGCATTGAGAGATTGCCGAGAAAAATGAAATTTAAAATAAAGGAATTGTTTTAATAGGTAAGATATTTAGGAACCCTAAAGTGTAATGATTTATGGGATAATGGTTGAATAATGTCGCTAGATTGGAATTTGGTTGAAGCAAGTTATGTGGTGAGTGTTGCTGCACTGTAAAAAGTGGTGTTAATATCTAAACGCTAAATTAGCCTATTTTTAACGTGTTTGGATAACACTTAATTAACATGTTGAAGTGTTAATAATTCTAGTTTTAACACGTTGTGGTGTTAATTTGTCAACGCTATTTTTAACGTGTATGGATAACACTTAATTAACATGTTGTAGTGTTAATAAATCTAGTTTTTAACACGTTGTGGTGTTAATTTGTCAACATCATTTTTAACGTGTTTGGATAACACTTAATTAACACGTTGAAGACATGAGATATAAGACATGTACACGCTATAATTTGATAGACAACACTTTATTTAACTACAGGAATCCAGTTACACAACAACAACATTTAACACGTTGAAGTGTTAAAAAATAATAAGACATGTGTGTAAGCTTATAGGCTATTAATTTTTGTAAGCCTATTTAAATTTATCAACCGATCTTACACAAAAAATAAGAATACAGAACAAAAACAAAGTAACCTTGCATTCCATGATTCCGTGATAGCCTACAGTGACGACTAGTAGATAGTAAAATCCGCCGTGTTGCTTTTTGTACGGTTTAGCAAGGGGACAACCTACATTGTGTGGCAAACGGTATAGTAAAATACACCACGCATTGTCGATTATTCCATGGCTAACCGTGTCACTATATCGGCAATTCTGAAGCGGTGTCATCGCGGTCAACAACAATTTCTGGTTCTAAACCCCCGGTCTAAACCACTGCCAAAGTCTTGATTCCGAAAGCACTCAAAATCAGCTTTATTTTCATCACCAGAATCGCACGCAACAATAATTATGGCGTGGATGATTTTTGACGTAACAACACATCGGGTTTCCCGTATCACATTTCAAGGGTTTATTAACGCTTTTGCGTGTTAAAAGTTAACGAATTACTAGTTTTTATTAACGCCGTGTTAATACTAGCGTTAACATTTGCAAACCTTGCGACTTCTTTCTAAAGTTTTAACACATTCACGCTATATTGACATTAGGCGTTGACGAAGACCATGTTAATAATAATTACGAAGGTCAGTATATACACTAATTTTAACACCATCGTATTAAAAACTTGAGTGAATTAACACTACAACGCGTTGGAATATAGCGTTGATATTTACAGTGTGGTAATTTCGAAATTACCAAATCGTGAAATTTTACATGATAGACGGTGAATTAAGGTAAACGGTTTCAGACAGTAGTATATGCCTAAGTATTACGTAGAAGCAAACAAACTGATTTCCAGAAAAATTGAGGGCGCACTCCCATCCATACGTCTCACAGTGCCCCTTTAAGCAATTATGCTAGAATTCCCAATTACAAAAATTGATAAAACCACAACCATTCATCGCGATTGAAATGATGGGTAACCATAGTTACTTGCACTGTGCGTCAACTAAACTAAATGAATAAATGAATACATTTAATTTTCCTCCTCAAACCGATATATAAGAGCTGTTCCAAATAGAAAAACGTATCAAAGACTTTAAATACTTTTCTTTCTAAAACGCTGGAAATTGAGAAAGTGGTTGCCATGATGATTTGCATTATAATCCTTCTGGGCGATTCCTTAAGCATTTTCTTTGTTAAGCCCATGGATAAAAGTGTAACGTTTTACCACAGGCTCGCAACAAACGAGATATTGTCGATATTGTCGACTCACCCTGTATAGCACGAACGGCCATAGTATATCCATACTTTTAGTATGGGTAAAAGTGTAACGTTTTACCACAAGCTCACAACAAACAAGATATTGTCGAATATTGTCGACTCACCCTGTATAGCACGAATGGCCATAGTACTTGACTGATATTACATTGCTATTCAATACTTTGTAAATAACATTTTACAACTCAAGATACATAATTAAGGGGACTCATATTACTGAGAAAACGATGTCTGTTTTCATTCGTCTGATCATGTTGAATCGAAAAATGAGAGACATAATCTTCAAATATTTACTACCCGTATTCAAAGTAATCTAAATACCATACACATGTGTGTTTGAAACGCCTTACAAACATAAACTATACATAGATCATCTATTGTATACGAATTTTCTTTTTTTTCATATCGAGGAATTTATTTGGTGCATTTCATTTATGAATAACATACTAACACATGTTTTCAAGAGGGGAAAGGACGGCGACACAACAAGCAAAGAGGTAAATATGTTAAACTTGACGCCATTTCATGACAAGTGTAAGACAATCCACGAAAAGGTGATACTATTTGCTTAACTCTGCAACTTCTAACCTCCCAAATGTAAGTCATTTAGAAGAAATAAAATGGTTAGGGGGAAATAAAAGGCGATCGTGATTATCGTCGGCTCCCTATAGCACCGTTTCTTGCAATCTTTCGTATCTGATGTCATTTAATTTCGATTTTCAATCTTTTGAACGTGTCTTTCGCACATATCTACTCGCGCACGTCCAAATATATCCATTTCATATAGAGTCCAAGAACCATGTAACACGACAAACTAATAAGCCTTAGTTTTGCTTGAGGGGCCTTGCGTGAGAGTTGATGCGCTTTGTGACACCACGTGTAGCAAAATTACCATGTGGAAACTTGTATATGAGGCATTCAATGCGTGTCTTTCTGAAAATTCGGTCCCAACCAGAAACAAACATTCCTGACAGCTTGTGCATTTACCTTTAGGGAAAACTGTACGGTACCATTTTAATTCTAAATTGACCAAGTTTTTCATTCTAAATTGACCAAGTTGTGTGTTTTTAATATATTTTAATTATCATCTTAATGTGATTTCAAGAACAAGGGTAGGGTTTATTGCACAAACCATGACAGCATATTTTCATGTCTTCAAATCTTCATGTTATAGGCCTACATGTAGTTCGAAGTCAACTGTTTAATCGGAAAGTATCGTTGGATTTTGAAGAGCAATACAGTATTACAATCAAACAAAACCTTATCAAATTTGGCTTAAATACGACAAATATGGCATATTATAATTCGATTATTGATATATCAACCCACACTATTTATAGAGACATCCCAGGATTTGCAAACATCGTTGATTGTTGGCTGGAAGTGATTCAAAATCTTCTGCGGCTATTAATCAAATTTGATATTCAGGCGTCACCAACATGAAGTATATAGATGTCATCGTCTGACATCCAATATTTTTATTTTTATTACTATTTTTATTTTTATTACTATTTCTATTTATTTGTATTACTTGACCAAAAAGCTTCAAGGGACTTTGCTTGCATTGGGCAATCAATGAGCTATTATTACTTTTAACATTAAATATTTAGTATATTGGTAAGTTACCTAAGAACATACTGTAGTGATTGACGCAGCATCAACGCGCCAAGATTCGTCGTTGTTTGCGTCATATATACATTGTACGTCAATCATGCTTTAGAATCAGGATAATGAGGTGCAATCAAATAGAATCCGCTCTGAAATCGCTGCACTCAACAATAGAAGCCGTCCATCGTCATTTATGACATAACAAGCTCACGTTAATCTAGGTAGGTGGTGTGTGGTGTTTGTTTTTTATTTTGTTTTTGTTTTCAGAGAGGTTCAAGGTCATGGTCGACTCATTATCGTCTCGCTAGTTTACCTAGTAAAGTATGCATCCGTAATACGATCCAAGATTTCAACTCATAGTTAATTTTTCCACAGATAATTCCAATTTTGACGCCCATTCTCAAATCGCAAATTAATTTTCTCAGCGTAGGATTGTATGATCCTTTACTATTCAGCCTCTTATTACACTAAAAACATCCATTTTTTCAAGTAGTACGTTTATTCTGCATCCCACGACTCAACTGTTTTCCACAATTGATCCTCTCTTTTTACTATACTTGTACAGTGTCCTCCCTTGTGCCAATGTTTCAAATCACGTGACCACCGGAAAGGCGAAACAATCGTTACGCTTAAAGAATGGTCAAGATAACCTACACTTTTATTCTACAATACCACAAGCCTAGCGCATAATTATTACTTTGCTTCAATCATTTTTTAAGCGTGAAAAAAATGTGTTTCAAAACATGTATTACAAGAACAAAATTAATTTTGTCTGCCATTTTGTTTTGAAGACTCTTACCGGTTCCATAATATCAAATTTCATTGTGTGCATGGCAATCTTACTATAAATCTGGAAACGGTGTGTGTTGGGGTGTGTGTTTGTGTGTTTGTGTGTGTGTTTGTTATCCTTATTTCTCCGTTGCTTTTAATCGAAGTGGCGCCTAATTTGCACGAAAGATAGAGGAAATGACGGGAAGGGTGTTAAAGTTTATTCCACTGAAATTGGTTATCAATTGGCTCCAAAAACAGCAAAAAAACTCTCAGATTTGGCTCATAAATGCCACTAGAATTGAACAACATTGTGCGTTGCGCGTACTACACAGCGTAGTCTTACCGTGGTAACGCGTCGCGTGCATCGCACACGCACCCCTACACATGGCGCAGAAGCCACACGGGAAATGGTCACAGGCCTGTGTACAGCCTGTCATGTTGGGGGAGGGGCGGGGGGGGGGGGAGGGGGCGGTGTAAAACCACGGGAAATGGTTTAGGATAGGCCTAGGGTTATAATGGTACAATTAGCGTTTTGCGGGGGTTAATGAAGCAACCTGATTTCTTTACTAGCTAACAACAATCTAAGGGATTATAAATCAAACTGGTTTGGGTGTGTGCATGGGAGGGGGGGGGGGGAACCACGGGAAATGTTTTAGGATGGGGTTAAGAGTTAATGAATAGCCGCGGGAAATGGTTGGTTGGTGTAGTTGCAGTGGGGGTGGGGGCGATTGTAGGGGGTTTATGTGGTTTTAAATGTACCGATGGTTAACTTGATGCGGTTTGAGAGGTTTTATATAGGGGTTAATAAAGTAGCTACGGTAAATGGTTTAGGAGGGATATGGTTATAAATCAACCTGATTGGGGGTGGGGGGGGGTTGCGGGTTTATAATGCCGTTAGGAGGGATATGGTTATAAATCAACCTGGTTTGGGGGTGTTGTAGGGGGTTTATGTGGTTTCAGAGGTAGGTAATATGGCATAACCATCTAGCGGATGAAGTAGCCGCGGGAAATGGTTAGGAGGGTTATGATTATAAATCCAACTGGTTGGTGTAGTTGCAGGGGGGGGGGGGGGGTTGTATGGGGTTTATGTGGTTTTAAAAGTACCGAGGGTTAACATGATGCTGTTTGAGAGGTATACAGGGTTAATAAAGTAGCCACGGTAAATGGTTTAGGAGGGACATGGTTATAAATCGACCTGATTCTGATTCTGATTGGGGGGGGGGGGGGTTATAGGGGGTTTATAATGCCTTTAGAAGGGATATGGTTATAAATCAACCTGGTTTAGGGGGGTGTTGTAGGGGGTTTATGTGGTTTCAGAGGTAGTTAATGTGAACCATCTAGCGGGGACCCGAGCGTAGCGAGGGTACGCCGCTAGTATCTATAATTGATGAAAAGTATATATTTATGAAAACGCATCCAATCAAATGTTATATCTTGTTTACTTTTATATAGAACATATATATTTACGATATCCGACGGAATATGAAACACACTTGTCAATAATAAGTTTAAAATAAGAAATTCTCATAAGGAAAATATATATTCTTCTTTTCCTTGTATTCACAGGCTATTTTATTCTCAAAACAAGCTTACCCGACAAGATGTACCTAATGAAGCGATCCTGCACAATACGTATGTGACATCTAATATCTGAGTTGTGTCGATAGGGATGTATTTTGTGACAGCCCTCCGTATATTACACACAACACAAAAAGTCACATTACATTTCATCTCGATCTAAAAACATATACAGCAGTAAAAATCTGATATATGATTTTTTTTTCCCTCTCAAATAATGTGCATCTAATTTGTATATCAAGGCTATCGAAACAATAATACAAACCGTACATTCAAAATCGTTTGTGTTTTAAAATATTCGAAACACTTATTTTAGCAGACTTCCTTTGCACTATTTCACGTGGCGTAAAGTTTCACCCGAGCATTATACACTTCACGTTGCCTTTAATGTAGCCTCATCGTAATGAAATAAAATACTATAACAAAATCACGTGCTACATAGATCTAAAAGGCGTACACTCAATTGCTAGAGAGAGAGAGGGAGAGAGAGAGAGAGAGAGAGAGAGGGGGGAGAGAGCGATTCATCTATATGAGCAGAAGCATTTTTAGTCTCAGTCGCACAGATGATTGGTGGCGTACCTCAATGTCTTGTTACATATATTATTTCTCCTCTTCAAATAGTGTTGTAGTATAGACTATCTGCCATACAAGGTGTTCATACGTCGTTCGGGTGAGAGTTATATGATGCTGTTATAGACTTCTTAAAGAACACACTGGTGATAAACTTTGATTTCGTTTGGAGATAAGCGTGACGTGCCTGCCTATGATACGTGAATAGGGGAAGATAGAACTCAAGGTAAATATAAACTCATTTAGGCAAATCAAATCACTTCAAAGTTGATTAATATATATTAATGCACTGTCACGCATGGAAATGTATCGATTCATGCACTATTCAGTTGCTCGTATTTTGTTTTGGGGCAGAGAGAAATTTGCATATCGTGAGTGACCATAATTTAATTTCAGCCCATTTTCTCACCTAGTGTTTACATTCTACATTAAGGCGCGCATCATTAATTCCTGTCAAATGCTGAAATTTAAGTTGAATTGATCTTATGGTGTGTTGTTTGTTTTTGCATGATAGAACCAAAAATTCACTTATAATTTCTCATAAAACTGCTTCACACTAAACAAAACATCTTTCAAGCCTACGACGTTGCATGCAAAATAATAATCAGAGAAATGTGGGTCTGCGTGTGGTTGTCAAAATGTCAATGAGCGTGTTTCTACTGGGGCACTGCAAAGTTAACGGTTAGTTTTAACGCTAACTTTTTAATCCCCCCTGTTTCCACTCGCGAAGAGTTACCGCTAGTGTATCGATCTTAGTCGATGGGCCACCAAACAATGCCGCCCCACCTGCAAAAGACTACCTCACAATGCGTATAATCCAGCATGACACGGGTCACAGAACTTAACGTTATAATTAAACGGGTGGTTGTTTCTACCGGGAAAGCTACCGTTAATTACCGGTAACAAACCTGGTTTGTGAAGGTGTTTGCGGTTACAAAACTCACCATTTATTAACGTTATCTGGCTGTTTCTACTGGGCAAACTTACTGGTAATTAACGTTAAGTTCCCCAGTAGAAACACGCTCAATGTTGATGTTGATTTGATTGGATCAAGCACACACCTTCAATTGTCATGCAAGTTTACTGTTTCCTAATGGAAGAGGAATGAAAATCCAATTCGGATTGACAACTCCAAAAGAGTGAAAATTCACTCCAACAGTGTGGGGGCGGGGGTATTTGTTTGAAATCACTCGTAAAGAGTCACACTGACTGAAGTGAATCCAGACAGGCAAAACCGAAAGCTCACAGAGAGAACTCTTCACCATTTATATGACAGTTGAGTATTTAAGGTCTCGGTTGCATATGTGTGTTAAAAATGTTACGTATTTATTTACAAATCGATACAAAGGCTGTAATTGCTTTTGAGATGAGGCAAATATTGAAGCCTTTATTTCAAAATTTACGTGATAACTTTATTTTGTGAGATTGTTTATATTCATTAATATTATAGCAGAATAATAGCCAGAACCTAAATTAATAAAACATTTATTGTTCTCTGCACATGAACGCAGATGAATAAAACATTAGTTAAAATGGTAGGTTATGACTGATCACATATCTCATTTTCCTTCAATAAGTAATGGCATTGCCATGGATACTTTCACAATGTTTTGCATTCATACTTATTTCTCTTAAAATAATGGCCGTCTTATCCTAATTTGAATATTGTGTCTCGGGATCACCATCAACACCATACTAAGAGAGAAGTCTGAAAAGTGTCATCGTAAAAAGTCAGGCTAGAATTAAATGTTTTTAAAGATATGGTTATTGCATGTGTTGTCTGCATTATTTTCCCTTTCCCAAAATCAAAAACGTATATGACATCATGCCAAACAGATAAAAAGGCAAAACCTTTGTAATCACATTGGGTCTTTTGTTTTCGTTTTCGTTTCCGTTACCGTGGTGACACTAAATCTCTTTGTGATTTTGACCGCACCAGACGACAGTAAATCAGGTATCGAATTCAATGACGGATGAGATAAAAGAACTTATTGAATGACCTACGAATAATTTCCTATCAAATGATTTTATTTACCGCAATGATAAAACTACTATCGAAGTGGTGAACATCCTGTAAAATGAGTTTTCAATATTTAATCAAAGCATATACTGATACCTGATGATCCCTATGTGAGCCATCATTTAAAGATAATAGGTAGCTTTAAATTATACGATAGGAAGTCGATGGGTATCCAATTTTCTCTGGCAAAAAAAAAATTGTAAGACGTTTTTATTTTGATCTGTTGATTACTGTATTGGTTGTTCATATGTAAGCTACGCTGATAGGGCAGATGATTATGATGGTTTTTTTAATTTTTTTCGACTTACCAAGAGCAGATTGGCACAAAGCTTTTACATATCTAAAAAATACTTTAATTTGAAGATAAATTTGTTTGAAATCGAATGCCTATTAAATACTGATTAAGGAAATGTTGAAATATTTGATTTCTTTATTTTTAGGGGGTGGGTCATTCGTTTGTAACGTTGTATCGCCACTCAAAGATAACAATCACTTAGGCAAAATGCGCTAGATTTGTTCTTTTTTTTAAACATGCGACGGGCTCTGTGAAATGAATATTTGAACACTACCATAATAGGAACAGATCACATTTTGATGAACTGTATTTAACTTCTATTTGTATATGTGGTAATTTTACTCTTGTAAGCAAGAAAATGAAGCTGATATGGTATAAGCATCCATTTTCAAAAGCTCAATAAAAGATTGGTGTAAAAGTTATGCGCTGAAGTTTTCTGAAATTTTAAAAACTCCACGCGCGGTCTTTTTGTGACAAACTTCTTTTGTTGCCTTATTTTTCCAAACAAAAATGCTTTGAAAAACAGACACCTAAATCTTGATCATATTATTTTCATTACTCAGGAAACTTTTGATCATGTAGTCTATATTGAAACCATAAATCAAAGTATTATATGTACTATACAAAATATTGGAATTGGACCACGTTACTTGGTATTCCCCTCCAGGATTCACATGAAAGGACACGGAGAAGTACACGGAGACGGTGACAAGTCGTCTCATCATAATAATCTTGTCCTCTTTGTCATGATCATTTATTAGACCAAGTAAGAACCTTTGCTTCCTTTCCAATGTCTCCTTCACATTTGGTATACCTGCTATACTGTTGGAATATCAGCTCTTACTTCCTTATGATATAAGACGCCCAGGTTATTTATAAACATATAACAACGGGGGGGTTTTTCTCGAAAAACCTGATTCAGCGAGTCTGTTCCAGGGACCGGCTACTTGATTTTTGAGTGAGTATATGAGTAGGCCTACAAGGACTATGAGCGGTTTTGTTAATTGGAATGGTAACACATTGGCTCGAATACTTTTCTATACAATTACGTCTACAAAGTGTAGGTCAACATGGCTTGATACGGACTGTTGCGCGATTTCTTTGCTATTCTTATTAAGGTGAAGAACATTTATCGTGAGATACTAGTTGTTAATTACCTTCTAGGAACAATATACAACAGGGTATTGAGATACGTGTCAGTTTGCTATATCCAGCATGACAAACATCGGAACAGTAATATATCTCTTATGTAACTGTTTTGTAGGAAACGAAGGCGTGATATTTTGAATAAAGTTCGATGAACTATGATTTTCCCGAAAGACGCGTGTTTCTATATCCCATGTGTCTTAGATGTGTAACCCGAGGCGAAAATCATACTTGCATCCGATTTTAACACCTATCAATTTAGATGCCGCTAATCTTTGAATGTCTAAAGGTGAGTGACCGTGTTTTACAGTTCAATTTTTACTCATCAAAATTGGATTTTGGTTTCAAAAGAAAGACCATATTTTGTCATGCTAAATTTTAGACCTGAGAGACATCTCTTTTAGTGCAAAAGAAGTTCATTTATACCTTCAGTAGTGGTATACCGCCCCAGAAGATGGGCATATTTGAAATGAATTGTCACTTCTATTCTAAAACCACCGGTGCAATTTAGGAATACAACTGTATTTATGATGATGTATGTTGAAGACAAATAATAAAAACCACAAGAAAAATTTCACCAACCGTTTAATCTGACGGACGCTCTGTACAAATGCATGAATAAATAGTGCAGCAAATTTGTATCATATCCGTTCCGATTGTATTAGTATGTGCACAATTATATATGCACACCTTTAATTGCTGATAGAAGAAGACGATGCTTCATTCAGTTTTAAAATGGAAATACCTAGGCTCAATATTATCCAGCACAAACAAACACGTTGAATATACTTTTGAATCAGGTTTACTGATAAACAAGGAGACGATTCTAGGGGAAACGTGGGAGTTGGATATTTTGTTGTAAGCTTAACCTCAAGTTGTTCAGCTCAATGAATGTATTATTCTAATACATTACAAAGAGACGGTGATTTCTGCATCCATTAAGACTCATTGTGTTATCCTAAGAGGGCGGTGTTCTAGATTATGCCCATAACTAGGGGGGGCTGGGGTACCGCGCCATTTTGCAATATTTTGCGAAATCGATCGTGGTTATCACGTGATACGTATCGTGGAAAAATAATTTACACTGTTTTAACGAAATGCACTGTGGGATTGTGTTACCAGCCTAAAATCATAGAGGTCGCAAACCCGGTCGCAAACTTGCTTATAATTGAGCCTAGCTATAACAAGCTAAAAGTGACATCTCTGAATGTATTACCAAAGTGTGCAAAGGAGAAATTGTTGGACACACTGGTAAAATGGTTTTACAACAAGTTTTGCTATCATATTATCAAACTGAACTCAAGTTAAATCACTCTATTTTATCGAGCAATAATATAATTGTTTACGCATTTTAATTGTTTAGATACAAAGTTAAATAAATCAAGGATACATTTATGATAGATAAATAAATAAAAAGAAAACTATAAACGCATGGGCGGCATTTATAATTGATAAAAATTGACATAACAATGATGTTACATTAATCTACCATCAAGTTTAAAAAATAGAAAAATAAATTGAATATTCGAACCCGTGATTTCCGATTGCCAACGACATGGCCAACCTGCGCACGCCACAGAGTTCCACGACTGTAATTGTGATAGTTTTATTATTTAACCATGTCCATTTATTTATAACGAACGGATTTTTATTGTGCCATTTTTGCCAAATGTGTGTGTTGCTCTCGCACAAAATGTGTTTGTAATTTGATTATAATCCTTATTTTTGAAAGAACGGCAATTTTTTTTGACATTTTCGAGAGAAAAAAATGGCGTAACTGATACGGTGAACGCCAGCAGTGTGGTGTCCGGGCCGCGTGGGCAAGCATACAGATGATGCTAAGCAAATCCAGCATATAAAACAAAAGTGCTCCTAATGGGGCTCGGACCCACAACCTTTCGCTCCTCATGTCAACTTTCTATCCACTACACTAACCGTGCTAATTGGAAAAATTCATCGCAAATAATTTATTTATATCATGGGTCATGGGTTAATGCACTGTGTTAAATTCTACAATCCCGGCCGCCACTCTGTTCAAAGGCACAAAAAAGTGGACTTCTTTTATGCTTTTTTTGCAATTCTGGGGTGTGTGGATCGTGTTTTTTTATCAAATTGGTTAGATATCCGTCCATTTTAGAACATCTGAAATTTAAAGTGCACCCACACACCCGGGAAAGTATGCTGCCAAGGGCATATATTTTGCACGTAAATCCAATACAAAAGTTCAGAAAATCGACCAAAATATGACGTCATGACCATTGCTTCGGGACAAAATGGCGCGGTACCCCACCCCACCCCACCCCCCCCCCCCCCCCCCCCCCTAGCCCATAACATGATGAATCCAACATTCGGAGGCGGATTAATGTGACGTCATAATGACTGGCTCCTTAAATACAATTTATTCCGTCAAAATAACAGTCTGTTTCCAAGGCGTCGGCAATAACTATTTTCTTTCATCTTACGCTCCCGAAAGTGAGATTCTATCATAATAGCATCGAATAATTGTGTTTGTGTTTTTGAGTAGTGACACTGTTTTGCCCACAACAAATACATAGTTAATAATTATTTTATAAGTTGGATATCAAATACATGACAATTAAATATCATTTGATTCAATGTAACTAAATGTAAGCGGTTTATCCACAAAATAGCCTGCATAAGTAATTAATGTCATTTTGACTTCGATAAAGATTCTGCTAGGATCGAAACGTCAGGCTCGTTCATGTTTATCACAGATAGTCAACTATTTGTGTGTTTATATACAATTGTTTGATTATTAAAATGCTCTTAACGATAATTCAATATTTAAATGCCACGTCGTTTGGCGAGATTGTGGTCTGTACAACTCAATTCTCAGCAACTTTAACAGATTATGGAAAAAATTAACAGATTGACATTTTTATTTTGCCACTAAATGGATAATTTAATACAGTATGCGTGACATATGCATATTTAACATGTTTAATGTGTTAGGTGTTTTGAATGTCTTTTTGTCGTTCTATTGGGCAAATTTAAAGATTTGCGTAATAATCTTATCAAACCGATTTACCGCAATTAAATTATGTGATGTTTATATCTTTAAAAAGCCAATTTACAATCTTTACACTGTAAAATCAATATTTCTGGATGGTGTTTATTTGCAGATTGGTTATTGTATTGTAATAAGATAACCCCTGTATTTGAATCCCAGGTTTTGTCCAATCAATTTAATCCGATTACATTACTAAGTTTGTTTTCATCGGGAGTTGGAACATTGTAACAATGTATAAACCGTTACTATGATTGCAACTACATATTTGATTACATTACATTACAAATATTATAACCACACATGGCTACCATACCAATATATAAGTTCCGTAAATGTACACCGTAGGTATGCGTGTATTGCCCCACGGTCAGGTTAAAACCAATTATTGGCTTGTAAACAAATGTCTTGACCCTGGCTGTGCAGATTCAAACCATTCCAAAAATCTACTTAAATTAGAAATATAAGACACTCGTTATATTCAAGGTAACAGCAGTGTGAGCGGATAAATCATGGCGAACCGATTTTCCTGGTTATTAAAGGACTACCAATGTGAACCATATCCAGTACCTGTTGTTCTTATACATCCACTCGTCCGAACTGTGACTTCGGCCGGATATGGGGTTATCAGGTAGTCAAATACACGATTTAGTACTTGTAGCATTAATGGGCCATTGCATTTGGCAAGCTCATTTTATGAATAGTTATGAGATGCAAACTCTTAATATCATGAACGTGAACTCCTAATATCATGAATATCATCGGTTTCATCCTCTTGATTTAGTTTTAGCTATAGTTGAAATATTTTAATACCTACAGAGTGAGTCAGAAAGAACGGGTACTTTTTGGTGAGAGCGCCACAGAAATTTTAGGCCCGCATATTCAAAACCAATTATAGTGTTACAAAGATCCACATTTGGCTTTTATTAAAAAAAGAATTTTTAAAATAAACATTCGCGTCATAAAGTTACAACAATTTTAATAGAACCAGGTATTTTAAAGCCAATCCGCGGAATGGCAATACACAATGTATTGTTGGCTGCCTGATAGAGATGCTATCAATGCAACTATTAAAAACCTGAAAAGGCACGTGAATGTTGGATACAATTTTTTTAAATGACTGAAAATAAATAGAACTGTGAAATTATGAGTAATAAAAGCCTGAAATCAAGAAAGAAAAGCCTTTATATGGAGGCATATCTGCTGGTTCATTGGAATACATTAAGAAATGGCTTGATAATTCGACCATTCCGTGGATTGGCTTCAAAATGTAGAGCTTTACTAAAATTAGTGTAACATGATAATGAAATGGTCGATTCTTTAAATTCTTCTTTTGAATGAAAGCCAAATTGTAGGTCTTTAAAGCGCTATTATTTTGTGGGAAAAAAATGCACGATCTTTCTGACTCACAAAGTTGTACGGCTTTCCTTAAAGGCAAAGGTCCACTCGGGCCAGTTCACGTGAACTGGCTTACGCCTGGTTATTTGGTGACAGATGAAACAGATGGAGAAATCTCAACCTTGAGATATTCCTAAAGGATCTGGTTGGTAAGATTGGACCTAAGGGTTTAACCAACACTTGTGGTAGTATTTGGTAAGGGTTGTCAATTCAATAAATGACAAATTGAGAAAGACAAACGTTATCCATTCATTTTGTTACGGTTACTTGTCCCCGCGGTTTCGACATTCAGTTGTATTACGTAATCGCTATTTATTGCATTCAATCAGCTTCGCACATTATCTAATTTAATTGTTATGTTTTTGTTTTGTTTTATTTTGTTTTGGGGTTGTTGTTTTTTGTTTTGTTTTGTTTGTTTATGTTTTTGTTTTTGGTTGGGGTTTGTGTGGGTTTTTTAGCGGGGGAGGGGGCTTTCATGACTTTTATACGATACCTCCTTACGAAAAGCTATATTTTATTCCGGAAGTAGGTATTGCCTACCGAATGCATAAATTATCATGTTGCATATTTATAGACTTGTAATGAAGTTCTCATAGTCATTTCCATGAGATCCGTGACCAGTTTAAGGATACCTTTTTTCTTGATGGATTTATAGAGATGGACTAATTTTAGGAATAATTAGCTCCTATATACCTCCCAGAAGTGACGGCAATCGTTTTTATAGCGCAAATCCGAAATGGCCGCCATAGAGGGACCCCAAAATTCAAATGGCTTCAAATAAGCTAAAAAGCATATCAAATTATTATTAATATTATTATTATTATTATTATTATTAAGGGTTGCAAGGGGTGGGTGGTGGTAGAGATGGTGTGTGGGTAGGGTAGGGATGGGCTGGTGCCTTCTTGCATATGAATATCAAGGTAATGATTCTAACCCTGACCACTGTACACAATAAAGTGTTTAGGTACATTCGGGAACGCTGTTTTAAAAAATCATTGAAATATTTATTGTTTCGATGGATTTTTACGAAAGTAAATGGTACTTGGGTAATTTAGACCTTTGATTTTTTTTAACTCATTTGTTACGTGTACATACATGCAAATCCTATTAACAATTCATGATCGGATGGAGACTTATATATAGTTCATAGCGATGAAATTGTTAAAGAGACACACAGTGATGTGTTGGAGTCCAACTTTGAGGCTACGATCTCAATTTCGATAACAACTGGGATTTTTACATTTTTACAATTGTATTAAATGTATGAACTTACACCCGTAAGGATTCATTTTTGGTAGAAGGTCACATGTGTGTCAATGTGTTTCAAAGCCATGTGTGCTCCCCAGCTATAAACAGTCACAATATAAATACGCTGGTCATAAGGCTGCTTTCATGATTTCGTGAGTGCTAATGTTCATCTTAAATTCAATTCAAATTAGATAAAAAATAAATTCTTCAACACCACTGTGTATCCCTTTAACTCTTATGAAAGTAATAATTAGTTCATCACCTGTTTGATCTCATCTATCAAGCAACCTTAATACATTGGTTATGTAAGGCAAAAAAAAAAAAATTGTTATATTGGCGTAACGGGCTGAACAAAGATAGGGTAGGTAGGTAGGGATTTTTTTTTTTATTTTTTTTTTTAGCAGCTGTTTTTGAACAATGTTAACCGAGTTTAAACATTCCCTATTGTTTGTTAGAAGTACCCCTCAGTACAAGTCGAGAAAAAACATTTATTTTTTTCATTTTTTTTATTTTTTAGGGTCGGTCGGTTTGTTTTTTTTGGTTTTTTTCACTGAAAAAAAAAACAAAAGTGTAGGGTCGGGCGTATTTTTAGGGTCGGGCGGGTTACGCCAATATAACCATTTTTTTTTGTTGGCCTAAGCTAAATGTCGACTACAGATTTATTCATGTCCATCAATAACTAAAATCTGTGTCGTCTATCTTACGATCATAAAACACCCGATATTATTATGTGAATCCGTTGCCCATCAACTCAAGTGCGCAACCCAACGATGCCATTACACCCGTTTACGTTAATCTATAGAGTATAGGAATACTGAAGATCAGATTCGTAGTTAATGTATTATTTCAAGCCTTTAAATAAGTACGACTTATGTCAGGCGATTTAAAGCCTCTCTGATGCCCATGCAGATGTTTGCGCGGACACGAAGCAGGGTCATGCTTTTCTGAAGTTAGAAAACAAATTCAAGCGGGAGGAGCCTTGGTAGCATTTATGCGGGTATATTTAAGAGCACGAAATCTGGTAATGGGGATCTCCCGCACGTATGCCAGTATAAACGTGGAATTTTATTTTAAGTTTTAATAATATACATCATGTCAATGTCTGTTGTCTATACCAACATCGTCTTACTAGGCTAGATATTAGTAGAGCTTCTGTTTTTGAAGGGAGTTGATCTAACGCTCATTTAATTGCCGCATAGTGCCAAATCAAAAGCAATTGAATTAAAACAACAACCTATAAAAGTGCTGATTATCCTATCGGCATTTGCTTGTCCAAATTGCATATATACGCTATTGTGTTTAGCATTACAATATTTTCTTAATAGTGTCAATTTACTTGTAATTCTAGTGTGGAGTAACAAGCGATTACTCAATAATGTCTATAAGAGTGCTTCTCTTTTCCTTGGTTCGTATAACGATAAAAAATAAAACTCTCACACACTTAATGCGTAACAATGTTTTCTTCTGAGTAGTGTTATTATTAATGGTGTCCAATTACAAGCAATTGAATTCAAACAACATAGACATCTCAGGACAATATCTTTCCCACCACATCCAACCGAAGACGAAAGAAATTTCGAAGCATTGAAATATGCACATTTGTTTTTCAACACCGAAAGCTCTGAGTTGTCTCTGAATGACGAAGGCGATCTTTTAATGTTAAATATTGCAATGAATGCATCCAATAATGACAAGACAGAGACGTTTTCAAAAGGTGGGTTTTGAATTCTACCGCATTCCTTTTTTCTCACCTCTTATGTATTTCGTTTTTTACAGAAAAGGTAGGAAAGTTTTGATGGATTTTGATGTATTTCTTTATTCTCATATTTGTCGGTGGTTTTTTCTGAATTGTTAAGTATTTCTTTATTTAGAGAAAAGGTAGGATAATCGTGGTAGGTTGGCCTCAAATCCTACAGTTTGATCTCATATTTCTTCACATACCGTATCTAAGAGCATATATATAATAAGGCATTAATGGATCTTCTTCATCCATTACACGCCACAAAGGTATGAATCACTGCGCACTATCTCATGTATAATTGATAACTTATTAAGCCTGCTCACCTTTAGTTCAGTTTAGTTTGGTTTAGGCTGTACTATACTGCATGCATATTGAATTTGTTACGGTTTTATTCATATACTGTACAAGGGGTTATTGACAGGATAAACGATTTTAAAAAAAATTGAGCTAAACGAAGCAAGGAGGTAAAGCTGACTTCCACCTTCTTACTTATGTTATGTACAGCGAAATAGGGGACGGTACGGTTTAGTCATGTCGACGGTCTTCTATCATATTATTACAAATGTGTGGGTTTTTTAAAAGCACTAGTTTAGTTTAGTTTAGTTTTTATTTGGCATCACAACATAAACCAATAACAAATCACACGAGTATAAAATTATATTAACATTCAATAAATAACGCATATCACAATGCCATCCCAAACTGGAACGGCAAACACACCACAACGCCAAAAGTTGCAAGGCCAGGATAGCCCATAAAAGCCAGCTACATGTGCAGGCTTATTTCCAATGGGGTCCCAAAACAACACAACAAGAGGGCCATGGACGTGGAGTTACATAAACAAAATGACATTGGACACATTGGACAATAAGCCTACACACGTATGAAATCTGCAGATTCCTGCTTCAGAGCGCAATCAGCCAGGTGTTTTTTCACAGCCTTTTTAAATTCCATCTTCCTGCGTATGGTCTGGATTTGTGGTGGCAGGGCGTTCCAGTCTAAGATGGCATTGTAGTAGAATGACTTGAAAGCAATTCCTTTAACTCTAGGGACAAAAAAATTGTCTTTAGGTGAATACAAACAGAAGTGGACTGACTGGCAGTATAAATTCTCACAACAAATCATGATTATTGTTCATACTGGATCCTCCTATGGTGAAAATGAGGCTCAAGAAATGTTGTTATGAACGTTATAGTAACACTTTCAAGGGATTTAATAGGATATTTGGTTTGGTTTTTGTTAAAGCACAGCGTAATCTATAGAATATTGCACCTTCATAAATGTTATTTCTTATTTCCTTGGATTTATCTTTGTAACAAAGTGGATTAATATTATGTGATATCAGAAATTGCAATTAAATCAAAATAAGAATATCACGTAGAGTTTAATAAGCGGTCAGATTAATAATTTGTGTCCAAAAACTATTTGTAAGTAATCGTACATTTGTACCTCGAATAAAACGCATTATGATCGTTTATATTGAAATTGTCTAATATCGACGAAAAACATCATCTCGTTGATGACAATTGGTGATGAGATATATATTTACCAATAATACATTGTAGGTACAATCGTATTTCAGACAAAAGCTCATGAGGTATAATTATTAATATTATTAGAAATAATACCTTGTAACAAACATTTATCGAAAATTCAACAACTCCCCTATACCTTAAGTACAGTAACAAAGCGTTGTTGATTTTAGATAAACCCACTCTTTATATGCAAATTAATAGGATGGCGAACCTTATTTGGAAACCATGCATCGATGCAAAATTGTAAACAAACAACAAATGTTCGCAAAATGTGTTCATTTTTTCGCCCGTTTTTTCGGCGTATAAATGCATTTCGCCATGCGATCCTTAAAGTTAGCAAACAGCTTTATATACCAAAATGTAGCTATATCCCTGAGAAAAATATTTTTGGCGAGGGCCATATGTCACGGATCATTCCTAAAGCCACAATTTTAGCCGGAACGGTCGCGCGGTGAAATGAGTTTCCTTTCATCATCTAATGGACCGTACCACTATTGAAACGGAGGGGTGTGTTTTGATTTGATACAAATATTCTATAAACATGTATCAAAATGTGTTATATAAATTAAACGTATTCTTGATTTAATTTTTCTCTGAAGTTGAAGGTGGTGTGTGAATAAAATGCTATTTACAAAATATTTTAAATTCCACAATTTATACTTGCGCAATAATTTGTCTTCTCTAATGTTTACCTTTTGTAACCCATCCTATTCAGAAGTTCCCTCGCCCATTTACAGGGAACGGACGATGTCCAAATAGTGGCCTAATTATAATAAAACGTAAACATTTTGTTCCGTATTTTAAAGAGCAGCTATTTTTTTAATGTCAAATTAAGCCTATTAAACCACGTTTTTTACTTGTTTTCATCAATTTTCCAAAACGCTATTCACATATGAATGATGTAAATATGTTTGGTCGTTGTTGAACGGGGTTCAACAAGGTCTTCGTCGTTGTTAATCTTGAATCGACAACGGTAAGACGGTAAAGCTGCCCTCGCAAAATAAACCCGTCTTACCGTTGTCGATTCAAGATAAACAACTCCGAAACCTTATTGAACCCCTAAATCACCAATCAGATCAGTGCATACTCCTATAGGTGTTTGACGATCCGTCCGCGGTTTGTTCTTGACCAAACATAATATCATCCATCTGTAATGACCAATCACTGTATCATATTGAATCTATTGGACAGTTTTCATCAGAACTATGAAAGCCAGCAATCGTATCTATGTAATGCATTATTGCAAGATATTATTACATTACAGATTGAATTGTAATACAATGCAAAACATTGCCATTCGAAAATACCAAATGCGTGTTACATTGGCTTTTAAGGGTATCAATGGATAAGACGATTTTCCTGGAGAAGAAATCTTCATCAAAAGAAAGGGAAAACCCCATTCACGACTGCTTCGCGAGAGAGTATTACTCAACATGAATAACAATACTTCATTTCGTTTTCAACTTAACAGTCGATATCAGATTTCGGAGGCCATCAAACTTGAGAGACTTAACATTATTGTTAACAATTAGAAGATAAGTTCATGGGAACAGATAAGTGATTGATAATATATATGTTTATTATACGGGAGAATCAACACTATATACCAAGCTTTCAATTCTATTGAAAGAATACGTTTAATTGGTTATTAAAACCCATTTCCGATATCAACGTTTAACCACACGAGCACGCAAACAATTTAACACGAATTTACAGATAATTACACCCGTTAAGCTATCATTTTAACATCTGGTCATCAATAGAAAAAGTGCAACGTAAGCTAAAAATTTTAGATCTCTGTGAGGTTAAGGAACCCACAAATAGATATCGAAGAGGATAGGTAGATTTGTTAATGGTGTATGTCTAATACGCATGCCCGAAGAGATACCATTTTATATCACTAGCAATAAGGGGTACAATAGGTAAAAGAGATTATGTTAATAGAAGTACAGGGTGTCCCAAAAGTTTCGAAACCTTTTCATTTTTCAACACTTTATATTCCCGGATACATAATTCGCAGTATAAAAATAAAAACATATTTGAATAAGACTTGTAGAATTCTGTTTGTACCAAACTTACTATTTAAACAGCTATCTGTGTTGCTAAAATACAGACGAAAGTTTCCCGAATTGCAAAACTGCACTTTCATATAAAAGCGTAGTATAATGAGCAACGGATGCGACAAATTGAAAGATGTAGGGAAGAACAAAAAGGTTCTCTACAATGATTTTTTCTTCTTTTCAGATTGATATAATCCGTATTATGAACATTTATTAATATTGTATACAACATTTAATAAGCGTTAAACCTTTTTTGAAAAGAATCCACATAAATGAAATGTGAGGAGCACGTGGCATGTGATTACAGTGACTTATACATGTCTCGCCAGAGAAAAGGGCTGGTCCAAAAAGTTCTCTGTCACAGTTTATTCTCAAAACAAACTTGATAACTCTGACCCAGCTTTACCTTTCAAAAAAACGAAATCCATCTTGTCCAAATCTATCAAAGAGGAAATTACTGAAACCTGGATTAGTCACATCAAAAACCTTGTTGTCCAAGGAGACATGCTTCGCATTGCTATTCTGGAAAAATCTGACCACCTCTGGAAGTCATATATTTTTAGTCTTCCAAAAGGTATCATGAAATTTATGCTTAACTCGTTAGACCAAGGTCGCTACTCCTGGCGTCATAACTCTGTTCTCCGCATAATCCTGGACACCCTTAGTGATGTTAGTGATCCCTCATGGAAGTTTTTCTGTGACCTTCAAAGGGCTACAAAAATTGCCGGGACCACAATTCCGCCCGACATCCTCCCTACCCAACAAAGACCAGATCTTGTCTTCATCAATCAAGGCACAAAGTCGATTATTATTTTTGAACTCACTATTCCGTTCGAGCGTAACATAAATTCTGCTCATGATCGCAAACTCAATAAATACGCCGGCCTTGCCAGTGACCTGCGAGAACAGGGTAATGACACCAAGCTCATATGTGTTGAAATTTGTTCCAGAGGCCTTATTTCAAATTCAAATAAGAGTTCCCTGCAATCCATTTTCCCCCTTCTTTCCATCAGCAAAACAATGAGGACACGGGCGTCAAATAAAATGTTAAAATCGTGCAATAACATGTTCCTATTCTATTTTCTATTCCAAATATGACAAACAATGGTCATCGAGCATCAATTAATTATATCTTGCTTACTCAGTGCAATATCCTCAGTCCTCTCAGTGTTTTTCTGGGCACATTTAATTGCTAATTCTTTATATTTATGTTTAGTGCAATACTTTTATTATGGAAAGCAGGCTTTCCTGACCATTTTGGTCCTTTTATCCCACAGTTTTAAATTGGTATTCATTTCCAGCTTTGTATGTTTTCATTTGTATGTGTCTGATTATAATGTATTGTGTGCAATGCCTGCGGGTGATGGTGGAAGGCCCATTGCCAAATCCATCCTCTAGTCTGGCTTTATATGTTTACTTTTCAATGTTTTTAAATAAAATTGGAATGATTTAATAAAATAATGCGTCCAGCAAATTAAATAATGTTATGGTATTGTGAGTTATGTAGCCAAAGTTTTCAGCGGGTGATTTATATTGAGGAGCCTCAAAAAGGGGTAATGTTTGGTACCGAAATGATACTTGCAAGTTTCATCTGTTCAAATATATTTTCAGTTTGGTACTGCGACTTATTTCAAGAGAGTTACCAAATCTTTAAAATGGTTTCGAAACGATGGCTTCTTTTACAAATCCATACAATCACCTTTACATAAAGGGATTGGTAAACGATCCTGTTCTTTTTTTAAATTATTAATATTTCTTTATATTTTACTGAATTAAAGAAATTGATAAACAATGTACATATTCATTGACAATCATAGAAATTATTAGTGAAGTTATGAGTTGAAATGTCGATGTGCATTTTTCAGAGGACAGTAATTAATTTTCCCCGAAAACAAATTAAGGAAGTTAAGAGATCGAATTGTCGTAATTTTATATTTTTGAAAAAATGGTATGTTAATGAATGTTTTTTAGGTGAAGAGGTATATGGTCTTCAGAGTGGTATAATGTACACCTGGCACTACTATCTAATATTAGTCTCAGGGATTTTATTTTCCACACGATTGACACCAACGCTTTTTACCTATGAAGTAATTAGGATGAAGAACGTATTGTGCGGAATGGCCGGTCTTGGTAAATCGACATTGTGTAATGATACGATGGCATGATATAATTGGTGTTGTTTCTTTATGATTTGATTTTTTTTTATTGAAGAGCAAAATCTTAATTAATTTCACTTTCTTCAACGAAGTTATAAAGAAGACTGGTTTGTGGCGAAAAATGTCTACGCAATAATAACGGGAACAATTTGCAACTGATACTTTTTAATCACATTTAGCTTATACTGATTCAGAGTGGAATTGGATTTCGACAGTAAAAGAAGTACGTACTATATCCATTACAACTCGACTGTATTTGAACCATTAGTAATATGAAATACATGACCTCTTTACTGCCCAATATGAATATAATCTTTTCGCTAGAAGAAACCATTTCTTTGGGTAAAATACTAGGAAGCGTCTTAAAGGCACTGGACAAATATTCGGCATAGATTTTAAAGCAACGCCACTTTAGGGCACCTAGTACCAGTACCTACTAAATATATGTTTTGAAATCCTTGGATGTAGGTCTAGTCAAACACTCGACCTACCACTCGACCTAATTTCCCCCACTCAATGGAATCGAATTCTCTTTAACCGTTGGTGACCCTATTTTCTCCCAAACATGCGAAATGCCGCCGTTTTGAATAGATGGCGCTGAATCATTTATTAGGGGTCATTTGTTGGTTTCAGTATACACAATTGTACACAAGATTGCCCTACCCTCTTTAAAACCTTGACATCGGATTATGACTGACGTACTTGGATTTACATTTCGAAGATTGGCAAGATCGGTGTAATCCTGAGATTGAATCTTGAATCCTGGATAGAGTTATACAAACCTTTTTATTATACCTGGTGGGCGGTTTGACTTGTGATAGATTTGCGTACACCTGCGAGTCTTTTGATAATTTCTTCTTTTTTCTTTTTCTTTTTGTTTCTTCTTTTTTTGGTGTGCAACATACAAATCATTTCATAATTTCTTCTTACTCCCTTGTAGTTATGATTCAATACGCTAACCATTTGAAATTTTACATGATTGTAGCTTTTAATCGTAGTCAGAAATTCAAAGTAAAATTACTGTCTTTGCCTCCTACACAACTTTAACGCTGGTGCAGTGATTATTGAACGTCTATTTATTTTGACGGAAACGATCTAAAGTGAAAATCTACGGCTTTTGCTAATCACTTGGGTTACTGGTATAAGGAGACATGCTTATTTGCTTGTGCATAACTCGGGTGTTTTCCCCGATCCATGATGCACAACCCGTAGAGCGGGACATTATTCGGAATCTATTTGATTAATATACTAAAATAAAGAAATACTTGAAACTAGGAAATAATGAATAGAACAATGAATGGTCTGGGTATGTGATGGTCTTGATGGGTCTATTCATAAAATCCAATCATCAATCATGCCTTTACGTGAGTAGTAACATAGACATGGTCAGGATTTGAACGCAGGTTCACAGTGGGAAATGATGCTCACAAATGTTATCAAGAATGATAAGAAATAACTGGATACAATATTATTAAAACAATACCTTTCGGTTCATATTTTCTACTAACGCTGCAACTATGCTTTAGTATTAACGACACATCTATGGATTTTTTTGTTTAGGTCGATGGCTTGCATAAGAAAGATATACATTTCCTCACTCTGTGATGTATTTATAGCGCCAATATTTAACAGTGTTTTAATTTACTAGAGTTGCCATATTCTTGCCATATTGAACATGAAAATATGGAAAATAGGTCATGATCATCATTTTAAAGGTAAAAATAGTTTGAATTTGTTACTACCAACAAGAAACTATACCAATATATGTGAAGCCAATTCTGAGTTAGATGAACATCTTAGGAAGCCCTAACCCCTTCAAATATCCCTAAATATACACAAATATTCCAATATTATGACTCTTGCAACTGTATTTTCTTCAGTTTTAGACATAAAAATAAGCAGGCCAATACTAAGTCCACTTATTGATGACTACCCAGGTCTACTGTTGCGATTTACATATTTACATATGCGAAATACTGGTTTAGAGAAGAGAGATCGACCCCACATGTAATCTTTTGCCAGTATATTTAATTATGTGACGAGTGACTTCATCTTGTTTGTCTATTGTCTATACCAATGGATTCAGTTAGTCTTCAAAACTTAACATATGAAAGAGCTACCACTCTTCTCGTGCATTCTACAAACGAAAACAATTACATAATGTCGTATTGCGCCTCGAGTTCGTTCGCATTAAGACTACTGCTACTGCTGAAAGTAAAACAAATACAACTTTTAGAAATTACTAATTCATATTTTCTTTTAATTTCTTTGACTCATTGTTGTGTGGTATTTGAATTAAACTGTTACTACAGTTAAATTAACAATACCAAAGAACTATGAGGGTAATATTCATATAAATTATGCGGTTTCATGAAATAATAAAAACCTTCTTTAAAAGTCGATCATATTATTATGTCTTACGTAAGAGATCCAAGACATTGTATTTACAAGTATAATGATACTAAGGGTCCATATCCAAACTCTCAGTGCTTTTAAATCGTTTTTCTAGCGATTTAAAAGCGCTTTTCCAACGGTATTTCGTTCTATTGTTAAAAGCATCGGAAAAAGATCGGTGATTAACTAGAAACCTCTCTACTTATCTGGCGTTAACAATAGAACTATTGTAGTACTCTCGATGGCCCAATTAGTGAAGCAGACACATGAAAGCGCGAGGAAGATTGTGTTATTAAGCTGACCAGTGTTCACCCGACCCCTGTTGTGACGTAGAGAGCGACCCATTTGCCAGATTGTACACCTATCGGGTTTCTAGTACAAGTCCCGGGGGGGCGGGCACTGACATTTGAAAAGGGTATAGTTAGGTGCCGCGCTGAAGACCCCCTTTTCACCCTCTGCTGCTAGTTCTTATGACCCCCCCCCCCCCCCCTTTTGAGCCTGCATCAGTTCTTAAGACCCCATTTTCATTGAAAATTCAAAAATCGCGAAATTTTGCGTTCCAAAGCACCAATTTTGTGTTCCAAAGCCCCAATTTTTCGAAAATTTTGCGTTCTTAAACCAAAATAAATCGAAAATTGAACTATAGGCCAGTTCTCAAGACCTATTTTTTGGGGAAAAAAATCTGTTCCTAAGACCCTATTTTTCGTCATAAAATTTACTCAATTCAGTTCTTTAGCTTTTTTTTTGAGACCCTGGGCGGCACACCCCTACCCCCCAAAAAGTTGAGTGCCCCCACCCCCCCCCCCCCCCCCCCGGGTACAAGTGCCAGGTTTTATCATGGCAGGTGATAGAGGCTAATCGCGACACTCCTCAAACCCCGACTCAAACGATATGTTTGTAGCCGCCTATTCATTGCTAGGCTTATCGTAATCCACTCGTTAACGTCATAAGAATAATCCTCCTTGAAGTGGCCTTTAACCCTTACAGCCCCAGATCCCATGAAATCCCATTTCCCAGCATCCTGGTTCCACCTGGCGCTGAGGTTTTTGTCTGAAATAATGGCCCCGGGCTATATAGCTGGGCGAATACACTCGCCCAGCACAGCTTCCCCCGTGGCGCAGTTGGTAGAGTGTCCGCCCGCCAACCGAGAGGTCGTGGGTTCAAACCCCGGGGCGTGGCACCTCTTGTTGTGTGTGCTTTTTTCGCTTGAAAAAATTTCGTTGGAAAATCCACCGGGTGGGTTAGGGTTATTGAACGATTTTTTTTCTTCTTTTTTATTTTCACTTTTTTTCTCTAATTTTACCCTGATTAACCCTTACAGCCCCAGATCCCATGAAATCCCATTTCCCAGCATCCTGGTTCCACCTGGCGCTGAGGTTTTTGTCTGAAATAATGGCCCCGGGCTATATAGCTAGGCGAATACACTCGCCCAGCACAGCTTCCCCCGTGGCGCAGTTGGTAGAGTGTCCGCCCGCCAACCGAGAGGTCGTGGGTTCAAACCCCGGGGCGTGGCACCTCTTGTTGTGTGTGCTTTTTTCGCTTGAAAAAAATTTCGTTTGAAAATCCACCGGGTGGGTTAGGGTTAAAGACTATTGTTCAGCCGTGGATGATTTTAGAGTAAGCAGGGAGGTGTCAATGACACCTCCCTGGTACAAGCATGGATAATGTTATCATTGAATACTAAACAATATGGGAGCCATTAAACATACAACGTGTTATTGTTTTCTGGTATAGGCATAATGTGTGTAATCAAGTAGCATTATGAATCTTACTCCCCTAAATAGTATCATTTTTCTGCGTTTTTAGACTATTTAAGAATGTTGCATACACTCTGAACGTGACCTAATAAATAATAAATAAATAATAAATATGAAGAAATTAAGTAATTAATGTAAATAAATAATATATAGATTAATAATTATATCAATAAAATAGTATATTAAGGCCTATTTATAATTAATTGATTGATAAATAATTAAATAAACATCAACAATTAAGAAAGTAAATACAAAAATAAATAAATAACGTTAAAATTATGTCAATATAAATGAAAACCCCGAACGGACGTATAATGAGAGAACAATAATAAATATTATATTTCGGCATACTTAAAACCCTAACCGACCACTACCCAGACTCGACCGCTCTAAGCATAGAGCACAAGGAATATAAACCGCCACAAAGATTCGAACGTACGGCCTGCTGATTGAGAGTCCTAATCTTTACCAACTGAGCTATTTCGATTTTCCTGAAATCCTCAGCGCTTTATACCCAAATATAGTTCTCATTCAACTATTCCCTAAATACACACGGGTTTTTCAACACGGTGTTGTTGTCTATAAAATGAGTCTATGATTTATTAGATTTAACGAATAAAAAATCCCGTACTTTGTGAACCGATTCTTAAAGGGGCGTGTACATCTCAAGTGTTTGTCCTGGACAAAAATCACATGACTCGCTTCGCTCCCAAGTCCTCGCGTGCCCGGCAAAAAGCCCATGATGCAATACTAAGTCGTAAAAGTGTGCACATAAATCGACAAAATGCTGTACAAACGAAATATAATATATCTAGAATTGTTTCAAAAAGTAGTGTTATTCGTTACATTTAAATCAGAATTACTTTCTTTAACAGTAAATAATCAACTTTTGAGCGAGCAACTATCTTAAAACTACAAAGATTAAGAAATATAAAGCATTTTAAACATCTAATTTAGAGAAGAGTGGTATGTTGAACCATATTACTTTTGTTTGTTATTGCGTTCACATAGCGCATAGTTGGCTCAGCGGTAGAGCATTGGACTAGTAAACTGGAGGTCGTGGGTTCGAATCCTATCACGTCTTGACATTTTATTTTAATCGTTTATATACATTTTTTTTAAATTAGTTTTCGATATTGTTTATCATTTCGTATAATTATTCATTATTGTTCAATTATAGTTTATTTTGGAATGTGGAATTATTTACGATTTCATTTTAATTTTCCACTGACTGTTTAGTGTGCATGGCATCATGAAATGTGAATGAACCGCGGTATACCACCGAACTGTCCTAGTCCTATGCAACAGGCCAATACAATAGAAACTCGTTGTGTGTTATTATCGATTGAGCTAAACTTGTAAAGTAAATGCCAGCCGTTATGTAATACAAATCAATGTGCCTGTATTATTATTATTGAAATATTGTTGCGGTGGTGTAGGAAATAGGAAAATCGATTCAAGGACATGAGCCGACTGGCTTCTTATTTACATAACAATTGGCCTTTGCAGATCATGTTCATAGACTAGCTAGGGGCCATTCAATGTAAGCCTAGGAGTAGTAAACACAATTATATTTACAGGACATTCTTTATCGCAGTGAAATTGCAAAAGAAAAAAAGTATCATTCCCAACATTCAATAAATATAGCGAACGATAAGCAATCCTGTCAATTTATGAAAACAAACAATGTAATAACAAAACAGAAAAGAAAACCATCCCCATCCGCAGGATTCGAACCACTGACCTCATGATTGTGAAGCCGGCGCTTTGACGTTTGAGCTAATGAAGGCTATACATAAACGTTTTGAAGAAAAACATTACATAGGGTTCAAAATACAAATATCTCTTAAATCGGAGGCTAAAATCGAAAGGACAAAAGTCGGAAACAATATCCTCTCTAAACTAATGACTTGGATTATATATTGTATAATACATAGGTATTATATTTAATAATACTCCCAAACACGGAGTTAGGTGCGGTATTACAGTTTTTTTAAGGGCCTTGGCTATTAGGAGCTATTTATGTGTATATTATATATTCTAACAGTAGCCCTTTTTTGCTAAATGTAACGAGATTTTTGTTACTATTATACATGTATATGTATAGGGATCGTATATTAGCTATCGCTATCAGCTAAAGGGGTACCCCTAACAAAAGTAATGTTTAGCTTATATTAGCTACCCCTATCTGCTAATGGGCTATCTTGATTTTATATTTTTTCCCCCTGGAAAACGTAGCTATTGAGCTATCAGCTATCACAACCCGTTAGCTTATATTAGCTACCCCTATCTGCTAATGGGCTATCTTGATTTTATATTTTTTTCCCCTGGAAATCGTAGCTATTGAGCTATCAGCTATCACAACGCGTTAGCTTATATTAGCTACCCCTATCTGCTAATGGGCTATCTTGATTTTATATTTTTTTCCCCTCGAAATCGTAGCTATTGAGCTATCAGCTATCACAACGCGTTAGCTTATATTAGCTACACCTATCTGCTAATGGGCTATCTTGATTTTATATTTTTTCCCCTGGAAAACGTAGCTATTGAGCTATCAGCTATCACAACCCGTTAGCTTATATAAGCTACCCCTATCTGCTAATGGGCTATCTTTATTTTATATTTTTTCCCTCGAAAACTGTAGCTATTGAGCTATCAGCTATCACAACCCGTTAGCTTATATTAGCTACCCCTATCTGCTAATGGGCTGTCTTTATTTTATATTTTTTCCCCTCGAAAACGTAGCTATTGAGCTATCAGCTATCACAACCCGTTAGCTTATATTAGATACCCCTATCTGCTAATGGGCTATCTTGATTTTATATTTTCCCCCCTGGAAAACGTAGCTATTGAGCTATCAGCTATCACAACCCGTTAGCTTATATTAGCTACCCCTATCTGCTAATGGGCTATCTTGATTTTATATTTTTTCCCCCTGGAAATCGTAGCTATTGAGCTATCAGCTATCACAACCCGTTAGCCTATATTACCTACCCCTATCTGCTAATGGGCTATCTTGATTTTATATTTTTTTTCCCTGGAAATCGTAGCTATTGAGCTATCAGCTATCACAACCCGTTAGCTTATATTAGCTACCCCTATCTGCTAATGGGCTTTCTTGATTTTATATTTTTTCCCCCTGGAAATCGTAGCTATTGAGCTATCAGCTATCACAACGCGTTAGCTTATATTAGCTACCCCTATCTGCTAATGGGCTATCTTGATTTTATATTTTTTTCCCCTGGAAATCGTAGCTATTGAGCTATCAGCTATCACAACGCGTTAGCTTATATTAGCTACCCCTATCTGCTAATGGGCTCTCTTGATTTTATATTTTTTTCCCCTGGAAATCGTAGCTATTGAGCTATCAGCTATCACAACGCGTTAGCTTATATTAGCTACCCCTATCTGCTAATGGGCTATCTTGATTTTATATTTTTTCCCCCTGGAAAACGTAGCTATTGAGCTATCAGCTATCACAACCCGTTAGCTTATATTAGCTACCCCTATCTGCTAATGGGCTATCTTGATTTTATATTTTTTCCCCTGGAAATCGTAGCTATTGAGCTATCAGCTATCACAACGCGTTAGCTTATATTAGCTACCCCTATCTGCTAATGGGCTATCTTGATTTTATATTTTTTCCCCTGGAAAACGTAGCTATTGAGCTATCAGCTATCACAACGCGTTAGCTTATATTAGCTACCCCTATCTGCTAATGGGCTATCTTGATTTTATATTTTCCCCCCTGGAAAACGTAGCTATTGAGCTATCAGCTATCACAACCCGTTAGCTTATATAAGCTACCCCTATCTGCTAATGGGCTATCTTTATTTTATATTTTTTCCCTCGAAAACTGTAGCTATTGAGCTATCAGCTATCACAACCCGTTAGCTTATATTAGCTACCCCTATCTGCTAATGGGCTATCTTGATTTTATATTTTTTTCCCCTCGAAATCGTAGCTATTGAGCTATCAGCTATCACAACGCGTTAGCTTATATTAGCTACCCCTATCTGCTAATGGGCTATCTTGATTTTATATTTTTCCCCCTGGAAAACGTAGCTATTGAGCTATCAGCTATCACAACCCGTTAGCTTATATAAGCTACCCCTATCTGCTAATGGGCTATCTTTATTTTATATTTTTTCCCTCGAAAACTGTAGCTATTGAGCTATCAGCTATCACAACCCGTTAGCTTATATTAGCTACCCCTATCTGCTAATGGGCTGTCTTTATTTTATATTTTTTCCCCTCGAAAACGTAGCTATTGAGCTATCAGCTATCACAACCCGTTAGCTTATATTAGATACCCCTATCTGCTAATGGGCTATCTTGATTTTATATTTTTCCCCCTGGAAAACGTAGCTATTGAGCTATCAGCTATCACAACCCGTTAGCTTATATTAGCTACCCCTATCTGCTAATGGGCTATCTTGATTTTATATTTTTTTCCCCCTGGAAATCGTAGCTATTGAGCTATCAGCTATCACAACCCGTTAGCCTATATTACCTACCCCTATCTGCTAATGGGCTATCTTGATTTTATATTTTTTTCCCTGGAAATCGTAGCTATTGAGCTATCAGCTATCACAACCCGTTAGCTTATATTAGCTACCCCTATCTGCTAATGGGCTTTCTTGATTTTATATTGTTTTCCCCTGGAAATCGTAGCTATTGAGCTATCAGCTATCACAACGCGTTAGCTTATATTAGGTACCCCTATCTGCTAATGGGCTATCTTGATTTTATATTTTTTCCCCCTGGAAATCGTAGCTATTGAGCTATCAGCTATCACAACGCGTTAGCTTATATTAGCTACCCCTATCTGCTAATGGGCTTTCTTGATTTTATATTTTTTTCCCCTGGAAATCGTAGCTATTGAGCTATCAGCTATCACAACGCGTTAGCTTATATTAGCTACCCCTATCTGCTAATGGGCTATCTTGATTTTATATTTTTTTCCCCTGGAAAACGTAGCTATTGAGCTATCAGCTATCACAACCCGTTAGCTTATATTAGCTACCCCTATCTGCTAATGGGCTATCTTGATTTTATTATTTTTTTCCCCTGGAAATCGTAGCTATTGAGCTATCAGCTATCACAACGCGTTAGCTTATATTAGCTACCCCTATCTGCTAATGGGCTATCTTGATTTTATATTTTTCCCCTGGAAATCGTAGCTATTGAGCTATCAGCTATCACAACGCGATAGCTTATATTAGCTACCCCTATCTGCTAATGGGCTATCTTGATTTTATATTTTTCCCCTGGACAACGTAGCTATTGAGCTATCAGCTATCACAACGCGTTAGCTTATATTAGCTACCCCTATCTGCTAATGGGCTATCTTGATTTTATATTTTTCCCCCTGGAAATCGTAGCTATTGAGCTATCAGCTATCACAACGCGTTAGCTTATATTAGCTACCCCTATCTGCTAATGGGCTATCTTGATTTTATATTTTTTCCCCTGGAAATCGTAGCTATTGAGCTATCAGCTATCACAACGCGATAGCTTATATTAGCTACCCCTATCTGCTAATGGGCTATCTTGATTTTATATTTTTTTCCCTGGAAAACGTAGCTATTGAGCTATCAGCTATCACAACGCGTTAGCTTATATTAGCTACCCCTATCTGCTAATGGGCTATCTTGATTTTATATTTTTTCCCCTGGAAATCGTAGCTATTGAGCTATCAGCTATCACAACGCGTTAGCTTATATTAGCTACCCCTATCTGCTAATGGGCTATCTTGATTTTATATTTTGTTCCCTGGAAAACGTAGCTATTGAGCTATCAGCTATCACAACCCGTTAGCCCATTAGCAGATAGGGTTAGCTAATATAAGCTATCTTGATTTTATATTTTTTCCCCCTGGAAAACGTAGCTATTGAGCTATCAGCTATCACAACCCGTTAGCTTATATTAGCTACCCCTATCTGCTAATGGGCTATCTTGATTTTATATTTTTTCCCCCTGGAAATCGTAGCTATTGAGCTATCAGCTATCACAACGCGTTAGCTTATATTAGCTACCCCTATCTGCTAATGGGCTATCTTGATTTTATATTTTTTCCCCTGGAAATCGTAGCTATTGAGCTATCAGCTATCACAACGCGTTAGCTTATATTAGCTACCCCTATCTGCTAATGGGCTATCTTGATTTTATATTTTTTCCCCTGGAAAACGTAGCTATTGAGCTATCAGCTATCACAACGCGTTAGCTTATATTAGCTACCCCTATCTGCTAATGAGCTATCTTGATTTTATATTTTTTTTCCCTGGAAAACGTAGCTATTGAGCTATCAGCTATCACAACCCGTTAGCTTATACGATGGTCGTTCAATAAATAATGAAAGTGAGCATGGTATGGGATGCATGGGTGATTCTATTGAGAGATAATATGATCAATACAAAGTATGAACCTTTGTCTTTCAAACAATACAGTTTTGGATTTCTAAGTGTGAACTGTGACGTCATAGCGTCAAAGTAAGTACACTTGGGACACTGCTAAATCAGTTATTTGGCGGTAAATTTGAATTGTTTGTATGAAACATGTGGTAAGAAGATTGTATAACATGACACCAGAAGCAGGTTAATCCCAATTTTTTTTCGCGTAAGTATGACAAAAAGACCATAACTTTAATCCCTGTGTAATTTGATATATGTAGTATAAGAGGGAAAAGTAAGGAGAGGCAATTGAATAAAAAGTATACAAATATCAGTTTTTCAAATAGCCAATTTCGTTGAAAAATGCCCAGTAAGTGAATCACTAATATTGCGGAAAATCAAACAATTTAGGAAAAATCCAAGCTATTAACCAGTTTGAGAGATTCCATATGATAGCTAACTAATTATCTGAACTTATTCGCATGAAACCTGCAGAAAATATGCGCATGCGCAGACGGCAGATCATTTTGAACTGGGCCAAAAATGGCTAAAATCATGAAATTTACCAGATAAAAGCTTACTGTGTCTTCAAATTTTAATCAGAAAAAATGAAAAATGCTTAAATCAATGTGTATATATATATAATGTGATAGTCAAAATGAAGATATACATGAATGTATCAATCAAAGATGGCTGCCACAACCTCTCGTATTACTGTTATCTTTAGAGCTACTATATATGTATTGTTAAAGTAATCGTCACATAATTTCAATGGTTTGAGGAAATTTTATGAACAGCTCCTCTTGATATCCCCACTATTATTGCTTTATATTCCACAACCATTTACTAAATTATAATCCCTCCATTGTTCGTTATCCTTTGTTGTTTTCTAAGGTATATTATTGCGGATTTTGCTAAATAAAAGCGTATTTGAGATGGTCCCTTCTTGTTTGTATTAAGGAATTCAGATCTCAAAAAGAGTGTCAAACAGAGATAAGTGTGTGTTCTAACTATGTGCCAAGTGTTATCTGTTTTTATGCTTGCATTGCTGAGATATACGCAAATGTATCAATCAACCCATATTCAACATATTACATATCCAGCCAAATAATTGACAGATTTCAGTCAGTGTCTGAAACCTATTGTGTTTATGCTAATGACGTTACATAACCAAAGGTATCTATCAAATCAAAAGTGTATTGTTTGAAAGACAAAGGTTCATACTTGGTATTGACCACATTATCCCTTAATAGAATCACTCATGCATCCCATACCATGGTCACTTTCATTATTTACTGAATGACCCTCGTATTAGCTACCCCTATCTGCTAATGGGCTATCTTGATTTTATATTTTTTCCCCTCGAAAACGTAGCTATTGAGCTATCAGCTATCACAACCCGTTAGCTTATATTAGCTACCCCTATCTGCTAATGGGCTATCTTTATTTTATATTTTTTCCCTCGAAAACGTAGCTATTGAGCTATCAGCTATCACAACCCCTTAGCTTATATCAGCTACCCCTATCTGCTAATGGGCTATCTTTATTTTATATTTTTTCCTCATTGAAAACTTTTACGAAAGGTTTCCGAAAAATCTGTTGTTCGATAATAATTATGGTAAATTATGGCCGCGTAGAAAGTGTTATCATGCATAATAAGAATGTTAACTTTTATTGGCTTTCTACACCTACACGTTTTAAAGAACGACCAATCGTGTGTTACGGGATCGATTTGATGTTTTAACGCTTTTAAAATAAGGGTTTTAATTTCTATGGCTTCTAACACCAAGTTAAAAACACCAACAATGTGATGTTTAAACTCTTAACATGCTTTTAATACCGGTTTAAACGTCATCATGGTCATTGGCTTCCTACACCAAAGTTATATCAAATGTAACCACCTTAACACTTTCCACGCGGCAGGCAGCTGCAGACGACATTCCAAAATTTCACAAAATGTTTCATAAATGTCAAAATTATTGTATTTCATTACCATATTTGGAATCACCATGAGAAATGCATTGAAATAAGTACAAACATGCCTTGTGTTTGGTCAGTAATCTTTGAGATAGACTTTGAAAATTATGAAAGGTTTCTGAAAAATCTCTTTTGTGTATGGTAAAAATAATAGCCGCGTGGAAAGCGTTAAAAGGTGTTTACATTTTTACATTTTATTGGCTTTTTTAAGAACGACCCTTGATGTGTTTGGGAAACGATCAAGTTAATGTTTTATCTTATAATATATTGTTGTAATAGCTAATATCAGCTATAGCTAGGTTTATAATAAAGTAAAAATATAACTACCATTAGCGCATAACCCGATATTAGCTATCAATAGCTGACGTTAGCTACCAATAGCTTATATAAGCTACCAATAGCGTATTATTAGATTGTTGTAATAGCTAATAGCTGGTATATCTATGTCTAGAATAAAGAAGAAATCGAACTACCATATCGCATTAGCGAATATTAGCTATATTAGCTAGCGCTCTATTAAGCCGATATCAGCGTATGTTAGATAGCAATAGCTTATATGATTGTTATAATAGAAGGTTGTAATAGCTAATATCAGCTATAGCTAGATTTAGAATAAAGTAAGAATCTATGTACCATTATCCTATTAGCCAATATTAGGTATCGATAGCTTATATTGGCTACCAATAGCTTAGCTACCCGTAGCTTATAATATATAGATTGTTGTAATAGCTTATATCAGCTATAGCTAGGTTTATAATAAAATAAAAATCTAACTATTAGCGCATAACCAGATATTAGCTATCAATAGCTGATATTAGCTACCGATAGCTGATATTAGCTACCAATAGCTTATATTAGCTTCCAATAGCGTATATTAGATTGTTGTAATAGCTAATAGCTGGTATATCTATGTTTACAATAAAGAAGAAATCGAACTATCATATCGCATTAGCGGGTAGTAGCTTATATTAGCTAGCGCTCTAGTTAGCCGATATCAGCTTATATTAGATAGCAATAGCTTATATGATTGTTATAATAGAAGGTTGTAATAGCTAATATCAGCTATAGCTAGATTTAGAATAAAGTAAGAATCTATGTACCATTATCCTATTAGCCAATATTAGGTATCGATAGCTTATATTGGTTACCAATAGCTTATATTAGCTACCCGTAGCTTATAATAGATTGTTGTAATAGCTTATATCAGCTATAGCTAGGTTTATAATAAAATAAAAATGTAACTATTAGCGCATAACCCGATATTAGCTATCAATAGCTGATTATTAGCTACCAATAGCTTATATTAGCTTCCAATAGCGTATATTAGATTGTTGTAATAGCTAATAGCTGGTATATCTATGTTTACAATAAAAGAAGAAATCGAACTATCATCGCATTAGCGGGTAGTAGCTTATATTTAGCTAGCGCTCTAGTTAGCCGATATCAGCTTATATTAGAAGGCAATATCTTATATGATTGTGATAATAGAATGTTGTAATAGCTAGTATCAGCTATAGGTAGGTTTGTAGCTGATATTAGCTAATACAATAAGCACATTGTAATAGCTAATATCTTATAGCTATAGCTAATATATAATAGCTGATATTAGATGTATTTGAGTACTATACTAATATACCATATTAGCTAGCTATAGCTGATAATAGCTACGGCATTAACGGGTTAATTGTAGTAGCTAATATCTTATTACCTATAGCTAATATCTAATATCCCCCTTTATTACCTAATATCTTCCAATATCAGCTACAAGTACCATTAGCTAGTATCCGCAATAGCTGAGGCTATTGGTGGCTATTAGGTTTCTAATGCAGCTAAATGTAATATCGCACCTTAATGCAAACACGATGGTCAATATATTACGCCCCCTCCGTCATCACCCATCCATTGTACAAATATGTTACGTGACCTATCGCCAAAATGTTTTCAGCATTGATTTCAATGGAATGTAGGGGGAAATGGGCTACTTTCACAATATCTTGGCAATACTGCGCCAAACAATAGATGAATAGAGTGATGGAGCGGTAGCTTAATTCATATTTCTAGACGACCAGATACATTGATCGGCGGTGAACGTAAACATTTTATGATCGGATTTAAAAAGCTTATAAATAGTATTTCTTAAAGAATATAACACAACCTTCCTCGCGCTTTGATGTGTCTGCTTCACTAATTGAGTCATCGAGAGTACTACAATAGTTCTATTGTTAACGCCAGATAAGTAGAGAGGTTTCTAGTTAATCACCGATCTTTTTCCGATGCTTTTAACAATAGAACGAAATACCGTTGGAAAAGCGCTTTTAAATCGCTAGAAAAACGCTTTAAAAGCACTGAGAGTTTGGATATGGACCCTAAAGACAAACTATCCATAACTTTATAATACAAAGACGTTTTGAAAATCATCAACTATTAAATTTGATGAAAATTGGCGATCAAATATCGAATAAATATTTGCAATTACAATGAAACTTTGTCCGCATGCATTGACGACTTGAGGACAATATCAGGAAATATCTGGTATATAAATGTTATCGAAAATCATCAACACTTTGATGACAATTGATGATGAGATCGGAGATTTCCAATAAGAAATTGCACATTTGTAGTTTCGACAATGTGCATCAGGTATATTAAATATACTGTTATTGGAAGTACCTGGTGATAAAATAAATTATCAAAAGTTATCAACTAGCTGTTTTCACACCAATCATATCAGTTCATATTCACAAGGGGACTCGATGATGCATTCTCGAATATCTTTTTGTGCAGACACAATACAATGAACTTGTACTTCATCCGAACTATGAAAGCCAACAAATGGACATGTCGTTTCCATGCAATGTATAGTTCCCAGAGATATTATACTACAGATTGAATTGTAGTACAATGCAGAAAGAAAAAGCATAAAACAGAGTACAATTATTACATTGGCTTTTAAAAGTATCAATGGAAAATAAGAAACCTTCATCAAAATAAGGGAAACCCCGTCACCGACACCTTTGTGGGAAAGTATCACTCAGCACTTGTTACTGAATAACAATTAAAAAATAAATGAATACATTTTATAGCCAGTATCATTTATGCAGAGGCAATACACCTCTATCAAACTTTTAAGTTAGAAACTTTCATCAATTAGTTCTGCTGTTGCAAAATTTCACCGATTCTCTTGTACTTCACACAATATACGGATATGGATGTCACAATTACTCCTACTGAATATTGGTCTACCATACTTTTCGATAATTTTCAATGTATAATATCATAATATCAGTTTCTGTAATCTGTATCTGATTAACGTTGGAACGTTATGGCCAGGATGTATTTTGATTCTAATATTTTCACACGGTTTTATACGCTGATCACTATTATGGAATTTCTCGGGTTTCTTCTTTTCTTTTTTATATAATTTTTGCTTTAGAGTGCACATGTTGATTGATTATACTAAAGTAGTTTTTAAATTACTTTAAAAACTTTTTTTAAGGGATTTTCAAGCCCGTGTTATTTCTTGGCGATAATAGAATTCCGAGAAATTACCATTAACAAATTTTTAAACCTTACTTTAAAAGATGTTATGATATCTCGCGTAAAGAAAGACAGCTTTATTTGAAAATGTAGAATACTGATGAATATGATTAAAATAATGACAATGAAGATGACGTTGACGTTAACGGTGATGACAACGATGATGACGATGACGATACCAATGAAGAAGATTATACCGATGATGAAGATGGTGACGAGGATGACTGCTGATAAATTAAGCTGATATTGCATAGTATCTGGATTTAATTTATTATCTCTATTTTCGTGTAAAAATCCGTAATAATCCCTCCCTTAAAATAGTTATCGTTAACCATTAGCTCGAGGGAACAGAGAAGTGATTTAAAATAGGGGAGAGCGGGGAGTGTTCGCCTCATTTTCATTTGAAGAGGTCTAGAGACGCCAATTTTAAAGATTGAATGGACCTATTGATATTATGTGAAGTATTGATATTTTGGCTACATACGACCATGATCTCAGTTCTCTAGGCCTTACTGTAAAGGCAAGAGTAAATGATAAAGACAGGTGTCTCAAAAAGGCGAACTTGCGCGACGCCAGTGTAGGTTCGGCCATATACCGGGCAATACTGGTTTTTGGATGATAAGTTGACAAACATGTTACGGTGATCTGTTATGTTAATGTGGGAAGCTTGCAACATACTACTGTATCTATTGTGTGTTCGCCAAATTCAACCAGTGGCCATAAAGATGAGAATCACGTGGTGGGAGAACCTGCCCATAGGGCGTTCACTCCCCGCTCTCCCCTCCTAATGCTTATAATATGTTGGAATATGCACGGCTTTAAACACTGCTGAGCAAGTATCTCTAATTGGTTATTTTAAACCCTCTTTCCTACATCAGCGTTAAACGGGAAATCGCAGATAGTTTAACACGAGTATACAGATAATTACACACGTTACACTATCTCTTTCACATCTGGTCATCAACTTACACTTAAATATTTACATCTCTGGGAGGTTGAGGAGCGCATAAATAGATATCGAGGATGATTAGATGGGTTTAAACAGTTCCCTTGATATCTGATAATGTATACCTAATCCAGATGTGTTTAGTGTGTTACTATAAGATAACGAGCTAATGCATTTCATTAGCTGTAAGAAGTATGATAGGTCAGCAGGGGTCAACATTTAAGAGCCTTTCTTGGTGGTCTTGGCAACCAGCCGATGGGTCTTGGCTGTTTGTAATCCAGTAGGGAAGCCATGTGTCTGTGTTCCAATACGTGGACTTATACCGCAGTGTGACGTGGTGAACCGAGCTATGCATTTATGGTAATGGTCTACCATACAGTGGCTAAGCAGAGGCTATTAAGATATTATGCCTATACGAAGCAGCTAATGTTTTACTTTTGATTACTTTTTATTTCATAAAAATCGGAGCAGTGGTTCCTAAGTTACGTCAAATCAAAGTCGATAAATCCAACGCGTATCTCGTAAATATTTTTTTATATTATCTTATGTATTTCATTGTTTTCAGCCAGTGATATTTAAGGTTCTATTCCTTATAAATTCCATAACTTTATAAAGAAAGGAAATTTGTCCATGAAAATAACACCAAAAATTGTGATAATTAAAATAGTATATTTGAATATAGTTTTAAAAATGTAAATGCTGTACCTAATTTGCATAATAATTAAAAACAGTGTTTCTAGACTTCAAACGTTGTTATTATCGAAATGGTTGTTTCGATCAATCCCGGGGTTATTTTTCAAAAACGGAATCATGTATGAAGCTGAAATTTTGAATGGAACTAGAATAAATAGTTCAACAAGGGATAACATAGCCTAGCCATTTTTATTTTCAAAAATGCTCATTTTTGGTTTAAAATGATTTCTTTTTTTTTATTGATTTTTTTCGTCAATAAAAACACTAATTTGAAAATTGGGACACAATTTTGAAATAAGGGATATGTTATCCCAACATATTTTTAGTTTAAAAAAATCAACGACAAATGTTTGCATACTCCCAGGAGTACCCGGGATAAAATAGCCGATAAAATTCAAGATTGCCGCCATTATTATGCAAATGAGATGAATTTTGGAAACAAATTTTCGGCAATACTCTAGTATGGTCATCAAGTACCAACATATCCAAAAATTAACTTTGTCGGACTTAAAATAACAAAAAAAAGTTTTTATGGTAGACCATCACCTTGAATGGTGCCTGTACAAGTGCCTAGTCTGTTACAATGAGGATTTAGTTCATGTCTTTAACAGAACAGTCCTTTAAAGTCCTTTCTGATTTAGTCGAAATAAGTCGTAAATTGTATTTTTACAACCAACAAAGTGGGATGATTGTGAAAATTGCACACACGATAGTTTAATTTTATGTTGTTACATTCCAATTGTGTTTCACTTGTGTGGAATACATAGTGATAAGTGTTGATGATTTGCTATCTGTTTGTCGTAGGCTATGCTCATGTATTGCTGAGTCGTTCGAATTGCATTCTTGTTATATTATAATGTTATATATTTTTAGGAATCGGTTATTACAGTTATTATTATATTCAGATTTGAGATATATAATGTTAAATATCAAAACAATCTAGTAAATGACAGTAACCAGCAGAGCTTTCTTCTAAAGTAAAGAACACTCTAGAGTCTAGAACCATCAGCCCCATAAGCCTTTTAAGAAAACATATCCGTAATACATATCGGTCCAAGATCAAAGCATATTCTTGTAACTACCTGGGGTAATGATCAATTCGCATGGGCTATACCTACAATTATTGTAACGACCTATTGGCGTGTCCAATACTTATAATAATTGTACGACCTATTGGCACGGTCAAAACTATCAACAAGCCTGAGGCAAGTAAATGCATTAAATAATTGGGATCGTTATGAATATCACGTGATCAACGTTTACCCTAATGCTTAAACCTGCCAATAAATGTCACATCAACAACATATGATATACGATCGCTTCTTTTACCAATTCATACTTTCTTCTTTATCTAAAAGTTTTGATGATACATTCATGTTCTTTATTTTACTCAATGGTTACTTATTCCTGCTTGGGTTTTTTACATAATTAAAAGGTTGATAGACGGTACACATTATTTGAGTTCAAATGTAGCCAAACATTGTTTTGAATAGAAAAAAAATAGCTTTTCCCGAAAAATAATTCAGGGCATATACAATGAAACGGGTAAGATATAAAATTGTTGTGATTTTGTGTTTGAGAAAATGGAGGGGTAACAAGGCGTGTTCATAAGAACTGACAAAAAAAAATAGATGGTCTTCAAAGTATTAGTATTTGATATCGGCCTCGAGGGCATTTCCGCACTTTTACTTAATGTAGTCAATAGGATGAAGAACGTAAATGTATTGTGCGGAACGCCCAGTCTTGGTAAATCAACGTTGTGTAATGACACTGTGATATGGTAGGTGTTGTTTTGATTTGTTCTGTTTCATTCAATTATATACCTTCATATACCTTTGATTGGATTTGGTTTTGATATTTGTTTTTATATGTGATATGATTGATGTTGTTTTGATTTGATTTGTTTGGTTTTGTTTTATTGGGTTTTTGAGGTGCAAAATCTGGATTTATTACACTATCTTCAGTAAAATGATAACGATGGCTGGTTTGTGACGAAGAATTGTTTACCACATAATACCACGCAATAATAAGAAAAAAATATAGGTGACTATCAGTAAAAGAGGAACGATATAGTGACTGCTATCGATATCGGTTTTGTAACTGATACTTTTCAATCATATTGAGTTTATACTGATACGTGATACAGAGTGGAATCGGAGTTACACTGTAATAGAAATATAGAAAATTATATTCATTAGAACTCGACCGAATTTGAACCATTAGTAATATTATTTTTTGTATCCTGACCCCTCTTCTGCCCATAATCAAACTAATCTGTCTGTTTGCTATAGAAGAAACCATTTCGTTGGCCTGGTTGATTCCGAAAAGACATGCTAGGAACTGTTTTTAAAGCAATGAACAAATATTCTGCACAAATTTCAAAGCTATCTCTCTTCAATGAAACCTCGTACCGTTTAGTGACTCCTCCTGGAGAAAAATCTGTTCAAAATATCAATTTTACGGTGGTACTCTTGAAAGAGATGTTTATCAAAAAACGAACGGAAAACGGATTTACAAAACCTCACCTGACACGTACATATAAAGAGATTCTAACAAGTAATGACCTCTTAGAGCTCCTAAACAGATTCGCACCTATCTGCATACGAAATTCGACTGAAGTAATGTCATAAGAAAACATTACTTTGTCAGACGAATTTGATCATGCCATGAACTAGGAACACTAGATATTTTAACCTCAATGGAATAATTCTATTTGACTGCTGATCCCTTATTTTCACCCATCCCGCAAAATGCCAACATACTGAAGATATGTTTTGAAATCCGTTGAAGCAGGTCTAGGCAAACACTCGACCAGCCACTCGACCTATTCAAAACATTTTCCGACGCAATGAAAGGAAATGATCTATAACCGTTGGTATTACTTCCCAATCCACAAAATGCGAGCATATTTGAAATAGATTTCTGAATTATGTAAGGTGTCCATTTTTGGATTCACACAGGTTTAAATAAGATTACCCCGCAAACCTAATACACACCTCGACCTCAGATAGTGAACCCGTCGCTGACGGATTGTGACATCCGTATACCTGGGTTAGCATTTCGATGATATTTATAACAAGTTTGGTGTAATCCCGACAGTGAAATAACCAACATAATCGGGGATAATTGAATCTTGAACGCTGGATAGAGTTAAACAAACCTTTTATTAGACCATAGATTTTGAAATGCAGGGATATTCGTTGCCATTGAAATGTTGTAGACAAATTGTACGTTATCTGTCTCGCTCGCACCTGTATGCCTTGACTGTTTGAAGGGCCCGGTATTCAATACGAGTACTATTAGTAGTCTATTGCAACAAACACTTTTTTCTCATTCTATATATTATGAAATATTAAACTCTCTTTAGGAAAAAAGAGTCAGTGGATATTCAAATCCTTCTAATATTTTAAACGACCCAAATTATTGCATGAATTCACTGACGCGATTTACGAATTTTATACAATTGAACTATTTCACTCAGTATTTTATTATACCTAAACTAGAACTCATGCGAGCACTCGGGACAATGAGTGCATCTTTTCAGATCGATAATAGTTTCTTTGAATGAGAATGCCAAAACTGTTGAGATGTACACCTAACACAAAAAGTCCCTGACCAGGTGCTGTGATGTTGGCTAATCCAAAATCAATAATCGGTACGAACAATTTGAGATATTCAATTCATGAGCGAGTTTCTCCTCCAAAGTTTGGTACCTCATTCATAAAAATCGAGTGTATAGTTTTGAAGTTATGGTTGTTTTAATGGCCATAACTACCAACAAAATTGTTGCACTCAAATTGGGTTTCTATGGGATATCATTGCTTAGAGTGTGATCATGGTGATTACGCATTGAAAATGTGTGTGTACAGACTCCCTTTCGATACTATTCGACTGTGTTTACTTTGTATAATTTCACTGTCACACAATCGAACAACACCCTCTGATACTTCCCATCCGAGAACCGACCAAATACGAGTTCATTGGTCGGTTCTCGGATGGGAGCGGTTTTCGCAAGGCGAAGTATCAGAGGGTGTTGTTCGATTGTGTGACAGTGAAATACACGGTATACGAAGCAGACTATTTCGATACCTGTTTACCATTCATCCAGATACCTGACTGGTTCAGATAGCACACAGTGGCCAATACAAATCAATGGTATCCCATAGGAAACCAATTCTTGTGCAACTTTTTTGTCGTTAGTCGTTGTCATTGAAACAATCATAAGTTCAAAACTATCCGCCTGATTATTATGAATGAGCAGAAATTTGCTCATTAAATGTATATCTTAGAATTTTGGTACCGATTATTGATTTTGGATCAGCCAACATCAAATCACCTGGTCAGGGACTTTTTGTGTTAGGTGTAATTTCATGACAGTGCTACGGACTACGTGGCCTTTCAGAATGGTTCCTGACGATCGATCTTAATACGAGACACACAAAACTTTAATAGAAAATATCGGTTTAGCCGCCCCTGTAATTTACAAGTCACTGATTAGAACTGGCTAGATTTGTGGTCGATTTGCGTACACTCACAGTCACGCGTCATTCAATCAATCCTTCCTACTCCCTAATAGTTTGGTTACATAAACTAGCCATTTGAAATTTTACCTGATTAGGCCCCTATAGCTTTGAATCTCAGCCCTAATTTCTTTTTTAAACACTATTTACTACCTCAACAACTTTAATGCTGGTGCATTTCTAATTGTTCGTCTATTTATTTTAACAGAAACGGTCTGTATTAAGAATGTATCACAAGAGCTAATCACCTTGGTTAATGCGACAAGGAGAGGTGCTTACACCTAAGTTCTGTCTAAAATGCCAATTTATGCGAACTAAAAAGATGCTTTGTTGGATGATAATTTCATCTGTTTAACCATAAACAGATAAGTACAGCTACTTATGACGCTGACTGCATGTCATTATTATTATGCTTGAAATATATATTGCAATCCCATAAGATTTGATATTGCTTATCACAACGGATGTGTTATTAAGATTCAGTGATTTAAAATATCGTTATTTGGAGGATGGTAGTAGAACTTAGGCCTAATTAAAAAAAAGGTTTGATTGGCGTAACCCGACCGACCCTAAATACATCGCCGACCCTGAATATTTTTTATTATTTTGAGGGGGAAAAAGAAAGAAGAAAAAAAAATATATATATATATATATATATTTAGATTTCAAAATTAGTGGTGGACTTAACACATCATTGCAATACAAATTTGTTTCGTATGGATGGAAGTTAGGCCATCCACACTCCTCAGTTGCTATGCGTAGAGTGACAAAAATAGTCATATCGTACTTTAAACAGCACATAATGGTTATAACACAGGTGGATATACCAGGTTTATATTACAAGAGTCAATAAGTCAAAGAGTCAAAGTGTCAAATAAGTAGGGCACTTATAGTAGTCTAGGGTGGTTCAAAAGTGGATAAGAGATGTTTTCTTCTGTGTCTACATCCACTCACCAGTTCATTTCTGTTGTTTAGGGTTGACATAAGTGGTTTGTGTATGATGAAATACTTTTCCGTTAAGCACAGATTACATCGCTTACTGGTAGTTGAGTATGGCTTGCTTCTAGCGATTATTTTCCACTTTATATTATAATCCACCTTTTTGTCAGCTAGTGACCAGATATATTGGCTTAGTGCTGTGGCGTTTCTTTGGTGTTTATTTTTGAAGCTGCTGGATTATGTGCTGTTTAAAGTACGATATGACTATTTTTGTCACTCTACGCATAGCAACTGAGGAGTGTGGATGGCCTAACTTCCATCCATACGAAACAAATTTGTATTGCAATGATGTGTTAAGTCCACCACTAATTTTGAAATCTATTTCGCTCCTATTTTATAGTTGAGCACTATTTCTAGTGATTGTATATATATATATATTTATAAAAATTGAACAAAGTATTAAAGTTTTTGACTGTTTGCTTTCAATTTCGGCTATTTTAAGTCCCCATCGAAATGATATATTGTTGAACACAACGATACATTTTTGCCCGGCAATTAAATACGCTAGAGCTATGATTTGTGTGTACTGCTGTCTTTCAAGTGTTCAAAAGTAGGTGATTTGAAAGAAAAAAATAATAATAATAACAAAAAAAATCCCGACCGACCTACCCTATTTGTTTTGGTCATGTTACGCCAATCAAACCTTCTTTTTTTTTAGGCCTTATTGAATGACCCTCGTAGTATTTCCCCCAGAGAACTTCTCGGGCATCAAATGGTCTTTAATACTAAATAACGAAATAATACGATAAACACCATGAATTGAGGAAATATTCTTCACTTGACACGTTGATTTGTTTAAAAGATTTGTTCATACATCTGCGAGTAAACTAGAATCGGCTGCTTTACAACGATTACCATAAACGTACCTCGTACAGCAAACATTGATTGGTTAACCCAGATACAACACGCTTGTTGTAAAACCTCAATCTTTATAAATGTATATGAATATTATATGTATTTTGATGTTTAATATTCCAGCGGTATTCATACTTCCGAAACCTCAAGCTTTATGTCACTATCAATTAGTGATAAAATATATTTTCATGTTTTTAAACATTAAAATACATTTGATAAATGTATGAATATTGAGGAATTGGTCTACCCTCTTAACTATATCCCAGCCAACATCGATCGTGGGCCCACAGTGGGCCCTCATGGGACCCTTAATATTTTGGCCACTTGGGCCTGTTACAGCGTTTTATTTTGTTTTGGGCTGCTCAAATCTGCGTCTGTTTAGTTCGCGAATTTCTTTGGCAGATGTTTAGCCGACGACGCCATGTTTGTTGTTGTCAAGCAACCTCGTACTTGGCGTCACCGTTTAACATGTACGTTATATTCCATAAGCTATAGAATTGATTCAGGTGACGGTGTTGATCATGGTCAGCGGGAAGTGGTTCAAACTCTCGCATGTTTGGTATAGTACAATAAACCTAAACAAACATTCGGTAGGTATTTTTATTTATCCGACTTGGTTAAAAATGAACCAATCAATATGTATGAGGTGTAATAATACGCAATAACTCATTTACGGAGCTGCAATTAAATATTAATCTGTATAACAAAATTATCAAACGCCTGAACAAAGTAGACCAATCGTTTGTTTCCCTACTTATATATAGTAAGTGCACGATAAGTATTGAATAAGTTATTCCGAAGGATGTGTTGGGGATCTAGATCACACTTACACAACATGTGTGTGTTGTTTCTATCAGGGGTAATTGATGGATCGTCACGAAATATCTGGGAAAGGGAACACTTCAATATTGTTAAGGCCACCAGTCAGTTGAAGGACTTCAATTGTAGTCATTTGTTTTACATTTATGTACAAATCCTGTAGCTGTATGTCATAATAGTGCTTGTACTTTGTATACCTTGCCGGAAGTATTCACTATGGGACTGATAAATAACAATAATACTTAATTAACGGTCAAGTAAAAGTGGCGGGAGTTAATCGTGCATTTTTCCTTATTCAATTCACAGGTATAAAAAAGGAATATCGATCGACACAAAGTGCTATGGTGTGTTCCATAATATATTTCATTCTGTTTAAATAAACAAAAAAGGACGGCATTTGTATTGGAGCTACACGGCCGCTTTCGCCATACGTTTGGTAAACGTTTATGAGCTCTAAACGTTCGAAAAACGTGTTTGAGCGGTTTTGATAAACGTTTATTAAACGTTTGAAACTTTCAAACATTTATCAAACGCTTATCTTTTTATTCAATGATTAATATTAATGTTTATCAAACATTTCCCCAAGTTGTATGTTATACGTTTTCATATTTACACTTAATATGTGTATAAATTTTTCATTTACTTTGTGTTTTACTCCAATAAACTTTTTATGGTGATTATTATTCAAACGTTTAACAAAAAAGAATTTGAGGGCATTTGAGGTCTTCTGGCTCGCGCAAAATTCCAAGGAAATTATCGGAGCAGTTTTCTTTTTAGATACAAAAATGTTCGGCCTAAACATTCTATTTCCAAAGGATTGTGTACTAAAAAGTAGTCAAAAATTGATAAAAACACACCCAATACACACATAGGCAGTGTACACCGTATGCCTCAGTTAGTTCGGCACACAGTGTAAACTGAGTTCAGATCATCATTCGGATAACTGAAATAAAAAACACCGCTGAAACGATATTCATTAATAAGTGTATGTCAAAACACTCAGGGAGTTGGTGGTCGAGGAGGTTAATCGAAGGATGACTCAAACTTAAACTTAAACAATAAATATTGGATATCTTACATTCTTAAACTATTTTTTAAGTGTTTTTTCGCTTTATTCCGTTGAGGGCGCTATGACGGAATAAAGCTAATCTAGAGTGTGATTGATTAGAATGATTATCTGAACTCAGTTTACGCTGTGTGCCGAACTAAACTGAGGCATACCGTGTTACACGTGTGCCTCTGTGTGTATCGGGTGAAAACACGTGTTTTTAAATCTGTATCTTAAAAACTAAGTCGGTCACCCCAATTTTGTTTTCTAGATTCTTTTTTATATATAACAAATTCTCCTTAAACACACTTGGGTTCTGCTGGGACCAAACTTAATGCAAACAAAGCCAGGCTTTGAAAATCCTATTGTATTTAATCGTTGTTTTGTACACAAATCTTGTAGCAATCAAATCAGAACCTATCAGCAGTGTCCTCTGCAGTATAAACAACTTGTGAATTCTATCCTTGAATATTACCTGTGGATTTAGAATCTAGTGAGGTCAAAAAAAGCGGAGAGTGGAAATCAATCTAACATTTTGACCTCCACCACTACTCCGCTACTGAGCCTTTTGTCTTCCCGCGAGGGAAGTCTAATACCGTTTCAACCACTTACTCATTTCCATACACTTGACTACGCCCATTCATTGACTATCCCCAGTGCCGGTGCCTTCTAGAGATTATGGTTTGTACTCTTAACTTACTGCTAGCAAGGTCACAGCAGGGATACAGAGCGCATTTGGAACTGTGCAAACTAAGAGTCGTGTGTGATTAAGTAAACTTTGATTCAGTTGGTACACCCCTCCACACACAACGCTATCCTCCAACCACAGCAGCAGACATAACTGGTATCCATTTAATATCATTACACAGCTGTGAAATATAATGCATATGTAGAGGCAAATAACTCACATATTCATGATATTAGTACATTGTCAAACTCAAATAGTCCGTTATCACATACCACAGAATCTCTCAATTTTGGTAGTAAACCATGTGTTCTGTCTTTATATTTCCTTCCTATATACAAAACTACAATTTACCAATGCAGAATGGTAAAACTTATCATGAATCAGAACAGGAAATGCATGGTGATAACTTGGGAGTATTTTAAAAGTAATTAACATTGGTTTCATATCAAGTCTTACAAGATTCGGTTATTACAGTTTCATTGGCATATTTCACATAACCTATTGACCTGGTGATTCTAGCCAAATCAAGTTCAAGTCAATAAATCTAATTCTTAACAAGACAAAAATAAGTGGGCAAAAGTATATCTTGTTAGAAAGTTGAGATATCGAAGATTGTAAATATCAAATGTTTGTTCTAGTATGACTTAGGAAATATATAGGGGGGGGGAACAAAAGAAATATTGCAATGAAACGTAATATACTGTATGCTTTCTAGTTTAAACGTAGTGTATTTAAATAAGAATTGAACTCCAGGTTTGAGAAGCGAAAAGTAAGGCCCTCCCAGTCAAATATAATTTATACTGGTTAATTAAATGTCAAACAAAAATACAGGGTGATCAAAATGTGTCAATTTTTCACATAAAGTAACTATGTATTCTGTGTACACTTTATGACAACAATTTAAATGTTGTATTTGTTCTAAAGAAATACTAAGTAAAGTTTATACACATACCTTCCTGGTTGAAAGGAATAATTCATTCAAATTGCCCGATTATATTATACAGGGTGTCCAAAAAAATGAAGAAACAAATTCCGCTGATTACTTTTAAAACCTCATTTCTGTATTATTAAATCACAATGTGTTACGCCCGGCATGAATTGCACGGACATCTTGTTAACATAGTTAAAAACTGTTGATCTATTGAACAATTTGAAAATGATATAGGGTGACGACGAGGGACAGGTTTATCCTAAACACTGAAAAGTGATAGATTGTGTAGATTTAATAGATAAAATAATAAAAGAATATAAGACTTAAGGTGATTGTTTGAGAAAAAAGGTGCCCTTTTTGTCCAATCATTTTTAGTAACATGGTTTACTAAGGAGACCCCGGAGACCCCCCTCCACCCCGAGGGTAAACTGGATGTAAAATGTATTAAAGTCGACAATGGACACGCATTTCGTATAGGTTAATTACGTTACGGCAGTTTTATTGTCTTATTGTGGGGTTTGTTTTTCGGTGGGTTTTTTGGGGGGGGTAGTTATTAACCGTTAATTATACATTCTAATTTCAAAACAAACGATGATTAGCATCGTGGGCATGTAGACGGATATGCTTTGGCAGTAGATACCAGACAGCGAGCAAAACAGTTCTGACAGCCGTAGTCTGCCGCAAAGAGTCGTTTGTACCGACCTACTTTATTATGATGAATAGTTGTGTTCTTCTGCGTTTTTGTTGCATGTGTCCATGAGATTTATTCACTTATTTTAACGCCTAAACATTCTTACCCTATTTTATGGTCGAAATATATTTTAAAGCGTCGTTCAGTACAAAATAAGATTAAATATGGAACCATGAATTTAACAATGATACGTTAATAAAGTTGCTCGCTTAAAATGCACATATCGTGAGACTGAAATATATACACTGAGCCAAAAAAGAAACTTATAAAAGTTTAACAGATCACCAAATAAAATTCTGTGCATGAAAATGTACCAAATTTGGATACAATATGTATTGCTTCAAATGGCAATAAATAATCAATTGTTTGCTTCAATGACACAAGAGAAATCTGCACTGACTCAGACAACGTCTTGCATCACAGGTCACAGCAACATAAAAGTTTAAAACATTTCATAGAGTCAAAACAAACTCATATCCAAACAAACAATGAAGTCATTAATAACGGGTGTCCACCTCCAGCTTGAAGTTACTGCATTGTCTGGGATCAGCTTGGACGACGTGTATCAAGAAGAGACAATCCACCGGTCAATAGACAAACACTTATTGCAGCCCTACAGGAAGAATGGAACAATGTTCCCCGGCTACCATCAGGAACTTGATTGGAAGCATGAGAAGGAGATGCACAGCTTGCCTGCAAGCTGGAGGTGGACATACCCGTTATTAATGACTTCATTGTTTGTTTGGATATGAGTTTGGATATGAGTTTGTTTGTTTTGACTCTATGAAATGTTTTTAACTTTATGTTGCCGAAATTGTTTGCTGTGACCTGTGATGCAAGACGTTGTCTGAGTCAGTGCAGATTTCTCTTGTGTCATTGAAGCAAACAATTGGTTATTGACTGCCATTTGAAGCAATACATTGTAGTAATATTGTATCCAAATTTGGTACATTTTCATGCACAGAATTTTATTTGGTGATCTGTTAAAATTTTATAAGTTTCTTTTTTGGCTCCGTGTATTTCACTCAAAAGATAATGTACTTATCAGCGACATTCGAAAGAAAATGAAGCATTTGTTACGGCTCAGGTTTTTTCTCTATATTCTGTATACATACTCAACGATAATATTGCTATTTGTAATCACCTAATACGTTCGATTGTATGAAGACGTATCAAGTATCTTAAAGCTGCTTGGTGAACGATGGCTGGTTGTCTGAAGTATCATATCTTATCAGCGATACTCATTGCATATTCTAGATACGTGGGAAGATGTAGGTTCTTATTCGTCATGCCTCTCCGTTGTAATATAACGGCATCATATTTGTTCGTTGGCTTGTTCTAAAGAGTGTTCCAATGTAAACACACTTGGGTTTTGCTTGTGTGGCGTTTTTGTTGCGTTTTTTTCCTCGTTGTTGTTGGGTTTTTTGTAGGTTTTGGGGTGAGGGTTAGTGATTAACCGCTAATCTGTAGCAATCAAATCAGGACCCATCAGAAGTGTCCTCTGCAGTATTAACAACTTGTGAATTTTGACCTTGAATGTAGATTTAAAATCTATAGTGAGGTCTAAATTGAAAAATTGCCGACAAGGTTGTGAAACAAAATATACCGTGACGCAGTCCGCATTTTATTTTATTCAAGGTCCTACTAGTCGATATTTGTAGGGAACATTTGCGCGTAGAGTGGAGATCAGTAACATTTTGGCCTACTCCATAAGGAATGATACCATGACAATAGCATAATGTCAATCAATCTAATCAAGGTTGCAAAAAGCTTATTCCAATTGCACACACACATGTTGCGCAACAATCTTTACAATTAACTCGAAGTAAATGAGTACGATTGTTGGAAAGATTCAGAAGGTCGTAGATTCATTGCATGTAAAATGCATTAAAACAATGGAAAAGATTTTTGCCCAAAATCTACATTTACGTTATCGCAGATTTCCATTTAATAATTCGAAATATCACAATTCATGTTTAAACGTGGGGGTATTTTTTGTGGTTGTTGGGTATTTTGGTTGTTTTTTTGGTTAGTTGGTTGGTTGGTTTTATTGGGAATTAGTCATTAATCGTTAATATGTACATTTTCATTTTTGAAACTAACGATAATTAGTTAGCATTTTGGGCGTGTTGACGGATGTGCTTTTGCAGAAGATGCCAGACCATGCATGCCATGACACAATTCTGACAGCCGTAATCTGCCGCAAAGAGTCGTTTGTACCGACCTACTTAATATGATTAATAGTTGTGATCTTCTGCATTTGACTTTATGTTATTGCACGTGTCCGTGAAATGAATTCCCTCATTATAACGTCTAAACATTCTTACCCTACTTAGGCTACTCATGGTAGATATATTATAAAGCGTCGCTTAGTACAAAATAAGATTGATTATGGAATCGTGAATATTATATAATTACAATGATACGTTTCGGTTGGTCATATCTCGCTTAAATTGCACACGTAGTGAGACTCAAAAACTCTAACAGATGTCAGGGACATTTGCAAGAAAGTGAAAACTTTTATACGTCGTATAGATGAGGTGACCGTTGTTTACATCAGTAGTGTTTACAAATTGATAAGGGTCTGGTCTAAAGACATGCTAGAGGTACTAGTCCATGACTACTGCATACATCATACTATTTGAAAGCAAAACACACATCACTGAGCGCCAATTTTAAAAGCACATGCCCTTATGGTGCGTATATACGCATACTGCCGGGCAACCAGATTTAGTACCTGGTTTCTCATTGTTTCTTAGGGATGCAGACCATGACTACTGCACTATTACACCGTAAGCATGGTAAGTAATGATCATTCAAGTGTGAATTAAAGCACATTCCCTGTAGGTGCGCACGCACACTGCCGGGCACTACGTCACCGGTCACACCATCTATAGTCTTTCCGTTATATTACGTATACTTACAATATAATACAAGTTTTGATCACTGAATACTTTGATAGTATGAAGGTGGACATATTGAATATAAATACTACTAACTAAATTGGTTGTCTGAAGTATCATATCATGACGCATTCTCCGATACTTTTGCATATTCTAACAGGCTGAACTACAGCTCATCTCAGCTTCCTGATCTCTATGGCCAATAAACACTGTTTATCGAGATAAACTATGTTTTTAGAGCGAAAAACAATATACATCGATAAACTCTATTTATTGTTAAACACTGTTTTTCGATTGAAAAACATTGGGGTTTTTTTCTTCAATTTGATATCGATAAATTTTTGTGAAAAACACTGTTTCGATCGTAAAACATATATCAAATTGAAAAACAATGTTTTTCAATCGAAAAACTATCGCAATAAACAGTATTTATCAGTCGATAAACAGTATTTATCAGTCGATAAACAGTGTTTATCAGTCGATAAACAGTGTGTATCAGTCGAATTAATATACATTGAGCTTGCCATACACGGCCGCCTTTGTTTGTGTCTATAAATGTGCACATTAACAAAAAGGGAATCGGGATTATTCCATTACTTGATTATACACATACAAGTTTTTCTGGGGGGTTGTTGATGAAATTGCAATTCAATCTGTGAAAAGTAGGCCAACTTGGTGACATCACAATGTAACCGAGGTATACGGTCCTTGATGAAATCGTAATAGGTCCAGAACAGTGCTCAGTAAAATTGCTACGCCCTATGGGGGGAAATCACTTGTGAAATCGCAATGTACTCTGAAATGGGTACTCGGGGAAATCGCAATGCAATCTGAGAATGTACCTGGATTCTATAGCGCATCCTACTTCTGAGCACTTCAGGTAAATAGCATTTGGTAGAACTGTGCTAGAAAATGACTGAAGAGGTTTATTCTCAAATAACAATGTTTTACCGATCGACTCAATTTGTTCTAATATAACTAAGACAGCTTCCGGAGATCAACTCAATTCACTGATTTAATTACCTTTAGTCAGGTGCTTGATTATTTACATGGAGTGGTACTCAATCAAAGACTTAAGAAAATAACATAATGAAAGTAACACGGTTTTAAAGAGCTAATCTGACGGTTACCAAAGAGATTCGATTCGATTGACGTTGCAACAGCGTTTGGCTCTTGCAGTTTTATGAATAAAATTGCAAGATGTCAAAGACATTCTCACAATAGGATTTGTCTTTATTTTGATCAAATGGCACAAAACAAAATATCCTAAAAATTGTATTATATGTACATTAAAAAGACGAAATAAGACAAACAAGAACTGTCTTTAAAAAAGACAACGCGGTTTAGGAATTGTGAACCTAGTAAAGAAACAGTAGGCCTACCATACAACACAGAAGTAAGAAGTGAGACTAGAGAATACTATTTGGTTGCTATATAGCTTCATCAAGGATGTTTTAAATAGGTATATACAAATGAAGGGATGTACATGATTAGAATAAACACACTATAAACATTACTTGCAAGACAATGTAATGCTATTAATTGAATGTGTGTATTGGAGACGCTTTGTCCCAAAACAGTCGCAGGACTGATGTTTGTGAAAGATTGTTTTCATTTAGTTAATTAAGTAATTGGTGACCATTGTTTTCATTTGGAGAGAGTACTCACGGAAACAATATAAAGGGTGACTCGTAAATAAAACAGCTTCAACCAATAACCAGCAGAGAGTATGTTGAGGCAAAACACTGTTAGCCTCTGTAACTGGTAGACATTTGTACTCTCTCCAAATAAAAAAACAAAGGTCACTCATAGTTTATCAAATAGAAAATAAAAAGTGAAAATAAAGTAAAAGTTAAGTAAAGTGAAAATAAGGTAAAGTGAAAATAAAGTTAAGTGAAAATAAAGTTAAGTGAAAATAAAGTTAAGTGAAAATAAAGTAATGTGAAAATAAAATAACACCCCCGATACCCCCCCCCCCCCCCCCCCCCATAAAACCTGCTAATTGTTTCATTATTTAATTGCGCGAAAATTGAGTTGCCCGAAAATTGAATCACACGAAAAGTGTTATTAAATATTTTGGTACCTACCCCTGCCCGGTACCTATCTCTTAAAGTTGAAATGCCCGAAAATTAAATCACACGAAAAAGGTTATTAAATATTGTGGTAGCCCTGTCCGGTACCTATCTCTTACAACACCCCCGATATCAAAATCTGCTAATTGTTTCATCAGACGATCAGGTAATTGCGCGAAAATGTAATTGCCCGAAAATGTTAATCCTGTGAACATTTAATCACACAAAAATTTAATCACACGAAAATTACAACATTTATTTGTTGAAGTACATGGATTATATTTCATTAAATAGTTTGGCACCCCTGCCATGTACCTATCTCTTTTTAACACCCCGATACCCCCCCCCCCCCCCCAAACAAATAAAACCTGCTAATTTTTTCATCACGCGAAGATTTAATTGCGCGAAAATTGAATTGCCCGAAAATTAAATCACACGAAAAATGTTATAAAATATTTTGGTACCCCTGCCAGGTACCTATCTCTTATAATACCCCACCCCCGATATCCCCAGTACTGTTAGTGTCAACAGGTCAAATCTAATGACAGCGTTAACATGGTTAAGTTGTTGAATTTCGTGATATTTGTATCGCAGTCACAGTCGTTGACAGGTGTTAACACTTTCCACGCGGCAGTGGTCTACAGATTATGACATTAGTGTCACACTTATTGAAATTGAACACCATATTTTTTGGAATCACCATAGGAATTGTATTTAAATAAGTACAAATATGCCTAGTATTAGTTCAGTAACCCTTGCGATAAACTTTGACAGTTAGGAAAAGTTTCTGAAAATCTGTTTTGTACAAGGTAAAACTAATAGCAGTATGTAAGGTGTTAAAGTTCTTATAATGCGAGGCTGGGCAGGTCTGTGCTGACAGCCATTCAAATCACACGGGTATTTCATAATGCTGCAAATAGAATATCAGTTGGCCCAATTACTCTGTCAGTAAACACATTGGCCCGTATTCTCGTACGTAGTTAAACACGGTTTTAAGCTAAACACGCGTTTAACTTTGACTTTAGACACAGCGTTTAACTAAACGCGATTCTCGTACATTTGTTTTACTTAAACACGCGTCTAACTCACTGAAAAGTGTCTAACTTTAAGCATGGGTATGGGGGTAGTTTGACTAAACAAATACACGAACTGTATGCCTTGAATGATTACTCAACCGTGCCCGCTGTAAGCTGCCGAGCATATTGTGTAGTATTAAAAATACACGTGCGTTTGAGGTATTCATTCGATATCTATTGTAACCTATTAGGGCCACAACAAAAATAAATACCTGTATACATACTATACAGTAACGCACAACCACCCTGGGAACGAGATTCGCCGAGTTTAAAACCGTGTTTAGTTAAACACGTTGTTTAAAAGATAAACTCGCGTTTTAGTTAAACACAAGTTTAGTTAGACACAGTTTTAAGCTAAAACCGTGTTTAGTACGAGAATACGGCCCTCTATCTTTCAGCGATAAATATAAGAAATCATAGGCAGGGTTTTCGTCAAAGCACCTAAAAGGTGCATTAACAATAAATTATGGCTTCTAATTTGTTGACTTTTGCTTTTTATACGCGGGGCCGCGAAAAAGTATGCGTGCTGAACTAAACAGATTATGTATCCCGATTTTTAACTAGTAAATTGACGCACAAACATCAAACAAACTCAATAATCCATATACTAGAACTGATACAAACACATTGCGTCGTACTGAGTATTAAATGTGTGTGGCCCATTTATTTCATATACATGTATGTTTGTGTTTTAATAATATATGAAGGCGCGTCATAATTCTTCTTCCAAGATATAATTGAAGTTATTTTCAGTGTGCTATAACACATTTGGGGATAATTCACTACTTATATGTTCCGATCATGAAACATCTATGAGGCGTGAAATAAGTAAAAGCAAAATATATTTGGCTTCTCCTGGTATCAAAATCTTTATGTTAATGATAGAAAGCGGAGGTATCGGGTCATACACTTTTAGTATCTGTACTGGGACCAATGTTGAATATGGTACACTTCCAGCCATATATACCATTCCAATTAATTCGTGAAATCGAAGCCCTCTTCTCGATGGTGAACCATGCGCGTTTTAACTTACCTCCACCTAACACCGCTTTTGTACCTTTTGGGTATTTTATAACTGTCTCCATGTCTTCTAAATGGTTGTAGTTTCACTTTGAAAATATTGTTTCAAGCTCGTGTTAGTCATTAACCTGACAGATAAGAGTTGAAGTTCGTATCTTGGCCATACCAGACCTGAGTCAAAGTGGCGTTCCAAAATGTGCATTAATGTATAGGCCTACACAAGACTAGATTCTAAATATTATTATGTCCATTAATATCCACGAAATATCCGTAAAACCTGTCAAGTTTTGCCCTTCATCATTTTATATTTTCGAACTTGTAAACTTTAAGGTACGAATCACGTTGTCTTTAAATTATGTAGAGTAAATTCGTCTCAATAAGTACTTTTGAGCATTGTGTTTACCCATAAATAAATGGAAGTTATCCCTTTTAATTTGATTCGTCTTCATAAGGCAAAAACAAATGTTCGTTTATCCGTATAGATCCTCTCGAAGAGTATTTATGGTGGTCGGTAGGTCGGAGTTGTATTTAATTTTAATAAATTACATTCAAAAGATGTATAAAAGATGTTAAATACGATGTAAATGGGAATGTTTCACTATCACTTCATTTATGTTTTTAAATAGTTTAGAAGAGTAAAGAAACAGTTTAACAAATATTTTAGTGTATATCCGGATTTATTATTAACAAGGCTCAAGATAAGCGGGCGCTGGGCGATTTTTACCCCTCGGTCCTTCTGCCATAGCGCCCGGTAATGCTGAAAAATAAACAACCGAGCGCTGATATTTTGTCCAAACCAGCGCCCGTTGACGTTCGGGTAGCTTTCCCAAGACATCGAATTTCCACAGTTGATTCATTCTGATCAGGTGCTTTGATGTTAGCTTATTCATATGACAGTAATCACACACAAATCAATGATATCCCATAGAAAATAATTTCTAGTGCAACTTTGCTGTTGTTATGTGCGCGCGGTCATTGAAATCGTCATAACTTTAAAAGTATCCATGAGATTTGTTCGGATGAGGTATCAAACTGCGGAGAAGAAATTTGCTCATTTAATGTATATCTCAGATTTTTGGTACCGATTATCTATTTTTAATTAGCCAACATCAAAGCACCTGGTCAGAGACTTTTGTGCTACATGTAGGTGTAGGTCAAACTGGTTTAATTATAATGGAAATAATCAACTGCTATTAACTTTCAAGGGTGTGTAGATTCCGGTTGCTTTGGGTGTAATATATCACCTTTAGTTAATATTTTATGATCTAGGATTCTAGGATGACATCGTTTCTGTATATTTATTGATAAAGAATCAAAAAATGTAGCAAACAATTTCAATACACTGTTGTTATACTGTAGAGTAATAGTAATCGATTTGGAGGTTTATATGCTATGAATACGAGCCTACATATTTTCGTAAGCGTTCTCCGTTTTTCAAGGTGAGACATGAATGATACCTTGTGGCATCTTTTGTGCGTCGTTGTCGTATCTGAACACAGAGATAGTGGAGGGTCAATGAAGGGAGCGGCAACGCTTGATCCATGATCGTTTCGATCCATTTGCGAGAGTCACGCGTCAATTATGTGTGCATGATGTATAGGAATAGTTGACAACAACTTTGATATTATATTTTTATAGCCCATGTCACACCTGTCGCGAAATTTAAATAGTTGGTCAATTTCCCGGGTCTTTTTTATCAAAACAAGATGAACCTATAAGTATAAGTTCTTCTCAGTCACTGCGGACAAATCGTTAATTCCTCAAAACTAGATACACTAACCAAAGGAATTTTTGTATTTTTGAATATTTCCGGCTCTAAATCTCAGAAACGTAACTATCGAAAGGCCCAATATTCTACCGTGTTTACTTTGGCTGATCCTTTTCGATAGTTGCATTCTCCAGTTATTTTCAATTCTACCGTGTTTACGTTGGTTGATCCCTTTCAATAGATGCACTCTCCTGTTATTTTCAATGAGATCCAACTTGTTTTGATCCTATGACGAATACACGGGACCATTATTTTGCCGAGAGAGGGCGTCGGCCGATATGAGGACGACCATTAGGGGGGGGGGGGGGTGGGGGTAGGGGGGGGTGGGGTACCGCGCCATTTTGTCTCGAAGCAATGGTCATGACGTCATATTTTGGTCGATTTTCTGAACTTTTGTATTGGATTTACGTGCAAAATATATGCCCTTGGCAGCATACTTTCCCGGGTGTGTGGGTGCACTTTAAATTTCAGATGTTCTAAAATGGACGGATATCTAACCAATTTGATAAAAAAACACGATCCACACACCCCAGAATTGCAAAAAAAGCATAAAATAAGTCCACTTTTTTGTGCCTTTGAACAGAGTGGCGGCCGGGATTGTAGAATTTAACACAGTGCATTAACCCATGACCCATGATATAAATAAATTATTTGCGTTAAATCTTTTCAATTAGCACGGTTAGTGTAATGGAAAGGAAGTCGCTTGAGGAGCGAGAGGTTGTGGGTTCGAGTCCCATTAGGAGCACTTTTTGTTTTATATGCTGGATTTGCTTAGCATCATCTGTATGCTTGCCCACGCGGACACCACACTGCTGGCGTTTACCGTATCAGGGTTACGCCATTTTTTTCTCTCGAAATGTCAAAAAAAATTACCGTTCTTTTAAAAATAAGGATTATAATCAAATTACAAACACATTTTGTGCGAGAGCAACACACACATTTGGCAAAAATGGCACAATAAAAATCCGTTCGTTATAAATAAATGGACATGGTTAAATAATAAAACTATCACAATTACAGTCGTGGATCTCTGTGGCGTGCGTAGGTTGGCCATGTCGTTGGCAATCCGAAATCACGGGTTCGAATATTCAATTTATTTTTCTATTTTTTAAACTTGATGGTAGATTAATGTGTTTTTTTTTGACATTTTCGAGAGAAAAAAATGGCGTAACTGATACGGTGAACGCCAGCAGTGTGATGTCCGCGTGGGCAAGCATACAGATGATGCTAAGTAAATCCAGCATATAAACAAAAGTGCTCCTAATGGGGCTCGAACCCACAACCTTTCGCTCCTCATGTCGACTTTCTATCCACTACACTAACCGTGCTAATTGGAAATAGTTATTGCAAATAATTTATTTATATCATGTGTCATGGGTTAATGCACTGTGTTAAATTCTACAATCCCGGCCGCCACTCTGTTCAAAGGCACAAAAAAGTTGACTTGTTTTACGCTTTTTTTGCAATTCTGAGGTGTGCAGTTCGATTTTCTTTCTCGAATTGTTTAGAAAACCATCCATTTTAGAACATCTGAAATTTAAAATGAACTGCACACCTGGGAAAGTATGATGCCAAGGGCATATTTTTTGCACGTAAATCCAATACAAGAGTTCAGAAAATCGACAAAAATATGACGTCATAACCATTGCTACCCCCCCCCCCCCCCCCCCCCCCCCCCCCCCCCCCCCCCCCCTAGACGACCATTGGCTAAGTGTGGAATGAAATCGTCGCTGTTCTGACATACCGGCACATCACAACAGAATTAAGTAAAGTGATGTGCCGGTATGTCAGAACAGCGACGAAATGATGGGTCATTAATCGCAACAGCCGCCTGCGAAACGATCATAGGACCATGGATTTGCGGCGTGTACTTTATGAATCGATCTACTTGATTGTCCCTTTCTCTCTAGTATGCTGTGATCTGAAAATCGAGTCCTTAGTTGATTATTTCGAAGCCCAATTCATTACTATGTGCCCTGTAGGTAAACAGATGTCAAGTACGTGATACGAAATTGATATTTTAACGATTTCTGTAGCATCCATGGTAGCATTTAAAAATCTAAACTAATTACAAGCAAACGGCTAATTAAAAACTGCGTGGTTTTAATATCCCGATCAGTGCAGTAGTATTCTATCTCCATGTCCGTACCAGCGTGAAATTGCTGAAGGATGCGTCGTGGAATTTAATACACAGATACGGTTTCGATATGTCATGTTTTCATAGTATCAAGTACAGAAACTCAACTTTCTTCGATTCACCGTTTGTAGAAATGTGTAACTTACAATAACAACAAAGTTTGAACGCGAAATAGTTAGGTTTCAAATTGTTAAGTTCAAGTTAAAGCACTAGTGAAAGCGTTCTGATATTCATACTCACAAAGACAAGTAACACGTAGGCCTACTTGCTAGAATACCGTATTTAATAGATTCGGAATAGGTTATAGACTTGAAGGAAAAAGTGTACTTCAGGTCCCAGTACTGGTATACCAGTATCGTTTAATACTGGAACATAAAAGTTGCCAGTATCGGTCGATACTGGTAAGATGTTACTGTTATCCAGTATCGGTCGATACTGGAACACCAAATTCGGTTCCAGTATCGAGCGATACTGGTACACATAATACCAGTATAGTGATTTGTCCGAAAGTAAATAAGTGTACTTGAGGTCCCGGATTATGGGCTAGTATCGTTCGATACTGATACAATGTCAGTGTTCCAGTATCGGGCGATACTGGTACACATAATACCAGTAGTGATTTGTCCGAAAGTAAATAAGTGTACTTGAGGTCCCGGATTCTGGGCTAGTATCGAGCGATACTGGAACACCAAATTCGGTTCCAGTATCGAGCGATACTGGTACACATAATATCAGTAGTGATTTGTCCGAAAGTAAATAAGTGTACTTGAGGTCCCGGATTATGGGCTAGTATCGTTCGATACTGATACAATGTCAGTGTTCCAGTATCGGGCGATACTGGAACACAATTGTGTACCAGTATCGTCCAAAACTTGGACAAATGACATCGCTCGATACTGGAACAGTATACAATCGTACCAGTATCGACCGATACTAGCAATTTGTGTACTCCAGTGTTGAACGATACTGGTTATCTGGGACCTTAAGTGCACTTTTTCCAAGCATATTTAAAGATTTCTGTATCCCATCTCACAATCTTATTCACTAATAAGCATATTATATAACGGCTAAATAATTAAAACTGCAAGTATTTTGAATCAGAAGTATTCCTTATGTCCATCCCCTCGTGAAATTGCTGACGGATGATTCGTGGAATTTAATACGCAGATATGATTTCGATACGTCAATTTTCACAGTATCGATTGCAGAAACGTAATTTTCTTCGGTTCACAGTTGGTAGACATGTAAAGTGGGGAAATTGTATACAGCAACAAAGTTAACTTTAACTCGTGTACACTCATCTCTAGCTTTGCGATTGTCACGTTCAGTGTTCTGATTTTCATAGTCACGAGGACAAGTAGTTCTTACTTTATAAAAAGGGTTGTAACTTTCAGTGATTTGGATACTTTCAAGGGAGAAAGGCCTGTTGGTAAAGTTGTGCGTATACATATCTGTAAACAATTTGATTTCGTTAAGCTATTTCTACATTTCAAGGTTTGTCTTGTTGTTTTTATAAGTATAAATCGAGTGTTTCCATGACCATTTCTGAGCGTACCATGTTCGTTATAGGCCAACAGCTGTCAAGTAGGCAAGAAAAAGCGACGTTTATCTAACAAATTCAAACCACATCTCACTATCCTAAATCAACTTTAAGCTTGCGTAGCGGCAAAACAGTTAAAATGCCTATGGTTGATATCCAAGGAGTATAGCTCTGTATGTCCATACCCGCGTAAAATTGCTGACAGGTGTGTAGTGGAATTTAATACATCGATATGATTTGGATTCGTTATATCTTGCCAGTATCGATTTCAGACACTCAACTTTCTTCGTTTCACCGTCTGTAATCATGTTAAACTGGAAATTGTATAACTTACAATAAAAAAGCCATACTTTTGTACGCAAATTTCTAGCTTTGAGATTTTCAAGTTCAAGTTAAAGCAATGGTGGAAGTGTTTCGATATTCATAGTCACGAGCACACGTACGTTCTTGTTATAAGAATATTAAATAGATGCAGGGTATGTTATAGGCTAGGTCCAACTATTGGATACTTTCTCGGGTAAGGGGCGCTCACGCTCAATAAATAAACATCTTTGTTTGCCACCTTTATTTATTTTTTCGCTGTTTCTACATTTTCAAGGTGTGCCATGATCTTACTATGTAAATAATTGTTCATCTTTTTTGGTTTTCATTAAGTATAAATCGAGTGACTCGGTGACTGTTTCTACACCTAATTCTTTACGTCGCACTTCAAAACTAGTACTTATGGCGCATACGTATAAGTGAATTTACAAGACATTTACGATAGGCGCACGAGTGAACTGAGACCGATGCATATTAGTATCATTGTAATATAGAAATGATGCCAAATATTAGTTTGTGGCCTATCGAGAAAAAAGTCTTACGTCCCTTTATACGTACAATTTTTGCAGTAATACCCTACATGTTCACTGTAGTCAACTTGGTCAACTGTATCTGATTGGCGCTATTTTGTCATGCTAGTGGCAATAGCAAACGCCAAACTTGGATGCGATGCAAACAAAGATAGAAATCGATTAGTTGATGAAACTATCATAAAAGCGTTATGAACCCTCTACCCTATCTCACCAAACTGGTGCAAAGAGGTCGGGAAACAATAGGACACAGTTAATTCAGACTATGTGTGATCAAAAGAAGTCGTATGGTATTCGTTGACGTAAGTGCACGTTAATAACTCATAGTTACTGGTTCAAGCATGGGCCCATCTGCGCCGAATTGTGATACTACCATAGGCTTTGAGTTCTCGTACAGTCATCAAAAAGGAAACTGACAATTAAGCAAAGTGCAGTTTCCATTTTCGCACCTGGGTTCTGAACACGCAAAGTAGTGTGACACGTATTTAAGATATTTTTTACAAAATTATAAATTGGAAGCTGTAGTTTTTGAGTGTGACATATCAATAGTCCGACAGTTCGATAGTCCGTCGGTTCTACAATCCGACGCCTCTATAGTCCGAACAAAAATAAGGTTCTATAGTTCGAAAGTTTTATAGTATGAAGGTTCTAAAGTACGAAAATGAAGAAGGTTCTGTATTACGAAGGTTCTATAGTCTGAAAATATTTAATCCGAATTTTAAGAAAAAGGTTCTTTAGTCCGAACTTTAAAAAAAAAGGTTCTTTAGTCCGAATCTTTAAACGGGTTCGATAGTCCGAATCTTATACCCTGTTCTTTAGTCCGAATGGGTAAAAAGGTCCTCTAATCCGACAAATAAATTTTAATTTTAATTCACTTTAATAATACTTTTCGATTAAAGAACGGTGAAACCCTTTCGGACTAGAGAACCCTTTTGAAAATTCTAACTAAAGATCCTTTTTTTTAATTCGGACTAGAGAACCTTTTTTAACTTTCGGATTAGAAAACGGACTATAGAACCTTTCAGAATATTCGGATTAAAGACCCCTTCTTATATTCGTACTCTAGAACCTTTTTTCGGACTAGAGAACCTTTTTTACCGATGAAACAAAATCGGATTATAGAACCTATTTCATTTTCGGACTATAGAACCGTCAGACATAAGAACCTTTTTTATTTGAGAGACCCTTCGTAATAAAGAACCCTGTTTTCGGATCAAAGAACCTTTTATCTGATTCGGACTATCGAATGGAGAATTTACATGGTCGTACAATAAAACCTTCGTACTATAGAGGCGTCGGATTATAGAACCGTCGGACTATCGAGCGGTCCCCGATTATGAGTTGAGAGCATATTTTATTACCTGGTCAGATTATTTTGAGGACTATGTGTACATGGTGTATGATCAATGTAATCGGTGGTTCATGACAAAGTATAGCGTGAACCAGTTGACCTGGTAACGTTTTAATCTAACGAGCAATACGCCAGCGAATATTCTCTATTCTCGTAATCATGAATTTAGAATGTATGCTAAAAAGATTTCAGCTGGGCGTAGTTTCAGACCTTGCAAGCTAAGCGAACGACATACGTCTTGTAAAAAAACAAGATAATGACGGTCAGATGGTCTGAGAGGCTTAACCGGTGCCCCGTGAAAATGGAAATATAGCACGACCTGCTGGACTTGGTAGCCGTCATTTCAGCCGCAGCTGCTGACCGCAGGCTAAAGGAACGTGCTTTTTTCCTTTTCTGGACTACTCTAGCTTATTCATACTTATAAAACAAGGACAATTGCGTGATGATATTGTTAAGCAAGACAGGTAACCAAGAAATTATATCTTTATTGGATAATTCTTTCTAGGTCATCGATCTGACATCAGACTGTAGGCTTGTTGATAACACAGTTGTAATTCTCCGGGTTTTCCATCTGGTTTAGGGGCGTGATGAGGGTAAAAGGAGAGAAACGATTTTTTAAAGATTTGCCAGGACCAGAGTTGCCCGTCTACAAGTAGAAGTACCATGCATATGCGCATTTTACCAATAAATAGAAGAAGATGGCTTAAATTGTAATGTCATCGAGTTTCAATTGATACCACGAGTCTGAATACGATATACAAGTTATCACTTTATCAAAGATTGTCTTTGACTTAACTTTCTTCTAGTACAATGTTATACCACTATTTTGATAGCTTATGTTAAACATTGAATGGGCATGTTGCAATGATTGGTGTTCGTGTGTGATGTCTATAATAAATCATTTGACAGAAGTCAAGACCTAAGAAAGTTTAACTCTCAGCCTAACTCCTAGGTATATCCAAACCTATATATCCAAACCTACCATAAGGCGACGCACAAAATGAAACCCTTTTCTACGGGTCTACCGACCCATTATTTTTGAAAAAGCATTCACATGCAAATGAATACCAACCCAATTAACTCTTTGCCATGTCAAATTAGGGCAAAATTTGTAGAGATTTTCTATATTTGTTACGTTCATTTTGAATGGGAAAGAGACAAAAGACAAAAAATAAGCCCGACAAAACCTTACTCCTTACCCTGAACCTTAACTATTACTCTATCCTAAACCTCAACCTGAACTCTTAACCCCAACCCTGACATAAACCATAATGGAATAGTCGAAACCTGAACATTTTTATACTGTTTCAAAAGGATACGCAAATAAAATTATATTTGAAATTACAATGCCGGCAGGTTTTTGGTGGTTTTTTATTGGAATCTATATACTAATTTTCAGAACATGGCTTTATTCGATAGTTCAATAAAATTTTACACTCGCGTCCCTCTTCAACTGAAAAAGCGTGGTAATTGCGCCTCTAATACACGAGCTAATTAGATAGTTCAGGGTATACACCACCAATGCACTATGGGATAGCACGTCCGGTAAAAGTTTATCACAGCAATAGTTCCTTTTTGCGGTATAAATTGCGAGATTTTGACATACTTTTTTCAATTATATCTATTAGTTTTGGGTATTACACATTTTTATGAGTGTGCACAGTACATATTTCCAAATAAATCGCACTAGTTTGAACATTTTAAAGTTTTAAACGACTGAAATCGGCGGAAGGTCCGTCCTGGGTTTTGGGGCGTAAATAAAGGGCCGAAATCGCTACATCAAATTCATCGCATAATATTGAAAAATCTAGTCCGACACTTTGCTATTTCCTTTTGATATGTTTTGCGGACATCCCTTAGGAATAATCTCTGTAAATGTCATATAAGGATGTATGGGATAACTCCAGTTAGAGCCGATTGTTTGACCCCTACTTTGCACGTAACGTCTATGGGGAGTGCATTGGTGGTGTATACCCTTCAATGCCCGTTTTTTCCCGTTTTCAGACATGCGCAGAAAGGATCACAGGTCATAATCCGAAATGTTGAATTTCTTTTACTCGGGTAGCTACTGTTCGGACACAAATTGTGGTTTTCGGAGTGAGTGATGACATCTGTATATGCGGCTGTTTGTTATTCTTAAAGAACGCATAGTAACGAGCATTTATACGGGACTAGACGTCCGACAAATAAAAATATTTTACGATATTTTCTAAATGTAAACAAAAAGTCTTACACAGATCTTAAAGTGACACTTTCACATTGGTAACATAGACGAACGCGGAGTTTGCTAACGATAAAGAAACTGGCGGTACCATACCAACCGTTTCTGCGCGACCGCGTTTAATATGGCGCACGCGGTTTGGCGCACACGTAATGACGCAGACAAAGTGTGTACGCGTTTGTGGCGCAAACTGTACATTGTAAACGGGGCATGCAGTGAAAGCAGGCAGTCCGTACGGTTGCTCCGCGGTGCATACCGTAGGCCTACTGTCAGTACAATAAAATGTAACGAGAGCAAGACACAAACAAAACATTAATCATAAAGCCAAGACCTTTATTTTAATAAAGAAACTGGGAGCAAGGCGCAAACCGTATCCAGGATAACATGTATTAAGTGGCTGAAGGAAAATACATTTGATGGAGTCACTGCAGTTGTAACTCCATGGCTGGTCATGAAGCTATGGGCTGGTGGATCAGGGTCGACCCCACCCCCCCCCCCACCCACCCCCACCCCCACACACACACCCACCCCTCCCCCACACACACCCCTTTCATTTTCTTTGTGCGACTTATTATACAGCGGTGCGGCTTACTGTATACGATGATGTCTGAATTTTAATTTGAGGTGCTGCGGCTTATTCGTCGTGCGGCTTATAGCACGTAAATTACGGGATTGTCACATCATACCCTAAGGTTTAAGCCCCCTTCCCCCGCACTTCCCTTACTTGATAATATGGATATAGTAAGGCGGCCTTACTAAGGCCACATGGGTATCTGGATAAACGGAACATGTGGTATTGCCCCATCATACCCTAAAGCCACCTCCTCCCCGCACTTCCCTTACTTGATAATCTGGATATAAGGGTACATGGGCATCTGGATAAACGGAACGTGTAGTATATTATCATGATTATTATAGAGTGTCTGGATTAGTAAGGGCACCAGTGGTATCTGGATTACGGGGTTCACTATATAAAACGCACATAGTCTCAAATTACCTGGATATAGGCCTACTATGCGCAGGTGTGCCACCTGTGATAACTGGATTTTAAGGGTGTATTAGGAAGTATCTCGGGAGGCCTTATTTAGAACACAACAAACATGACAAAGGGACTACATACGTTTAGGCTCTACATGCCTATTGGAAGAATAATGTATTTAAGTAAATAGGCCAAACAAAATCCGGATGGCACACATAGTGTTAAAGTACAAGCATGGAATGGTATAAGTGATCTTGATGATAGACTCCGCCGACCATAAAACTAAACGACCGACTATAAAACTATAGAACCCATATATAACGCTCAAAACGTAGGCCTATTACCTGGATATAGTATGTGCATGGGCATCCTATTACCTGGATACAGTATGTGCATGGGCAGTGCCGGCACCAGCATCAATATTTTAAAGGAGGAAAACGGGGTGGCGGGGCAATAAAAGAATCGGGGGAGACATTTTAAAGCTAATGTTAAATTAATTTCAGTTTTGACATTAAAATACAACTTATTATTTGGGGTACAAAATGGGTAGGGACATGAGCTGACAGGGGGTAACTGGAGGGGATATTAAGGCAATCCAGTTACTCTGAATATTTTAAGTATTCCTACACCTGAATAACCATTTAGGTGTCCTTATTAATCCACGTAGGCCCTAATAGCCGCATACACAGTATCACGGGTGCCCTTAATATTCGATTCAAGATAAACCACATAGTCCATGGAGGTCCTATATTGGATCACTAATACACAATCTTGATTATTAAAATACATGGGGTGGTACATGAATAATCAAGGGCACCATGTGTTATACATGCATGGCATACATGGATTTATTAAGGGGACATGGTATATATGGATTATTAAGGGCACTGTGGTACCAATGTCAGTATTAAGGGCACCTAGGATACATGGAGTATCAACGACATACTCTTGCTGTTTTACAATACCCTCATCTTTATACGTTTTGATGTGACTAACCACCCGCTATTATAGCTTCGGCACCTATACCTGCGCCTTCCATTATAAACTGGATATAATACGGACACATTGGTATGGATATATTGCCGGCAAATGCGGTACCTGGGTTATTAAGGCCATCTGTGCCAGGGGTAGGGCCTAGGCCTAAGGGCAACCGGTGTATTAAGAACACGTGGAGTACTTGGATTAGGAACATGGGTATCTGTATTAAGAGCACATTGGGCCTAGACGCACTGCGTATTAAGGGTACCATGTCACTTACATTATATCAAGGGCACTTTAGGATACCTGAATAAGGACTCTTGATATTTATAATTTATATATATATAAACATTTATCACGTTTTGATATTACTCACCTCTGCCTATTGTGATATGACTATTACTGCCCGCTATCTTCGGCACCCGCGATTAATTCAAGTTACTTGAATAATAAAGTAAGGGCACCTGGGTATCTCGATATAACGGCACACTGCAGTACCTGGATTATGTGGTATCCGGTGCCATTAAGGGTACATGTGGTAACTGGATTAGGGGTAGGGCTTAGGCCTATGGGTCCTTGGATATAATGGGACAACGGGTACCTGCATTTCAGGTCACATGGCAGGCCTACATAGGTATTTGGAAAGACAAAGGTATAGGCCTACCTACTTTTAAGGCACATGTATACCTGGATTATCAAAAGCACCTGCGATATTCGGATTATTTAGGGCCCGTCTGGATTATGTATACATGTAGGACATGTTCATGATATTGTATCAAATTTTCTTACGCTTTGTTTACTTACCTCCCCGTGAAATCTTCTAGCGGGTCCGCGCGAAGCGCGGATGCCCGCTAGTCTATATAATGATTCGTCTAGCCTTATTTCAAGCACTCGTATAGCTTATTTCAAGCACTCGTATAGCTTATTTCAAGCACTCGTATAGCTTATTTCAAGCACTCATATAACTTATTTCAAGCACTCGTATAGCTTATTTCAAGCACTCATATAGCTTATTTCAAGCACTCGTATAGCTTATTTCAAGCACTCATATAGCTTATTTCAAGCACTCATATAGCTTATTTCAAGCACTCATATAGCTTATTTCAAGCACTCATAGCTTATTTCAAGCACTCGTATAGCTTATTTCAAGCACTCGTATAGCTTATTTCAAGCACTCATAGCTTATTTCAAGCACTCGTATAGCTTATTTCAAGCACTCGTATAGCTTATTTCAAGCACTCGTATAGTTTATTTCAAGCATTCGTCAAGATGTAGATGTGCATCTATAGCTTGCAATATATTCCCATAGAAGCTATACAAATAATGAGAATCGATCGTTTTAACGTAGTAACTGATTTCAAGAAAAGAATGTGTCGAAACAGACTTTGGAATTGTGGAAATCTGTCATTTGATGGATCGTGTACTGTGCTTCATTATTGAAAATCAGAATTAACTCAATTGTGATTTTTGGCATGTCGCCATTTCACAGGTCATTATTTAAACAAATACGTATAGGCCTAGACATGTTGAAGGAGATTCCGTCTATTAAACCCGTAAGAACACGTACTCGTTTATACGGTATATTATAATGGATGGATTTGCGTGACAAGTTTGGTCTCATTCCATCATTCATAGGTTTTACCATTTACAACGGGACTCCATCCACACTTAGAGAGTGCATGTATCAATTTCCCCTACTATACTAAGTATACAGCTACAAAATTTACTTTCAAACCCATTTTGTATTTCATGATGGATACAATGTGAATGAGAATGTTCTTGCCAATTTTGAAATATTATGATTTTTAATAGGATTTAAGGAGGTTATCTTGAAAATGGTAAATTGTTCCTGGCTTGTATTTGTTTAGCCTTATGGTTTGAAATGGCGAATTGGTGATGAAATGAAACCTCACATAGAAGTGTTCGTGACGTATCGCGTCTCTGAAGATTTGTAGTAAATGCTACTGTCGTCTCTAAGTCAAGTCACAAGTCACTGAGCATGCCCATCTGTTTTTATTAATCTGATTACCGCATTAATTGTTTGATCCAATTCGAGCCGTGAATAGGCAGATGGACAGGTTACCTGTTACATGTAGGTGTCGTAAGTTCTCCTTTTGTTACAAACATCTGTCGCTCCCAAACCCGTAAACTGGCTCTAGCTCACACACTATATTACGTGAACATTCCATATACACTCGTCAAAAGAAGTTCCTTGCCACTCATTGAAGTTCAAATATTTCACATAAATATTTAATATAAATTAAACAATTGCATGTCAAAATAAGCAGACATTAATTCTCTATCATGTCTGTATGAAATTAAGATGTACGCATTCATGCATGGCTGAGCACATTAATTAAGCAATGTTAAGTCCAGCATTTGTTTCGAAACTTCGCTCGTAACACAGGGGTTCACGCCACCATATCGGTGCGTGAACGTACAATAATCATGATAATAAAAAAGCAACGAAATTGCGAAATCTAATCAATAGAAACCGTTGTCCTCTCGGGCATCTTCACGCTTTATTAATCGGAAATACCTAAGGCTGGAGGAATAGTTTATGTATATAATATATTGTTTCGAAACCAATTTTGTTTTGTTAAAGACAATTATATTCTGTGATGATCTGTTAACAGCGGATTGGTAATAACCTCACCGTAGGAAAAAAAATATCAAATATTTAATTGGTGATGTGGATTTACTATACATACCTGCCTTAAATGAAACGAATTCTACACAATATCTGCCAGTGGGTGTTAACACTGAATTAAGTGCTAGTCTGAAGATGAGGATAGATTCAGAGATAAATGTGTATGACATGGACTGACATTTTGTTGGTGCGATAAGTGGGTGCATTTGGAAATAAATGTCTGTGTCATAAACTGGCATGTGTCGCCGGTTTGTCAGTGATAAGGAGGCGCGAATTCGAATCCAGCAGATCGCATACGAGCTTGTCGCCTTAATTGTATTGTATATATATTTATATGCAGCAATGGAATTACCCACATGACTTTCCACCCGAGGTAGAGCGACCCGGGGTAGACCAACCCTAAGTCGACCAACCCTAAGTCGACCAACCCTGGGTGGACTAGGGTTAGGGTTAGGGTTAGGGTTAGGTTTAGGGTTAGGGTTAGAAACAGTCCCTGGGTGGACAGTCCCGGGGTTGTTTTAGAATGATCCGTCCTTGTTTTTACCTCCCCGATCCGTCCTTGTTTTTACCTCCCCGATCCGTCCTTGTTTTTACCTCCCCGATCCGTCCTTGTTTTTACCTCCCCGATCCGTCCTTGTTTTTACCTCCCCGATCCGTCCTTGTTTTTACCTCCCCGACCGCCAACCCCCTGACTTTTTTAACATATAATTTAGAATGAATATAGTTTCCAAGGTGTCTTTTAACAGTATTATGGTTTATTCCGTGAGGGCGCTATTGTAGTCCACCCAGGGTTGGTCGACTTAGGGTTGATCAACCCCGGGTCGGTCTACCCCGGGTCGCTCTACCCCGGGTGGAAAGTCATGTGGGTATTTCCATCGCTGCATATTGATATATATATATATCTGGATACCAATTACAAATACAATGGATGGAGTAATTTACATCTGCGGCTATCTGTACAACAGGTGACAGGTGGACTTACTACTTAAAATTGGTATTCTGGATAGATAAAGAAACGCATATATCTGCCTCTATTTAAATAATAATGTTGAGAATTCATAAACCCCTCAAGTAGTCAAAGCACTGTAAATGATTAATTATTGGTTCATTAAATCTGAGCATGTAGCATGTATTATCCCTACCGTACCGATTCTATTATCGCTTAAGATTGTAACATCAAGTTTAACATAGCATCCCCCATTCCCCGTGAAAAGTGTCTTAGTATCACTAACCACACAAACTTGCAAGTAATCGCTGCTACTCTTCCTGAATCATCGGATCCATGTCGTTACACCTGATCATACAGTATGTATTTGCTATCTGTACCGAGTCCATTAAAAAATAGATTGCAACATGTCATCCACTTTCAACTTTTAACTCAGCATCTACCTCCCCCCCCCCCCCCCCACCCACCCAATAAAACACACACACACCCCTACACACCCCCACCCTTTAAATTCCCATTGTTGAAAGGAGTTCTAAAAATATCACAAAACCGCACCAACTTCCAAACAAACCAAAGCGCCGCAATTTTCATTGCTACTGGTGAATAATCATAATTATGTATCTAACTAATCCAGCAGCATCCACAATATAGTTCCAATTCTATTCGCTCTTATATTATAACACCAACTTTTTATCACCGGCGCCCCCATTTTCCCTGGTAGATGGCGGTTTTAATATCACTAAGCGGTGATATTTTTGAAAATAAATAGAAACCGGAAATCCCATGGAATAAAATGTGAGACAGTGCATCAAATTGTAAATTATTATTTGTTATGAATACCATATGCAGTTGTTCATTTGCAAATTTATGCAAATAGTTGTCTCTAGCCAACTGGATGCTAATTTTGATCCACACTATAGAGTTATAGATAACAAATTGGTAGCTTTTAATTTGTTGGCGCATGCATAAAGCCCAGTGGCGTGCGCAGGATATTGTGAGTGGGGGGGCCACCTGGCCATAAATGAAATTCCCCCGACTATTTTAGTAAAGAAGTGCGCGCGTAGCGCGCGATTGTTTTTGAATTTATCCCTTTTTTTGCAGGATTGAGCTACATTTTGGCTCTAAACAAGCTTGTACCAAAGAATATTGCATTTTGGGACGACATATGCGGCATAGCGCGCGAAAATTTTTCATCTCTGTTTTTGACTATCATAATTCCATGATGCCACTGACCTAGCCTCCTTCTCAATTCCCCCGACTGGCCTAAGTTTCCCCCGACTGACTCAATAGTGGGGGGGCCGCGGCCCCCCGGCCCCCCCTTTGCGCACGCCACTGATAAAGCCATAGAGTTACCATAAATTGGAATACGATTTGCTGAATACAGCATTATTGCAAGAAAGCACAAAATAAATAGTGATACTACAACTTATCTTAGCGTTAACATGGTTAATACCCTTGTAGACTTACTGTACTTATTAATCATATTAAATTGGCTGCAACTTAGCTTTAATGTTAATTTAGTCAATACTATCACAACATGAACCACCCCCACACTTAAGACAAGGCCATGAACAGTGATGAATCAAAGAAAGCGTTACTTTAATTAATTTGTAATGGTTATCCAATAAAGGATGCGCATATAATATAGTATACTTAAAACGCGTTGTAGGTGTGGGTGTTCGCTATTGTGTTTACTGAACATGATCATTCAATCAACTTTTCATAGTAGTAATGAATCATAGAAAATCAGATTGAATTCTCTATTTACAACTTGTCAGATGCAGTCAAAACCATTGAAAGATAATCTTAGTCGATATAAAAAGAGCGTGCTTGATGAAGGAATTTTGGAGCCATACATAGTTCATGTAATGGCATTGATACATTAAAACACATGAAGCGTGAGTATGTACATTTACAATAATCATTAATCGTGTCAAATTTACAGTAATCATTAATCTTGTCAAATTCTATCAAAATATCGAGAACTTTTTACACTGACAAGGAGGTTTGGTGAATACTGTTCAAAGGTTGCATTTTGTGATAAGTATGCCACTTACCATAAGACAAATATTGTGACACCTAGCTCTGAAAAACTCCTGGGACACCTTTCGTTATAATAAAGTCGTGATATCGCCGATCATCGTCCTATGTTTTATAATTGTGTAATAATACTGTGTAGTATGGATGAAATTGTCGGGAATAAAGAAAATATTACTGTCATTTGAACTGATAGTGCAGCTTGTATTATTAAGCTGTATACTAAAATTGGGGCCAAACTGTCTTCGTTTGAATGTTAATGAAATATCCTAAGTTCTGTCTCCATTATATTTTTCAGAACGGTATATATTCGACCTTTTCACCGCCAACCACTAGCGTCTACAATCGTGCAAAACAAGAGAACGGAATCAACTACATGAATCTATGGTAATGGTACCAGACCACTCTTCCCGGATTACATTCGTCGTTCTGGACAGAATGAATTCTGGATTTATGCCATTAAAAGATACCAGCGCCGTTTAACCACAGTTTATAATCAGTGATTTAACCGAACAACTTCGTCTTTAATCTTTACATCATTACGCTTTGCAATAAAGGATGACCGTTAGTTTTCTCATAACACTGATTGGCTTTAATATGTCATAATTCTGGGGAGAAACTAAAGATCAGATGTAAAACGGTGTTTATTCACCTGTATTGCGTTGATGGTAAAGAAACAATCACCCACGTGACTGATATTACATCTCCGTTACCTGTCGACAAACTGTCGCTAGTGCGACTGAGTTAAACAACTATTTGTATGATTTCAGCTGCTTGATATCTAAGCCATATAGAGACACTGTGGTTGGTCTGTCAGTTCGCTCATTGTTGCTAATTATTTTACTGTGATTGAGAGGGTGTTAAAGATGTTGATTACGATCGCCTAAGAAGACGTAACAGTTGTTCACATTTTTAAAAAAGAGTCGTTGCAATTATCTCACATCAACAAGTGTTGATTTTATCATCGGAATAAAAATGGAAGAACCACTGGAGGATTACAGTTACTACTCTTCATACAATGGATCCTACTATGAGGTCCGTGGTAAAGAAGCCATCATTATGCCTATTATCATGGTGGTTATCGCAATAATTGCCGTGGTTGGCAACGGTCTTGTGGTGTACATAGTTCTTCGTTTCAGAAACATGCGAAGTAGTGTCACCAACTTTTACATCATGAATGTTGCCGTAAGTGATCTGGCCTTTGTACTGGTGTGTGTCCCGCTGACGGCGTCCTTATATGCGACGGTGGAATGGAAGCTTGGTGCATTCCTGTGCAAGCTGAATGCATATCTACAATGTGTAAGTATTTTCATAATTTGTATTCATGGCATACTTTTCCAATGGCAAGACATGATTCTGTTATTTCAAGGGTTATTAGTCGAATAAAATTCTGCCAATGTCGGAATTTTTTGTTTTAAATAACAATTTTTAACGAGTGACAAGGAGTAAATTTAAATAGAACCAACTCGATTTGAACCTTCTGTGGTCATCTCCCAGAAAATTCCATACTAAAGAAAACTTCAGCTTCATACAACTCTAGCCAGGGTTATTTTAACAACAATAATCGCTTTACTGACAATGTTAACCTTGTACAACAATATATTAAATGTCAACGTGTGAAGTCATCATAGTGATTGGCAACTCGTTAGCATAATAATTATAAAGTAAAACTGTCATATCTTACAATGAGGGGATAATTAATACAGTGGTCATTAGTATAGCAGATGCCCCCCCCCCCCTCTATGATTTGTATAACATATTCCAAACACTGTTACCAATATTTACGCGACACAGAGGTTTACGGTCATGACGGTTAAGAATGTGGAAATCAATCCGCGCGATATTACTTACGAATATCAACACAAATTGTCTTTCGTAATAGACTAGGTTGAATTGGTTGGTTGATTCAACAATGTTGATGTACACTGCAAAAAGGTTGCTTAAATATTTACTCAACATTTTACACAACGTTGTTGAAGTATGTAACCGCTCAACAGTTGCGTAAAATGTACCCAACACCGTTGGATAACATGCATGTTTTCACCAACAGTTGAACAATTCCAGTTACTCAGCAGTTGCACAATTTTAATTACACAACAGTTGGGTATTATTAATTAACCATTTGTTGGGCATTTTGTGACTGTTGCTTAATTTGTGAATTGTTTTCATTATATTATATTGAGCATTTTTGTATAGCAACTGTTGCTTAATTTATCAAATGTAGCCATATGTTGGGTATTTTATTTGTGACAAGTTTTTATTATACATGTATATTGAGCATTTTTGTATAGCAACACGGGGTAGGCAAATAATGTGAATTCTGGGCGAGGCAGCAGAGCTACATACATCACTTCCTCCCGGTAGTGAACCGGTAACTTGTAATGGGAATTCTAGGCGATGCAGCAGAGCTACATACACTATTCCCTTTCGGTAGTGAATCTGTAATTTATTGTACTTACTTGCTTACTTGCTTAATTCGAGTTGTGTTCTCGATCTACAATGGCTCTCCACACTTTCCTGTCCTGCATTGCTGTCTTTAAGTCTCCTACATCCAAACCAGTGTCCTGTTTAAGCACATCGATGTAAGTTAGGGCAGGTCTTCCAGGTTTCCTTCTCCCATGCTTTGGTATCCAGTGAACCAGCTTTGACACGCATTCTTGACTCCTAAAGCAGTGGCCTGAGAATCTTGTCCTTCTCTCCCTGATCTTTTGGGTGATTTTGGGGAGATCTCCCTACAGCTCTGTGTTAGTTGTATGTTGCTTCCAGTGAATGTTGAGGACAGCCCTCAGCATACGAGTATAACAGCCGTCAAGTTGCTTTGCTAGCTTAGGGGTGGTGGTCCATGCCTCACAGCCATATAGTAACACAGATTCAACAGTTGCTGCGAACAGGCGAAGTTTGAATTTTCTTGGTAGGGTGGATTTCCAGATCTTGTTCAGCTTCCCACAGGCTCTCCAAGCTACTGCCTTGCGTTGCTTGATATCCGTTTCAGTGTTTGACATCCAGGCACCAAGGTATTTGAAATCGTTTACTTCATCTAGTTTGGTTCCATAATTTGTTCTGATTTCCACAGCACTTGTTTAGTTGTATGCCATGAACTTTGTCTTCTTTGCATTCATAGACAAGCCAACTTTAGCCACTGATGTCTCGACCCTCTGAAGCAGATCTTGTGCCTGGTGTAGTTCTTCAGACAGCAGGGCAATATCGTCTGCAAAGTCAAAGTCTGTCACTGCTACAGGTCCAATCCTTCTGCTTCTTCGCTTTTCAAGGTGGAATCCAAGCTCTTCTTCCTTTCCTGTTATAGCCATTCTCAATTTATTGTAACATGCTATTTAACTAGGCCTATATCTATAATATCTGACATCTCTTATCATTGGTGTTATTTACTGTGAACGTTTGCCAAACGTAGTCTTGCTATCTGGGTATGAAGGTATAAAGACAGAATAAATCTAATTGTGGTCCTGCGCTGCAAAAAGGTTTCTTAAATATTTACTCAACATTTTACACAACGTTGTTCAAGTATGCAACCGCAACTGTTAAGTAAAATTTGCCCAACACCGTTAGATAACATGTTTTCACCAACAGTTGAACAATTCTAGTTACTCAAAAGTTAGGCAATTATATTCACTCAACAGTTGTTCAAGTATGCAACAGCTCACGAAATTGGCTTTTTTGGACAACAGTTGCCTAAAATTACATGTGCGTAACTTGCATCAACTGTTGCGTGATTGTCCTCAATGCTCATGCAACAGTTGCCAAAGTGGAATATTTTACGCAACATATTTTAGCAACAGAAACAGTTTCCACCAACATTTTAAGGACATTGTTTTCGACGAATTGCTCAACGCTGGGGATTTTTTACTTTTATACAACGCCTTACTTTCTACATATATTGAATGAATTTTAATCAACACGTCAACCAACGGATGATAAAAGTACTTTTAGCAACGTATTTTAAGCAACCTTTTAGCAGTGTAGATTCTTGAATGGTAATAATCCTCAAGTGTTTATATGATATACTTGTACGATAGCCATGGAAAATGTTATTCATCCTCTTTAAACTAGTAAATAGGTGTTGGTGAAATGAATTATGATATTGTTTATAGCCTTTCTTATCTCCAAGTAGAATGTTTTTGCTATATCAAGTTGCATACCGGTATTATAGTCATATTGAAATGTGATATAGTCATATAGAATGTCGCTGTTTTATCTGGCCCTTCAGCATGTTTAAAGTAATAGTATAACCGTTGAGCAGTATGCTCTACATTCTAAATGTGAAAGAGTGAAAAAAAGATAAAAAGTCAACAGAGTGACCAATCGTTTAGAGGAAGTGAAGTTCACTCTCGAAAAAGAGTGATAAAAGTCACACGTAGGAAAGAATGACCTCCTATCGCTACTAGAAAAGTAACTCCTATCGCTATTGAACGGTACAGATGGAACCATTGAAAGCGAGGTTCTCCTCTCACCACGCACTGTAACGCCACACTGCGTCGGTGGTTTCACGCAGGTGTGTGTGCATCGCGTGACGCGGTTGGGCGCGCTGATCAGAGGGGAGAGCCTCGCTTTCAGCGTATAGAGTGAACTGTTCACTCTAATTGAGAGTTAAAGGTTTATTCAGTGATGTCTTGGAGGCTGCACCCTCAATCTTGATCCTGATCTTGATACCAACTGGGATTTGTACATTTTTACAATTGTATTACATGTCGTCTGCAGACGCATGCCGCGTGAAAAGTGTTAGTAATGTATATGATTGAGCAAATAATGCACATTATAGATATTGCTACTGGGTCTATTGTTTAGTATACTGGTAAAACGGTCACGCTTTTATTCATATTGAATTTAAAATGGTTGAAAACAATACTCTCCAAACCGAGTTTCTATTTGATTATTCAATGGACCAAAACACATCCATCAAGTCGCATGATTTAATGATAACATTTATCTTATAAATCTAGAATGTTTTAAAGAGATCCATTATACCGTCATGTGCATAAACGTATACATGAGAGTTTTTCTTTCTAAGAAATGGACCACTTCTTTATAGTATATGTTTACATTAAAGATTTAACATTACAATTTACATCGTATGTAGACATTTGACACAAATAGAATCTGATAAAACATATGTCACTATTCCGTTGCATATGCGCGAAGCCTAGTTTTACGTCAGAGCTACCCACTACCCACGTATACAGTGCACAAAATACAGTTGCATTATTGAGGCGGGGGTATATAGGATAAATACTGAGAGTTCTGGGTACTTAGACAGACTGACGTATTGTTAAACCCACAGTGAAGTAATCGTGCAATGTTATGCATTATAAAAAGCATAATTCATTCACCTACATTAACACTATAACATAGGCAGATAAGTCCAGGTATTCTCCCATATTTCTGGCACACGTATGCAATAGACTGCTTCAGTCTCGCTTTCACCAAAATGCTACCTATTTTAAGGGTTTTGAAATTCAAAATCAATAGACCCCTTTTGAGCATTCTGCCGAACTTTACGTTGTCAAGGATGGCCAAGAGTGTCAGGCTTACACCCGTATCCAATTCATACCCCCCCCCCCCCCCCCCGGATAAAAACGAATCAAATAGAAAAAGAGAAAGCTATCATATATTCACCTTAGCCCGTAGTCTGTCAATTTCAGTCAGTTGGCATGATAAAATTTGACATAGATGGCGGCGGCAAAATCCGCAGATATGATATCAGTGTTTGTTTAACTTGATTAAGGAACTGTCAGTTAAACACTGAACCAATTTCGAGAAAAAAACCAGCTTAATTAAAAGCACTCAATAAAAAGATACAAGTGATCATATCCTTTTACAAAAAATTCATAAATTTCTACTTAGAGATTGACTGACTCAACAAAGGTTTTGCTTAAAATAATCCAAAATGAACACGCGTCTTCAGTAATTGGTAGATTAATTCTTGCCTGGGAGAAAATCTGCGACGAAACGAAAATAATATCAAATTTCACATCGGTACTCAAGTACAAACTCCACGTACAGCAATCTGTTAAGAGAATACAGGGGAAACCTTTGTTCCATTTACTTCAATACCATGAACAAAAATAAGTCGATAAAAAAATGTTTACATGTATATATAATATGAGGACTTCTAATACCGATATCCTAAGCTCCCGCTTTCATTCTAGAATGTATATTAAGCTTAAACTATAGTAGCGAGTGTCATTCAACGTTATAACTCGGCTTATCAAAATACTAGTTAACTGACATTTTATATAATATGTTTAATAGTCGAACGTTTAATCATATTCATATGTCTTAATCATACTTGACTATCATTCATATAGCCTACGCAATTACATGTAATTAGTGATTTGGTATGACGGATCTTGTAACGTTTCTGTTATAAAACTAAAGTTAAAACAACGATGGACAAACGAACCCTTAATGCTACATATGCTCGCCGTCCGTCAAAGTTTCTGTAACACGCAACCATGAGCAATGTATTGGTACTCATAACAGATTGGTTTATGTTCCAATAGCCATTGTTCTATTCACTATTTCAAGCAATGCTTCTTACTCCTAAGTTGAATCCAGTTATAATGGTATACAATTTCTTGGACCAAGACCAACTCCTTTTTTACTAACATAAGTGAACTGTCATGAAACTTAGACCGCATTGCAAAACGAGTCCGTATGGATCATACGTATAAGTGACTTGTACGTAAGACTTATACGATAGTCGCCAAGGTAATATTTTGCATCACCATACGTACAAGTGCCCATACAATTGAACTGAGACCGGTGATTGTACGTTAAGTGATGCAAAGTATAACTTTAGCGACAATTATATAAGTCTTACGTGCGAGTCACTTATACGTATGAGCCATACGTACTTGTTTTGCAGTCCAGCCTTAAGCTTGACAATTTTCCATCACTTCAAATCTGTAAATAGTTCAGCTCTGCTTTAAGAACTTTAATTCTTCCTATTCTAGTCTTTTAACATGTTTAAGGGGGGGCTCAAGGAAGTCACTTTTTGAATTTTGTGAGTGCTGTCATTATTGAACTATGACTCAAATTTATATACAAGTATACATTTTTGGAAAGGAAATGGATCAGAGAATCCAAATCCAAAAATGTTGATTTTGTGGACCCACATATTTTTTGAACAAAGCTAACAAAAATAATTGTGAGTAAATAATGCCCAATCGCTTGATGATGATGTAAAGACACTTACTTAAAGATGGATTTTTCATTTGTTAACCTAATCTAATTTTTTTTAAACCATTTTTACCACTTTGTTGGCACTTTTTGGTCAAAATTTCAAACAATATAAGATTAGGTTAAAAATTGAGAAATTCGTCCCTAAGTTAGTGTCTTTACATCATAATCAAGCGATTTGGGCATTTTTTACTCAAAAATTATTTTTGTTAGCTTTGTTAAAACAAAATTGGATCAAAAAAGTGAATTTTGTGATTTTTTTTCAAAAATCAACATTTGTTGTCAAAATTGATGCCAAATTTGGATTCTCTGATCCATTTTCTTTCCAAAAATGTATACCTTTATATGCATTTGATTAGTAGCTCAATAATTATAGCACTCACAAAAAAATCAAAAAATCAAATCAAAAACTTCCTTGAGTCCCCCCTTAACATAGCAACTTTTTTTAACATAGCAAAATGCAAACTTCACTGATAGTGAATTACTTTGAGTCAGCTGGATTTAGCGGAGACAGAAATTTGGCGAGAATTGGGTTCTCGTAAGAATCCAAGTTAGTTTTGTAACTATAAACTGTGTAACACACTACCGTATTTGCAAATATGAATTGCAAAAATCTAAATCTTCTAACCCTGTTAAGCAGTGACATACAAGTCCCTGTATTCGGTGTCATACTGCTATAGACATATTTCCACCAGCGTGTGCGTACGTACAAGTAAACCCAGAAGCGCATATTTGACGCTTTCAAAAAATGACCGCAAAAATGCATTGCATAGTTGTTCGCGCATTTCGTGCATCTGGACGCAGCTTTGCGAACAACAACAAAACACGCTGGCGTGAAATTGGTTGAATTTCGTCCATAAAATTATGACAGCGACTATAAAAGCACAGATCTGTGGGCAATACATGCACGACACAGATCAGTACGCAGTCAGGTATGCGAGAACATTTTCTCAAGTAAATTTACTGAACACGTGACTCCTGTTGACTTGGTTCCGGGATATGAACCCCTCACTGTAGGAATATTATAAGGGAACACAAGAAAATGGAAACAACACGGGCTGTGGCAAAATGATTTACATTTGAGACGGCCTATAACATATTTGATCCAGAATTAGAACATATTAGACACATTTGTACCAACGGAAATAAATATTCGCTGACGGAAAGCGAAGGTACAGTGATTTTAAGACCCGATTTTAGAACCATTTCAGTGGATTTTTAGTGGAAGACGGAGCGATTGTGCGGAGCGATTATGATAGCAAGGATTACGTCAACTCTATTGACTAATTAATATCCAAAGCTCATCAATAGCACGAACTTAATACTGCTGATAACTTATATCGACAAAACTCTACGATGACTGACAGCATTTATAAATGGCGTAATGCATTCACCATTAACATAGTCGCCTCCTCTTATTTACATATTCAGTAAATTTTCTCGAGAAAGAAAATATTCTCCGTACACCTGACTGGTAGGTGACATCTATGTATGATCAACAGTGTCCATGTTGTATTGTACACGCCTAGTACTTCCATAATGTGATGTAATGTTGCGTGAATTGCTAAATGGAACAAAGAGGGCTCTGGCGCAGTGCTATAATCAGTTTTGCCCTCATAGCTCAAATGCATTAAGGCAAATGTTAGTCAAGTTATGACTGAGAAGGTAGAACCTGTTGACTGACCCTCGTAAAATATTTCTTCTTTTTTTCTTCAAATTAAGGCAAATGTTAGTCAAGTTATGACTGAGTAGGTAGGACCTGTTGACTGACCCTCGTAAAATGTTTCTTTTTTTCTTCAAATTAAATATATGGGGATTTTGACCGTCCTCTAGACGTGTAACTACCTACATGTATATAAGTCAGTTCACTGTTCAACGGGCAACTGTTATATCACAATTATGTTTGTTAATCCAAAAACTACGATTCACACGCCTCTTTATATTGCTTTATCATTTCTAGTGGGAGTAATATGCTGTATTAATTTACACCTTCCAGTTATGATATCGTTGTATTGACAAGTGTGCCATCGACCTATTAACACGGGTTATCTGATACCGCCCTTTTCTCTCTTATAAACAATTTTCAAACAGTTCCTGGGGGTTATTCTGACACTTAGATATTCATAGTAGGGGATTTTACCTACTCACAGGAACAGCTACGAATGGTCCTTGGAATCATAACGCGAGTATTAGAAACAGTGTACCTGAAGTATATTATGTCGCTATGATTTTGGTTCTGTGATAATACATACACTAAGTATAAAAACAACACTGTCGTTAGGAAAATATTATAGCTAGCTACCTCTACAGATTCATAGTTAAAACGAAAACAATTGTTGTTATGATTGAAATAATGCCAGCAAAAGTGCCAATATGTAGAGTGAAAAACCTGAATCGGGTATTATCGTGTTGAATATTATTCTAAATACTTGGGTCATTTTCATTAGATTGCATCGATGACATTGATTCTTAATAATACTGAAATGGCAATAACAAATTACACAGAATGACTTGTTTTAAAGATATTTTGAAAACAAATAATGTACTGAGTATTCAAACACCCAATATTTGCCACTTCTAGACATAATTGAAATACGCCACTTTAAGTTAATACCGTTGGCGCTTAAACATGCTGTTCCCATCATGACCTGTGTGTTGTAATAGATTTCGTTATCCCTAAGCACTATCAAACTAGTTATAATGCGTTTTATAAAAGTCTTTGTTAAAATGCAAGATAACTAAAGGCATATCACGGTCGAAAAAGCGTGTGATGCCCGGAGGGATCGAATCACATACATGAGAGGAAGGGGCTAAAAGACGCAATTATGATGAATGTTACTTTGGGAATATTGATTTCCCCTTCCTGTGTTATCTTTAGTCTCATCTGAGTTCGTAATAGAAAATTACATTCACAACGGCACGCTGTCAAGAATCGAATTGTTGATGGCGACTATTTCCCCAGAGCTTAGAAGATTGTTTTTTGAAACAAAGAGTGCAATATGTGTAGTAATCATGCAAGGTATATTGACCCCACTCAGTGGTTGATTTGGCGAAAAGAGAGACAAGACATTTTGGCGTCCTCTTATGCTGATACATTTACGTTTGTTTGTTTGCTTTTTTGTTTGTTGTGCTTTTCTGTATGTGTATTTTTGTTGTTACTTTGTGTAAGTTGTTTTTGTAATCAATCAATTGTTTTATTTACTCTTGGTAATTTTTTTCTTCTTCTTATTATCATTATTTTTATTTATCATTTTTGGTTTCTTTTTTTGTTATCATTCATTTTCTTTATTAATATTGATCGGTTTTACGTTCATTTCATTCTCCTTTTTTGATTTAGTCAATTTCTGAACATTTTCCTTTGCTGGTTTTGAGAAATTTAACAATTTCATACCAGTGCTGTGTTCATTACAAAAACGAAAAATACCGAAATCAATAAAAAGTCAATTTTCTTTCACATTTTCATTAGTCCTTTACGCTTAATAAACATGTTATAATTTTTTAACTTGCCATTATTAGTATATTTTAAAGTTGATGCGTATAGAGTATATTGGATATTTGCATTTAATCTCACGTGATATGCGTATCTGAGTGACAGGGAAACAAACTTATCAAAGCCGCCATCTAAAGACTCGCGATAACGGTATCACTAACAAAGTGCAGGTATCTAGGATTGCATTCATACCGGTTTATCTGGCCTCCAGCTGTGAGTCGGGATGCTACAGAGTTATTACAAACTTGTGAATACTAGTATAGTGTAGGATGGATTACAAAGTTTACATAAACATGTAGCAGCACGCAAGTTCATCTGTGATAGTAATACGATAGAGGAACTGACTGCGTGCTTTTGTTACGATCAAACTTCACCCTAGATAAGTTATTATTACTTCAGACTATATGTATACAGTAGTTGTTCCATGTCCGGCTATCACCCGGAAGACCGCATTATGGGACATTGCACAGTGTAATAAGTGTTCACCTAATAATGCCCATCCGACCTCATCGAAACCTTTATACAGGGTGAATCAAAATAGTTGAGCACAGAGGCGAGCTTTGAACCATGAAATGGTTGTTGTTTGTATAATGCTTATTTAATCTAGTTTATCTTCTAAAGAAAAGGAGGCAATCGACTGAAAAATAAGCAAAATGTGACAGGTTCTGTAAGCTGACTCCTTTCACCATTCCAATGGGATTTATACATTTAATACATTAAGACATGACTAAAATAGTATAAGATTCCACGCCAGTAAATAATTTCAGTCCTTGTAGAGACGACAATCAAAAGTTTTTTCTTAGCTTTCATCCTGTGGCCCATTGATTATAGAATTAATCAGAAATGGTACTTATTGCTCCCAAATGATTAAAGTTGTAGTTTAATCCTGATTTTAGGACTACTACCTAATACCACAGTGGAAAAAGACATATTTTCAATGCATTTTGTAGGTTTTTTGGATGTATTTTGATTGTAAATGATCTGGCAACATTTCTCAACTTTTTCTGATAAATGAGGGCGCTACATCAATTGTCAAACTTTGGGGTCTTATTTCTCAGAACTTTTGGGGATACCATATATATTTGTTTTGATTAAATGATCAAATATATCATGAAATTTAAGGGAAATGTCAAATTGAAAATTCCAGTCGCTTTATAAGCGAGAAAATGGCTTTTTGTAACTACCATTTTACATGTAAACGCATAGGGAAACCATTTGGTGGTGTGAATTCATAAGCTGAAGAGCAATGGACTCAGAACTTGTATTTTCTGAACCTGTCAAATATTTTTCTTCACAAATGTGATTGATTTATATAGTACAGTGCAACTGATCAAGAAACAAATGTCTCCATAACATTTCATTTGTGCGATATAATTATTGCCTCAGTTACTATGCCAGTAATACAATAAATTACAGATAAGGGATGTCTTAACTATGGAAATCCCATTGAAATGGTGACAAAAGGAGTCAGCTTATAAGATTTGTCACATTTGCTTATTTTTCAATCGATTACTTTTGTGTTTCAATGCACACATCAAGGTCAAAGGGTGGTAACAAACCATTATTAAAAAGGAGGTTGCAATTTGTTCAGCCTTAATATGAAAGACATGAGAATAATCATTGTACCAAAAGATATATTCCTGATAAAACTCATAATTCAACCCATAATTTAGAACTATTTTCACAGTAGAGTTAAAGTAGATTTTCCATGTCCGGCATTCCTTAGAAAGACACATCTCGGAACATTTTAACAGGGAAGATGATATTTAAAGATTCTTTTTAAAAACACCCCTCTACCTCACATATAAAACATTTATAAAAACACTCTGCTGAGAATAACCGACTAAACTGACTAAAATAGTATTAACTGAAGAGCAATGGACTCAGAACTTGTATTTTCTGAACCTGTCAAATATTGTTCTTCACAAATGTGATTTATTTATTTAGTAAAGTGCAACTGATCAAGAAACAAATGTCTCCATAACATTTCATTTGTGCGATATATTGCCTCAGTTACTATGCCAGTAATACAATAAATTACAGATACATGCATTGGTAGTGAACACTCACTCCATTTCATCGTGCCACATAAGGGATGTCTTAACTATGGAAATCCCATTGAAATGGTGACAAAAGGGGTCAGCTTATAAGATTTGTCACATTTGCTTATTTTTCAATCGAATACTTTTGTGTTTCAATGCACACATCAAGGTCAAAGGGTGGTTACAAACCATTATTAAAAAAGGAGATTGCAATTTGTTCAGCCTAAATATGAAAGACATGAGAATAATTATTGTACCAAAAGATATATTCCTGATAAAACTCATAAGTCTACCCATAATTTAGGACTATTTTCACAGTAGAGTTAAAGTAGATTTTCCATGTCCGGCATTCCTTAGAAAGACACATCTCGGAACATTTTAACAGGGAAGATTATATTTAAAGATTCTTTTTAAAAACACCACTCTACCTCACATATAAAACATTTATAAAAACACTCTGCTGAGAATAACCGTATACCCATGAGCGTTATACTAGTTAACGTATTCCCTCAAGAATATCAAAATAACCTTATGATATCAGGCTTTATAAGCGGTTTTCAATGTTCATCTAAAAACGCACACTAAACCTCATAAAACCATTTATTTAAGTAAGACACGCAACTGTGGATAACTGTAAAATGTATAACTGTAGGTCACAGCCCTTAGACACCTGTAATATGTGGACATTATTCGCAACAATAAGTGGGCGGGACTTAGTATTGGCCTGCTCATTTTGATATATAAAACAGGTGAAAATACAGTCACAAGAGTCTTGATTTTAGAAAATTGATACATGTTTAGGGATATTTAAAGAGAGTTTTCTAAGATTTGGATTTAACTCGGAATTGGTTTCACAAATATTGTTATTGCTTTTTGTTGGTATTACCTGGGACTAATATATATTAGTCCCAGGTATTACATGAATCTGAAAAATTCAAACCATTTTTACCCGTAAAAATTAAAATTAAAGACATGAACTATTTCTTTTACAACTTCCGAGTTGCTCCATATTTTTATGTTCATTATTGCAAGATTATTTTATTCATTTTGATCATACTGTTTCTAATATTTGAATTCTAGTAAATTAAAACACTGCTAAATGTTGGCACCGTAAATATAAATCACAGAGTGAGGCAATGGATATCTTAATTAGGCAATCCATATATCTAAACAAAAACAGTCCATTAATGTGTCATAAATACTAAAGCATAATTGAAGCTCCCGTATAAAATATGAATTAATAGATAAATGTTTGTTTTAGTAATATTTTATCCAGTTATTTCTAAACATTCTTCATACATTTGTGAGCTTCATTCTCCACTGTAAACATGTGTCTAAATCACTGACCAGGCCTATTGTACTATGTTACTACTCACGTAAAGGCATGATTGATTATTGGATTTTATGAATAGATCCATCAAGACCATCACATACCCAGAACGTTCATAGTTCTATTCATTATTTCCTCGATTCAAGTGTTTCTTTATTTTGGCACGTCAATCAAATAGATTTAGGTTTCTGAAACATTTCCCGCTCTAAGGTTGCGAGGTTATGATGTATGTTTTCCATTCCAGATGTAATTCCAAATTCAATCAAAATTCAAAGGCTACATAAATGTAGTGTTACCATTTCCGGCACTCCCCCGAAAGACACATCTTGAAAGAAAGTGACCGGGGAATTTCAAAATGTCCCGTATGAGTGTTTGCCTAATAACGTCCATTTGACCACATACAACCTTCATAAAGGGACAAGCAACCGAGGATGAATTACATAAGGAAGTCCCAAAGAATGGACCACTTTGTTATTGTTTTATCTTTTATCAATCAAACGCTACACTTGATCAACCAATAGAACATTAATGGGGTGATGCCACTTTGTTATTTGTTTACGGTTGTAAGTTATCACAGTTCCACATATTCCTGCTACAAGTTTTGATCCAATAACAACAATCTTAATGGTATTGACATTCCTTCAATCTAATCTATCTATTCTTTTATATATTTTTCCCATCAGGTATCTGTTCAAGCAACGTGTGCTACCTTGACTGTAATGACCGTTGATCGATATTACGTCATCATGTCACCATTCGCATCTCGACGCACGCGCACTACATGCCGCGCTGCCATGATATGCTGTTGCATATGGATACGTAAGATCTATATACTAATTTTCGGTCCCTCGCCTGATTAGATAGTTCAATAATAATTTTACACTCGCGTCCCTCTTCAACTGAAAAAGCGTGGGAATTGCGCCTCTAATACACGAGCTAATTAGATAGTTCAATACCAGTATTTTCACGTTTTCAGACATGCGCAGAAAGGATCACAGATGATAATCCGAAATGTTGAATTTATTTTACTCGGATAGCTACTGTTCGGGCAAAAATTGTGGTTTTCGGAGTGAGTGATGACATATGGTCTTCACCCAAAATATTTTCATCAGGGATATAGCTACATTTCTGTATATGCGGCCGTTTGTTATTCTTAAAGATCGCATGAGTACAAGCATTTATACGTGACTATCCGTCCGACAAATAAAATTATTTTACGACATTTTCTAAATGTAAATAAAAACTCTTACACAGATCTTAAAGTGACACTCTCGCATTAGTAACATAGATGAACGCGTAGTTTGCTAACGATAATGTATTTATTATTTGACATTCACCAAACATATAGGTATGGTCAAAGTACACAAAGATAAGGAAACAAACAAACAAACAAACAAACAAATTATAACAAACAAATGTACATAAGTATAAAATATAGATACATATATATCATATACAATTTAAACTCCTGAAGATGTACGCAACTCAAATGCAGAGTTTACAAAATTAATAACTGGACGAATGCAATCAAATTCGTTAACCCTCATTATAGTCAAGAAAATGTCATTGTCATCTAAGTTATCAAGATCATATATTTCACCAATTTCAGATATCATTTTAGTACGCATATCATTATAGAGCGGGCATTTCATAATGAAGTGAAATTCATCTTCGATGACATTTAGATTGCATGACATGCATATCCTTTCATTTGGGGGGATTATCGGGTATACATATCGCCCCTTTTCAATCATGAGTGAGTGAGCGCTAACTCTTAATTTACAAAATAGGGATCTACGAGACTGGTTAAAAAGAACAATGTAATTTTCCAAATCAAAAGAATCTTTGAACGTGCAGTAACATCGAAGTTTAGACTGGAAGTTGTTAATAACATTAGACCAGTGATCACTGTATATGGATTCAAGATTACCTATAATTAGGTTACGAAAATTACCAGAAGTGATTGTGTTAGGTTTGTGCCAAATGTCGATATTATGAATCATGGTTAAAATCTTCTTAATGCCCGAAGACCAAGTAAATGCTCCGGAATCTGACATCTTTCTGTTATCGATTAAAGCATCGATTACTAAAGATGTGCATCCATTCATACATTTTTTGTTCAAATTCCACCAATATTTTACCGATAAACTCAGCATTATAATGAGCAATGGGAAACTACCTAGTTCGCCTCTTACTGCATTATTGGTTGTTCTTTTGTTTACTCCTAAAATAAGTTTACAAACCTTAATATGCAAGGTTTCGCTTGAGAGTTTATCACATACAGTAAGGAAATTTGAATCATTAAGGCTTTTCAGTAAATACGGGGCCCATACTTCACAACCATAATTTAAGATTGGTTGAATAAGTGTACTGAATAATTTCAGACTACATTTGTATGATGAATTGTATAAATTTTCCCTTATCTTGAAATATGCTTTCAGTGCCTTATCTTTGAGACGTAAGATAGCTTTTGTAAATGAGCCAGACGGTATAAAAACAATGCCCAAATAACAATATTCATTAGTAATCTTAAGACTAACATTACCATAACTAAATTCAAACTTATCTAGAATATGACCTCTTTTATTAAAGATCATAATGTTTGATTTATCAATATTTACAATGAGTTTCCACTTAATACAATAGTCATGTAATCGGTTAAGAGCACACTGTAAGCCATTAGGGCTTTTTGAGATGAGGATTAAATCATCAGCATACATAAGACAATTAAGATCATGGTTATTAAGCGTAACTGGGTCACAATTGGAGTTAAAGATGTTTGGAAGGTCATTGAGAAATATATTGAAGAACATAGGACTAAGAACACATCCTTGTTTCACCCCAACTGTAGTGCTAAAAGAGTCAGTTAGTTTACCATCACATTTAACAGTGAAACAGACTGATGAGTACATGTCTTGAATTGTTTTAAGAAATTTACCTCCGATACCAATTTTAGTTAATTTGTATATAAGAGCGTCACGCCATATAGTATCAAATGCAGCGGAGAAATCAATAAAACACACATACAAATGGGCTTTACCCGCCCGATTAATATACTTATCGATAACAGATTTTAGGACTAGAATGTGGTCACTTGTCCTGGAGCCTTTCCTAAAACCTATTTGATTTGGAGGGATGATATTGTTTTTATCCACAAACATACTAAGGCGATCATATAAAGAAACTGTGGCGGTACCATAACAACAGTTCCTATGTTGAAGCTGCGCGACCGCGTTTATCATGGTGCGCGCGATTCAGCGCACACGTAATGACGCATACAAAGTGTATACGCGTTTGTGGCGCAAACTGCACATTGTAACGTGGCAGGGTGAAAGCAGGCAGTCCGTACACTCTAAGAAAAAGGATGCTTCAGGGGTTCTTGGCTGTCCCGTATGGAACCCTTATCACCTTAAAAGGTTCCAAAAAGAACCATTTTAAGGTTCAAAGTGGGCAAAATATGGGCAAACATTGGTCTTTAGAACCGCTAAAGGTTCTCCACAAGAACCTTTTGGGGGCCTTTAAAATCAAAGAACCTTTAAACAAACCATATACGGGACAGCCAAGAACCCCTCTGAAGCACCCTTTTTTCTAATAGTGTACCCTAAAGCCACCTCCTCCTCTCCGCACTTGGATATAAGGGCACATGGGGCATCTGGATAAACGGAACGTGTTTTTTGTGTGGTACATTATCATGATTATTATAGAGTGTCTGGATTATTAAGGGCATCCGTGGTATCTGGATTACGGGGTTCACTATAAAACGAGTCTCAAATTACCTGGATACTAATACTATGCACAGGTGGGCCACCTGTGATAACTGCATTTTAAGGGTGTACACTCAGATAGTATCTCGGGAGGCTTTATAGAACACAGCAAACATGACAAAGGGACTACATACTATACGTTAAGGCCCCACATGCCTATTGGAGGAATAATGTATTTAATGTAAATAGGCCAAACAAAACCCGGATGGCACACATTGTGTAAAGTACAAGCGTGGAATGGTACAAGTGATCTTAATGATAGAATCGGACGACCATAAAACTAAACGACCGACTATAAAACTATAACGCTCAGTACGTAGGCCTACTGAATTACCGTGGATACAGTATGTGCATGCATATGGGAAGTGGCGACACCAGCACCAAAATGTTAAAGGAGGAAAACGGTGTGGTGGGGCAATAAAAGAATCGGGGGAGACATTTAAAATCTAAATTTTAAGTAACTTTCAATTTTGACATTAAAATTCAACTTTTTATTATTTGGAGTACAAAATAGGTAGAGACATGCGCTGACAGGAGGTACTAACTGGGTATTAAGAACACGTTGATGGAGTAAGCCTACTTGGATTAGGAACATGGGTATTATGGGTATCTGTATTATTTAAGAGCACATTGGGCCTAGGCTCATGGTGTATTAAGGGCACCATGTCACTTACATGATATCAAGGGCACTTTAGTACCTGAATTATTTAAGGACATACTCTTGATATTTATATAAACATTTATAACGCTATGATATACTCACCTCTGCCTATGTGATAGGCCTATGACTTTTACTGCCCGCTATCTTCGGCACCCGCGTTTAATTTACTTGACTATGATAAAGTAAGGGCACCTGGGTATCTCGAGATAACGGCACACTGCAGTAGGCCTACCTTGATTATGTGGTATTCGGTGCATTATTAAGGGCACCAGGGGTAACTGGATTAGGGGGTAGGGCTTAGGCCTATGAGGTCCCTGGATGTAATGGGACAACGGGTAGGCCTACCTGCATTTCAGGTCTCATGGGAGGCCTATACATAGGTATCTGGAAACACAAACGTAGGCCTACCTAGATTAACATGAGTAAGGCACATGTATACCCGGGGGGGGGGGGGGTACTCGAATTTGGTTTGGTCGGGGGTGTGCCGCTGGAGATTCAAAACCCATACCCATTTCTAAGGGTGATTTTCAAAACCCATACCCATTTCTAAGGGTGATTTTTCGTGAAAATAGGCCTAATTTTGGCAAATTTCCGCGAAAATCGCGAAAACAGGACCCATATCTAAGGATTTTTTGGCAAATTTTCGCGAAAATCGCGAAAACAGGACCCATGTCTAAGGATTTTTCACTGAAAAGCCTACCCATAGCTAAGGATGTCTCATGAAAAAACGACCCACTGGAGCGGCACATCCCCGTATACCTGACATACGTGAGTACCCCCCCCCCCCCCCGGGATGTATACCTGGATTATCAAAAGCACCTGCGCTATTCGGATTATTTATAGGGCCCTGTCTGCATTATGTATACATATGTAGGACATGTTCTTGATATTATTGTATCAAATTTTCTTACGCTTTGTTTACTTATTCCCCGTGAAATCTTCTAGCGGGTCCAGCGCGAAGCGCTGGTGCCCGCTAGTATAAATAAAAACATAGCTATATTTTAATCGCAAAACGGTTTCTTAGATTAATGTTACTAATATCTAAACCTTAACCAAACCATCCAGCCGACAAGTTAAAAAAGTGCCTTGACCCAAAATAGTCTACACAAATTACCCGGAGTTTTTATCTTCAAATATGTTGGTTGCGTTATAAATGAAGTGAAGATGTCCTTACATGACATATCTTAAAACCAAAACATCATATCAGAGTATTTTTTCTAATAAAGGTATAAACACTTTTGAAATATCCTGTAGTATTTTTCAAGTTATAATGATAAAACTGAATATCTTTCCTTTTATTTACGATATTCTACAATCTCTATATCTAAAAGCCTGAGCGACAAAATGAACCTCATGGCGTGTTGCGTCATATTTGTTATGCAGAAAAACCTGTTAGATGCACTTTTTACTTTGACACGCATATGTTTGTGAGAAAAATATTTGGTCTTTGACACTGTTTAAGTGTGCTAATCTAAGGGATGGAGATGTATCACCAAGGAACTATTGATTTTGGGTTAGGAATACTGCACATATGTAAATAACAGGTCGCATTTTCTAATTATAATAATGAGCTTAGAGAGCTCACTACCGTCATTTGACTTCATTAATTAACAGCGCCACTCGCCACTGTATGAGTATCAAGAAAATAAGGTCACGTGGGTACATTTGAAAGCTGATTCGTCAACTGCTTTCTCAAAATATACAAGGAATGTATGTAAATTTGCATAAAGTCCGTCAGACACAAACAACCACGGTATGGTGTAAAGTGAGAAAATGAATTATAAATGGATAAAACAAAAAATGTACCGTGAATTATCATATTCCAGGACCTTAATAATTTCAAAACCTTCAATTTGTTCGGGAATTTTTCCAACAATTCCGTGTAAACAATTAAGTATATACCTAAGGGAGCACATCACAACTCGACCGCCCGGCAACCGCCGGTTCCGTGGGCTTCCGGTTGCAGCCGGTTTCTATTGTTCTAAACAATGATATGCGGTCCAACCGGGCGGAACCGGCGGTTGCCGCGCGGTCATGTGCTCCCTAAGCAGACGACAAACATCGCTCATAGTGCCATCAATATATTGGAACTAGGAAGTTAATGTTCCCGGATGATGTGGCTTCCGATCGCCAATTTGAGTTTCACCCCCTGGTGTTATCTCTTTGTCAAACATCACACAACAGATAACACCATCATTGGCGCTTTTAATAATTTCCCAACTACCTTTATTGCAAGAACTAGAATAGCATATTTTGTACACTAGAAAAAACATGTAAATAAGGCCATGTGTTTATAAATCACAATGTCAATCTTTTTTATTTCCTCATACAGTTTCGGCAGCGCTTCACATACCATCGGTGTTCTTCTATGATGTGGAGACTTCCTATCACACCAACACGGCAACCGAACACTGCTTCCTCTCTATAACTAATCCTCTCATGACCCGGATATACTTCATCTACCTGACCTTGACAACATTCCTGATACCATTGGTCATCATCGGCGTTTGCTATAGCCTCATACTTATCCACCTGTGGCACCTTACCAACACATCGGCGAATAACTTCGACGACTCTATCAAGGTCCGTTCTGGCTTCATGCCAGCGGCGCAGAGTCCTGCTAGATCGGCCTCAAGGACCTGGAAAACTACCCGTATTGTACTGATTATAGTGTTGCTGTTTGCTTTATGTTGGGCACCTGTGCATACTATTAATCTCTGGCGTGCTATAATGCCATCTGATTTTGTACCGCAATCTACGGCGATGTTCCATTTCCAGATGTTCTGTATGGCGTTGTCTTACTGTAACTCATGCATTAATCCCATTGTGTATGCTCTTGCTGGTGCCAGCTATAAGAACCATTTATGGAGAATGTTGACGGGCAAACCGCGCACAACTGGACCGATTCAACCGACAACGCCATCTGGTGCAAGCTCCATGTACACAAAGTCTGGAAGACGTCCCTATGACTCAAAGACGGACGCTACTACCATGTCCGTGAGCACGGGAGTTTGAAGCAGAGAATTTCGCATGTAAATAATATGTTGAAAATTAAATATTCTATCATTGATATTTCTCTCTCATGACCTATATCTATCATCAATAAGTAGAAGTGTATTCTTGTGATGTTTTTTATCGTGATAGCTACTGAATTTCACATCATTATGTCCACAATGTTTTGAAGAATAGGTGAGGTCGTGATTCTCAATATATCTGGTGTACAACCCTGCTAGTAGGACTGTCATTTAAAGACTCAGACAGTATAAGGAAATGCTAAGATTGAATTTAATATAATGAACACTGAATAATTAGTCATCCAAGTTGCACTTCTCGGATTGATAGCGGTTCTCGGAGTTGGAACGTTTCTCAAAATGGCACCGGCAGATTGGATAGTACCATTGTAGGACTGATAGGGCCATGTGTTTTGAACTGACCACCCAAAAAGGGTGGCGGCGTTGCATTTTTGGTGACGAATCATCCATCTCTCTCTATTAACTCAACAACTAAATGTGGTAGAGCTATGGTTTAGGTGTCATTTGAAAGCTTATTTATCTAGCTACACTGTGTGAATAAATCAGGTTTTTCTATAACTGTTTGGCTGAGATATGATTGATTATATTTCGAAAGTCAGGGGTGGCGGCGGTGGCGGTGGCGGCGGTGGCGGTGGCGTTGTGTACAATCTCTATGGGGAATATAAAAAATGTTCCCAATTCTACGTTCAAATTATAATAACTCCTGATCTCTGTATGGTACAAACATGATTTTGCGCTCATTTGATAGATTGTTTTATATTCTATAAGTTTCTGTTTCAACAAACCTGTCAATTATTACGTAACAATTGTAATCACGAATCGATTGAATTGTCCTTGGCCTTTTCCTATTCACTACACAGTGACTTGCCCTAATTCATCGGTTTTACATACATGACTATAACAACAGAATTATTCAACCGATGATAGCAAAATTATACATTTTTGGAAAGCTCTCAAATAGAGGAATTCAAAAATCTCGCTTAAATCAGGATAGGGTGAATAGCCAAAAAAATATATGTGAAAACTCTAATAAATATGAAATGTAAACGTTTGCGCTCATTTACTTCCCGATATAGTATATTTCAGCAAGTTACCCTTGACAACCATTATGTTCTGATGGGTAAATTGCATGAGGAACTAATATGCACAGTAAAATGATGATTGGGATAGGAATAAAAAAAATATTGAGCTTTAATCAAAATATGAAAATAATCGATATTCTTTGAACATTCTTAATCACAAGATGTTACCATTAGGTCCTATGCAAATTCCAATCGCATATTTGGATTCCTTGTGAGATTACCGTTCAGAAAATATATACTTTTTATGGGGTAGAACAAGTAGTTATTGCGATATGCTAATTCGAATCTCAGATGGTGTAAAATGTAAAAATCTGGACATGCAACGGGAAGGGTGGCGAGTTCAAAACACATGGCCATAGCTATTACACTAATGAAGTCCTTGACATAATGCTGGGCATATTGTTGATGGAATTCAAAGTATTTATGGTATAGCTTTTATATTTACAGCAAGAAAAACATTGCAATTGCGAATATTGCATGTATGAAACATTCCATCGCAATTCGAAAATAGAGGGTGAGTCAAAAAAAAGTTTACTCAACTTCAGCGTTCTTTGTAGAAGTAAGTGTTCGTTAGTTTTCAAAACAATTTGCTACGGTATAAAGACAAATTATTTAGCTTTAATATGAATTTTATCTGGTTTAGATTGGTTGAGGGAAACTTATTTTACGCTGTTTTGAATAAAAGTGACCAATTTAACGTCCGAACACGCTTCCAGATCTTGACCATTATATTTCATAAGAAACGACCAATAAAAAATTACAATACCGACAGCGAAAGGATCAATTCCTTTGTTATGAAATGATTATAGTGTGGTAATTGTGTCATACATAGGCCTTAAAGCTGTCTATTGTCCCTCAGTGCAACCATCCTAAGCACACTCTCAAAGATCAGGAGAAAGACCAAACAAGATGCTGGATTATCAAGTGGGTTTTTGTAAACATTATTAAGCTCGTTAAGCTTGAAATTAAAAAACGTGTTTTTGGTGAAAAAACAGCTCCTGTACAAAAATAATCATATTTACTTAACGGTATCATCAAATAGCGTGATCTTTTTTCCAGATGGTAGCAAAGAAATGGCGCAATCATTTAAAGTTTTGTTTGCCTTGATGTTGTGGTCAGAAATGATTTTTTTGATTTTTTTTCAATTAGGGTAAACTTTTTTTTGACTCATCCTGTACATCGCGGATGTAATGAAATTGTACACTTTTTCCAGGATGTGCTCATCGTATGTGGTTTATCAATGTGATGTTCTTGCAATAAAGTAAAAAGCTGAAATGGAGGAAATAGAGCAAGGCTGTTTAATGTATTCCACCGATTCGGGTTGAAATTTGAAACGGTGTAGGCAGTCGATATATTCTTAAGTTTGTGGGACGAGAACATAAACAAATCGTCGCTATTCTTTCAAAACCTTGTATCTCCATCCAACCCTTCAGCATGTATAAAGTAATACTTCCTAGTATGACCTTTAGGCGGTCTGCTCTAACATGTTTAAGTGACAAAATTACATCTATCTAAACCTTGTAAACATGGTAAAGCAACTCTTCCTATGCATAACCGTTGGCAGTTTTACTTTATACATGCTGAAGGGCCGGAAAAACATACAAGGTTTTGAAAGAATAGCGACGAAATTTCATAAGATTTTCATAATATGAAGCGGGTTAATAAATGCAGCGTGTCCAGGAAAAAGGTCAACAATTAAAGTAGTAATTTAATTGGCAAATGATGCGAGGTTCACATACAGTGTTAAAACCTGTGAACAGAGGAATTCAAAACAATTCCCCCCGATTTATGTAAAAAACCACCATATCAGCCTCTTGGCCTTCCATTTTTAAGTGAGGTTATAGAATATTTACTTTAAAGACTCTTTCACCCATTTATCGTGTTATGGTTACACATCTGTTATTTGTGTGTTTATCAATGCTTGTAAATGTTTCTAACGTAAGAAATTCTCGCTTAGATGATATTTAGACTTTCTGGCTAGCCCCGACTCAGGAAAAAGGTTTACCTTAATCGGATCAGAGAAACATACTGATCATGTTTCTTGTGTGTAGTTTTGTTAAGGGCGACTGGCGAGTGCTTTCACACTAATTGGCATATTGCTTGCCTCCCCATGTCACTCTTTTTTGTATGTTTTGATGTATAGTGATTACAAATAAGGTTGGATTCGATTTTAATTTGGTTAATGTCTGATTTACCGTCAAATTGGAAGAAATTGTTTACATACCTAAATATCATCGTATTCGCATAGATCTCAAAAGGTTGCAAATGATATTTGTCAGATTCTTATAAATAAAGATGAGATTTACTTTATTTCGAACGTTATCGGCTCTACCGTTTTAAGACCCACTTTTGGAGACACCTTGTAGCCTATATCAAAATTGTAGAGTTTAATGAGGCTAACTGAATTTGTCACTTTTATAACCCAATTGGTCATATTTAGCCCAAGTGATCCGATAATCTACTCGCTTTAAACATGTTAAAGTCTTACCCGCCATGAAGAGTGCACAGCACCAAATAATATTTGGCGTATTGTCGAATACCCGTTGGTGTTGTTTTCAAATTAGGATAGACCCCTCGGTAAGTCTTTTTTTAACGTCCTATAAAAGCCTTAAAAGGCCCAAAATATCTAACTTTTTCTCGGCTGGTTTTATTTTACATGACTTCACTGTTTCCACTGATTTAGAGCTTAATCAAATCCATTATCTTAGAATCTAGCCAACCCCCACAAAAGTGATTGTTTTTAAGCAGCAGACATCTTGATCTTCAATATTAAAAATGATTTGAAAGAAGCAGATTGCTCTAATTATTTCATAAGCCCTAACTATTCCATCCTTGAGGGCTAAAGGTATTTTAATGATTTTAGAATAGTCTCTCCTTTTCAAGGGTTAAATTAAATTTGCTTCAGAAAGCTATAAAAGCATACCAATTATACGAGGGTCATTCAATAAGTTCCATCTAACTCCTACCTCATAACTTTGCTATTATATAAGCCAGTCGTAAATATTCCACAAGTGGAACTTTGAATTCATAGTAGATAAGTTTGAGTAGGCCTACTGGCTGTACTTTTCTATATATGCAGTCAAAACCACACATCCATTTAGTGCAACGGAAACGGATCAAATACAGCCAAATGTCTCCTAAGTGCTATTCATTTGGCTAATTCTAAGAGAAGAAACGTTCCCATCGGTCAATTAAAACCGTTCTTAAGTACAAATGTATCTTAAAGAATAAACAATAAAAGTGCCTGATTTGTTGGGGGAAAATGCCCTCTAATTAGCCAGAACCAGATCAGGACAGCCATTTATTTTCACAGTGAACCACTGCAAAAGTCATATTTGTTTTTCATAGGAACTAAGACTGAGATCTTCGTTATAAAGGACTCGACTATATGGATATATGTTAAGTCTCTCGAAGAAAAACTCATGAAGTTACTATCATGTTAAGGTTTTACATTCGAGACATCATCACTGTGGCTTGACTTGTAACAACGAGAATTTGACTGAATAGTAGTATTCCAGTATGCTTAAAGGCGTCACAATACATTCGAGTTCATATTTTACTATTTGCAAGCCTACAAAGGTTAATATTGCCTACAATCTGATTTATACATGATGATACAGTATTATATTCAGAAGTCATTCATTATTTTCTATTTTCAGTATTTAAAACGGGCCTCTAATCATCCAATATGGAGAGAAATCGAAAAACAAACAAACATGTATTAATCTTTGGGTAATTTCCTGTGTTCAAAATCTCTCTCTGGCTTTGATCGCGTCATAACAAAAGTGAAACAGGTATAGATTATCATTTACTATAAATGTGTAGCTATGATTCAGAGCTATAATCACGACAAATGTCATGAGGCTGACATTTATATGAGTGAGGAGGTAGAACTTATTGAATGACCCTCGTAGTTACTCAATTTACTTCATTACGTGTGTGACTGATAAATTGCGTTATTAGCACGTATTGCTGGTTATTAACAATGGTGTTGCTATAATGAATTTTCAACCAGGAGTCCAACCAACCCATGGTACATTTACCACTGAGAAGTAGGTAGCACAGTTAATCAGTAAGTACTTGGGTGCAGGAGTGTGACTATACTCTGTTTGGCCATCTCGAGACTGACGTAACTGAACAGGCGCAGCTTTTACGCACGCGTGTGTATCTTCCGCCTTTCAACGCTCGTGTTTGTACGCCAGCGCCGTGAGTATGCTCGCGCGTTATATGATGCAATTAGTAGAATACGCGGTTGCGTCACTGTCTCGAGATGGCCAAACAGAGTATTATAGTGTAACTAGTTTACAAATATTAAATATTGTTGTTACCAAGTTGAATCGAATAGTTCATATCTAACCAATAATTTGAATAAAACATTCAATGATATGTTTTTATATTATTCGTCTACTCCATTTCATACCAGGAACACAAAGGGAATTCGAAATTGTGAGGAACCCAGCGAATTAGTTCCAATGGTTAAAATCAATTTAAGCATGGATGACTTCACGAACACGAACGTTTTCTGAACCATTTTGATTCAAAAACTGATTGTTGTTATTGCGAGCTTTGGCACCTGTAACTAGTGTGTCCAGTTGTTTTAACGTCCGGCCATACATGCGCTCATAAACATATTCGTTCAAGTACAGAGTTCTTTTCTGCTTCTTGTTGTCAGTTTTGGTCTGCACTATATTTACAAACAAGCGTAAACAATCTGATCTTTATCAATATTGCATACCATTTATCAAAGAAAAGGTTACTTTGCTTGACTGAATTAAAATGTGAGACTTTGAATTGACAAAGTTTTTTGGCTTTACCTATGAGTAAGATATTCATGAACGGATTAAAGCTCATCACTATTCAACTGATTATAACACCTATTGAATTATGTTAGCTTTTCAATATGTTTAATACTGGTGATGTCATGAACATCTTAACTCTTAGAACCGTTTTTTTACTTGACATTGATATTAAAAATAAATGGAATAATAGCTCCTAATAAGGAACCTTTTTGAGTAAATTTGGTTAAGTGTATTTAAACATTAGCTGATAACTATTTACATAATTCATTGATACGACTTTCATTGAATATGACTAAATATAATATTTGTTGCACCAAGCCTGAATATTTATGCAACCATTTAAAGGTAATTTAGGCGCACAAACAACAAGATGCATGAAGGAAGTAATCTGGATCAGACAGAGAATAAACTGATTTGAAAAAAGATGAGGGGCTTATCAACTACACTGAGCCAAAAAAGAAACTTATAAAATGTTAACAGATCACCAAATAAATCAAATGACAGTAATATTGTATCCAAATTTGGTACATTTTCATGCACAGAATTTTATTTGGTGATCTGTTAAAATTTTATAAGTTTCTTTTTTTTTATAAGTTTCTTTTTTGGCTCAGTGTATATAAATAATATCTCTGAGCTCTATGAACTGATCTCTAGACCGCCCTCTACATCTGGCAGTCATCACCACAAAAAGCCAGTGATGATAATATTGTCTCAGTAATGAAGTTCTCAGTTGAGCATGTAATGTTGCATGATGGTATCAAGATTCATACAGGAACATGGGTTTCACTTAACTCCAAGTTGAACAATGACTTTTCAGTCCTTCCTTTTTCTTCCGAGAAAGAAATTTACAAAAGATATATCAAAATTATTCAAATTAAGGGAGTGTTCAGGAATACTTTGGTGAGGGCTGGGCAAAATAAGGGGGGGGGGGCAATAAAGGTTTGAAGTTGCCCAAAGGGGGTTCCAAAAAGTTTTTGGTACATAAAGGGGCGCCAAAAAAGTGTTGCCAAATGGGTAGTATGCCTGGGTGGACCAAAAAAGTGTGCGCGCGTTAGAATTGTTCAGTTTTAAAAAGACAAGAGGTGTAGAAACACAATTTGTGTAGCAAAACTTCAATTTTACAAACATTAACAATTTAAAGGGTGAAGAGGACATTTTAATTTTGGGGTGTAAAATGAAACTTGGATCATGATAGGGTAGGCATTGTCTGGACTGACCATTGCAAATTGTGCGACCTGCGGAACCTGTATACAAAATGAAACTTTCCACATTTTCAACAAAGTACCGTTGATAAAGGTGGTCATTAACGAGATAAACACAATTTTTTGCACGCTATGCATGGTTTTGAATGCATTTTGTACAGCAAATTTCTACGCGCGAATCTTCATGCAACATTTATTTTACAAGCAAAAATAGGCATTCATGTTGAATGAATCTGAAATGTTGTAAATTGTGTGATGGTCCGGACCACTAGCGTCGTAAAAAGAAGCCAACAGGTTTTTGTCTACATCGAATAGTAAGGGGGATAGGGGGTCAATACAGTATTTCAACTTGCTATGGGGGTCAAACAAGTTTTTCAATTTGTTAAGGGGGGTCAAAAAAGTTTCGACACCAAACAAATTCAGTTACCCAGCCCACCCCCATCAAAGTACTTCTGAACACTCCCTTAGTAGGGATTATATTTGTGACTTTTTTGGATTGAAATGATAACTCTTTTAAGAGCAAATCTAAAAAGAGATATTGTTTTTGTCCTTCTCCAGAACGAAAATTTGCCAAAAGTACATTAAAATTGTTTAAATTTATTGTGACTTTTAGGAATTGAAATGACAATTCATTATGGAGCAAATAAAAAGTTAATTTTGAATATTACTTTTTATATAATCTTAAATAGAACAGCATATTCTCTCTGAGTCGGCCTGTGTATTATCAGCATTAATCACCATATGGATATTTCTCACTACAGTCAATTACACTTCTGTCAACAATAAGGTTGTTATTTTTGTTATCAAAATACTCATTATTTATTCTGTGCATACTTGACATACATTTTACAATACAATACAAGAATATGTGTAAAGAGTTTAACAGGTTTGCCATCTGAAACTGTCATGACTTTATGGTCGTCTACAAGGGGTAGTGTCAACAATGTTGAAGACATTAGGGACAGTCCTTTTGAAACGGTACTATTTAAAGCCAACGTTCATAGTAGGTTAGATGTAATCAGGGCTCGAAATAAGCAGAAGCAGGGAGCAAATTTAGGCCTGTTAAACCCCAAAATGCCCTGGTTCTTCTGTAATTTGTCTCGCCAGGAGCAACTTTTATATTAAAAATTGCCCTTGGTTATTCCTGTATGCGGCAAATTGCCTCTGGTCCTGAAGAAAAAATCCTTGAACCAGGGGATTATTTAAGAGTAGCCTCTATTTATTAATTCCTTATTTCAAGCCCTGGCTGCAACTTAATTTTGTGGCACTTTTCTGAGCCACAAATACTTGTTTTAGTAAAATAAAATAAATAAATGTTGGTTTTTATATAGCACTTTTCAAAATGTGACCAAAATGCTTCAGAATTACATTACATCCGCTGTCACTATAGGATACATCAGAAACAGTTCGTCTCACAAAAGTAGCTGCGTATCTTACAATTATTGATAATTACGCCCTAATATAGTATACAATGGGTAGTCTATTTTAATGACTCTTTTTGGTAACAGTATGGTGAAGAAGTCCCAAGTATGCAAATGAGGATAATGAGATTGATTCTGTTGTTGATGAGTGGTGTAGAGCAAGACATTGTATTTAGTGAGATCATTGTACACCATACCGCTACCCTCTTTTTAGAGTCACGTATTCAATGGGATGAAGACATTTACCTTTCAATATAACAAGGTATAATCTTTATGTTTTCCAAGTAATATGATTTGGTCCTAAAAAGAGGTCAGAGTGTATTCTATCAAAAGCTTGACAGTTTCAAACTAGTCCTACAGTTGGGCCAAAGGGCCCAACTGATTTATTCAGCCAAAGAGATGGATGAATCTTTTTGATTTGGAACTAGGGCATGATATGATAGGATACAAAAATACCACTGACAGCAACTTTTGCCTGTACGGGGCCCCAGACAGTAGCCCCAAAGGACCCTTATTCAGCCGAAGAGGTACATGGATGAATCTTTTTTATTCTTTATTTTGAATTCCAATTGTAAAAGCACAATTTCAAAATATGTCACTGAGTACTGTTTTATGCAAACATATATGCAATGTTAATGTTTTAACTATTTACAAAAATAAATCAATTTGAACTAAAAACAGCCATGACTATAAAATGATGACGATATGAGTCAAGAATGAAAGACTAATGGGTAGTAACTAGTAAATGTATCATGTATACACTAAACTGAACTGCACTGAATTGAACTGAACTGAACTGAACTGAACAATTCACACGCAGCTAAATAAACAAATGTAATATAATTTCCCTTTAACTAACATCATGAACACACACATTATTTCTCAAAAGCACGGTAGAGCTAACACAGTGGTCCTTTCAACACAATGAAAAAGTAAATTATAATATGACATTTTAAGTAGACTTACATTTTGTGTGTCATCTTGTCTGAAAGAACGGTCAAGCTCTTTCATAGTTTACAAATACTTTACCAACATTACATGGTCACAATGGTTGAATAATACCAATCAAAACTATAATTGATGCAGTTGCAGATCGCACGATAAAGAATAATTTAAAGAGTTGATTCAAACGATAGTACTCACAATTTATGTTTATAAAACACCAGAAAAACAAAATTGAAATGTTCAGACGGACATTTCACAGTGCATGATATTGATATGTATATACCACGCTTCCTCAACTGGCAGCGCGCGCCACTTGTGGCGCATCAAGGCATCCTAAGTGGCGATAGTGGTTAAAAAAATATTTTAAAAAATACATATATATATGAAAAAATAAAATTATTTGTTTTAAAACACAGTTAGCCCCCAACTGATCTAATTTCACACATAAAACAGACTGACAATTGCCCATTAACTGTTTCAAATAAACAGCACATGTAATTGGAATGATAATATGCTTATTTTTCTTCATGTTTCTGAATAAATTATTTTTGCCAAATCTGCCGGTATCAGTTGTCTGAATTTAGAAGGAAATTGTTTAATATTAAAATTACAATTTGATTTTCATGATTATACCAACTAATACCACTTTGTACTTTGAATAGACAAATCTTAACACTACATAATGCCACAGTGTGTATCACATGTATTACAAGTAAACTAGCATTTAAAGAATTAAACATAAATGCAGTGTATCTTAAAGACAAAGCCCCACTTCAGGCAGCTATAAAGCCCTTTGGTCACTGAGCAGGACCTTTCTTCAGACTAATTATGTTAAATCTGTCAACATCAAAACAGGTGGGATTTGCCTTTCCAATAAAAACAGTAATACAAACAGAAGCATTACCACGCTCATTTCATCACACTGTTAATTATGAGCGCTATGTCTTTCATGGTGCCACCACTGACCATAGATTATTGGGCAGAATTGTTTTGATCTCAAAACTTGAAATTGCTCAAACTTTCAGGATATAGGAGCTCGTTTCAAGGATAATAACTGCGTTTCAGTTGTTAAAGGCATATTATGTGATCTTTCCCAGAGAGCGCCCTCTATTCATGATTTTTTTTAGAAAATAGATTTTCTTGCAGATTTACATTTCTGATCATAAATCGCACATACATTCCAAGTTACAGAGCAATATGATTCCTAATTACCTCAAAATCATGGTTTGAGAGTGAATTTAGACCCTACAGTAATTAAGAATCGTATCGCCCTGTAACTTGGAATGTACAGGCTGTAACAATAAAAGTTATACAGTTTTGAAAAAAATATTAAAAATATCTCCCTTAAAATTTCTGTTTCGAATTTTAATGGCCTGCAAGGGAAATTTTCTTAGCTTTCGAATAAGCTTTGTTTCATGACAATCGATGGTCGGTAAGCGGAGATATGATCAATTGTCTAAAGTAGTCATGAAATCACCTGGGCCACTTTGGTTTAATCAATGGTAAAATCACTGGGATGAATATGAATGGAATCAACCAGGAACATGGCAGTAGAGCGCTCTTGTTAGACAACAATGGTTCGTTTCAAGTGGTTAAAAGTATTACAAAGAAGGTTAGGTCTTTACAAATATTATTTATTTATTTTATGAATTTATTTATTCAAATGAAATAAAAATAATTATATTGTTCCCTCTAATGTTCCTTGCGTGATACCCTAACCATTTAATTTATGCAAGCAAATTGTATGATATTATTGTGAAAGTGGCCCAACCCGATTTCTAGACGACTTAGTAGATTGGTCATAACTTTTAAACGCAAGTAGTTAAAAAGACCAAATAAAATGATTCTGGTAGCCAAAACGGAACTTAACACAGAGTGTAAGAGATTTTGACATTGCATGATTTTAACATTGAATTAAAAATAAAATTGCGATTGTATAACTTTTTTTGTTACAGTCTGTATGTACGATTTATGATCAGAAATGTAAATCTGCAACAAAATCTGCTTTCAATTTTTTTTTCGATGTTGAGGGCGTTCACTGGAAAGATCACATATACCTTTAAGAGGTAACTGTGAAGAATCAAAACATTTTTACTTTGGAACCGAGGAATTGCACAAGGGGCGTAACCCTGAGGGAAATTCCAAGGTCCCAAAGTAAAATGTTTGATTCTTCACAGTTACCGACAAAACAACTGATCAAAGTAATTATCCTGATTCAAAACTGTCAATTAAAATAGTCATTTAATGATATGGACGTCACTTATTTATTTAGAAAGTTACACTTTACGGCATTTTACGCCGGGTTACCAATATTTAAGCGGAGGTACTTATTTATGCATACCAGTAAAAGTATGGCATTTGATTGGGGCGCATATATCGCGATGTTCAGTAAGTTTTGAATTTGTCTTAAGAACTCTTAGTACCAGAATCCATCATCAAACCTTCCTTTGCTCTTGTGTTCACAGGTGATCACTGGATGTGACCTGATTAAGTGTACAAGGTACAGTGTGATATGTCATTCAGAATTATTCTAAGATATATAATAGTGTATATAGCATGAAGAAATTGGGGCATGATTTGCAACCACTGGTCATAGTGTTGTAGCACCCCATTTCTCCATGCAGTGCCAGGTTCAGATGAAACAAAATGCAGTTGTATAATTTTAATTTATAATATCTGTAAAAGTTACTTACACATACATTAAGGAAATAAAAAAATCACAATCTACCATTATCACACAAAAATAAATGTGTACAAAAAAAATCATGTTTTACAGTGCTTGTATATGGGTGACTTTCAGCCCAGATTCATTTAAGTTGCCTTTGTTTTTTAAAGTCCATGCATGTTCATAATCCCTCAAGTATTACAGCGACTGTACAAACAACCACAGCACATCCATGTTATCCCCTATCAAATATATTAAATGCCCCTAGACAAATATGACTCTCTGGTTTAAATAAATACCATTAACAGCTCTGAGTACCATTATATCACTTATTAACAATGAATTTAATATATTCCTATTATAAAACATAATATATTCCTATTTGTAATTAGGACATCTTACTTAACAATAAGCCTTTGATCGACTTGTACGCCCACTCCACATCAAAATATGGACCACAATCGCTACTTACAATATTCAGTTGTAACCTATATTCTGATAACTTAGGCCAAAAAAATAAGAAGTTGTGTTGCCCTCAAGTGCTAAAAACGGGTCGGTTTATGTTGAGACAAAATTGGTATAGTCAATTTAACTAATGTTTCTAGTGTGATAATAGTCTAAAAAACATTTATTCAAGCTTACTTATAAAAATAGTCACATTTAGACACTTAAAGATCAAATTTAGATCTAAGAAAATTTAAAAATTTAAAAATGAAGAAGAAAAAAATTGAAAAAAAGAAGAAAAAACCGACCCTATAGTAGATTCATAAACTCTGGCGCATCGGTATCGATTTTGGACCTCGTCCATTGGGCGTTAGAGGAACCCATTTTGACCAATGATGAAACAGCGGTACTTTTATAGATGTTATTATCATGATTATTTGCGCTCCATAATCAAATGCTATTTATGATGGTGTGGCTTTATGAATAGGGCTGATCATATAGCTTTACAATCACGACAACCAAAAACTTAATCCAGCAGCTTCAAATGTGTTATCTCTTTGGAAGCGGTTACCACAATAAAAACAAATTGACCATCATCGACCGTATACAGGTGTCGAATGAAAAATATTATGTCATGTCATTTTACCTATTCATAATTTAGTGGATACTTTTTGTTATTTTCCGTTTTTATTATGCACGTGGAATAAAGGAAACATTAAAATGAAAATAACAGTCCTACGTATTTATTTGCGAGAAAAAACCGGAAAATAATTCAATAATCAATTTTTTTATATATACCTAGGTACAAAACCATTTGTCCTAATTAAATGGAAAAACAGTTATATCAACCAAGATACGGATTATGAACGTTACTTTAAGTATTTCTGGCTATGAGACCACCTGAATACCTTTATCAATTTATCTGAATAACAATACATTTCTTTATCGTTATGCCGATAATCCAACCGCAAGTTCCCTGTCACTGGGTACATAGTGGTGACTATATACATCATAACATCACAGTAGTACATGCACACGAAGACACGGTATTAACCCTGCATATTACGATTAAATTCGAGTGTCTCCCCCTCTTTTGCTTCTGTTACCTCTTTACTGAAATGGTATATCGCTAAAATCGGCCAATGTCTGCGAATCGACTATAGTTTTTACGATTTTAGGGTGGGTCGCTGAGGGCAACACAATATTTTTATTTTTTGGGGCCCTATGCCATTACAAAACATGATTTCCTATACAATGATCCGCTTTGATCTGTTACATTGAATACTAATCCCCTGGATATAAAAGGTAACTTGGTCATTGTAAGGGCATTTTCATAAATACCCTGGTGGGGCATTGGAAAATAAATATGGGGGAAGGATCAGAAAAAAGGTCCGAAAAAGGGGGATGAAAATAGATTTGGTTCTTAATAGGGGGGATCAAAAAGAAAGTCTTTTTGGGGGCGCTCATCACAAAGCATGCAGTAAAATCATTTTTTTTATTTGATCTCCCGCTGAGTGCCCCGCTATTGCCACTGGGAGGGGGGAATATTGACCGCCGCCCCACCCCCACCAAAATATTTATGAACACTCCCTAAGTACACGTTCAACATCACAGCTATTGAATGTATCTGCATTATTTAAACATAGGAAGAAAGACAGTCTGTTTACATAATTTTTAATACCTATGCAATTTTAGTTTAATATGAGCACTACAGGCAGATGAAATGTCAACATTACTTTCACCTTGTGAGCCAAATAACTCAAATTTCAACACAGCAGTGTGTTTACAGGGGAGAAACCAAATCACATGTTGCACTTAGGGTAAAAAGGAATGAGAGCATGATAAGTAAAAATGTTCAAAAACAGCCCTTCATCAGAATTGACTAAAATCACTATTTACTGATGCAACGCGATGAAAACCTTAATAATTGGTCAATTGCAGCAAATGAGGTGCCAAAAATACTGCAATAAAATTCTCTTTTTATTGGTACTTTCCATACAGCATATGACTGACTTAAAGTAATAAGCATTTTTAAAATGGTCCGGTTACTTTTCGTGAGATCTTTTGATGCACAAATCATCTACCACTTGTAAATACACATATTGAATGTCTCATTAAATACTTTGTTTACTATTGTGTTCCCAAATTGTGATATTGGAAAGCGTAAGTGCACAAATGTATGGAAAAGAACAAGAAAATACATATACCACTTCAAATATTTTCAATGAATTTTATAATTTTCAAAGTTTTTGATTTAAAAAAAGTCGAATATTTCCAAAATAAAAAAGCTCAAATTTGCCAATTATGATTCATGCTGGACCTGATGAAGAGTGGGTTTTACTGTACACTTGTTATACAACTCCCTGTGTGTGTGCTTTTTATAATGCATTATTTAAGACATATAAATCTTAATATAAATGGAATTATTTTATTAAAAAGATAATAAATATTATTCCCACGGTCCCCATACTCCACCGTGTTTGGCCGGATCACACCTGGGATCAGGGTCAGGCCATAATGGTGGCACCATTGTCTTGTAGTATTCTTCAAGACGATCCAACATCTTCTTGACCACAGCTGGGTTGTCATCCGATACATCATTCCATTCATACGGATCAGCTGTGACGTTAAACAGCCAAATACGCTTGCCGATGAGTTCCACAGGGTCAAATGCGGTAATGTTAGACTCGGGTGGCGGTGTCCAGTCGTTGTGGTTTTTCTCTAATGCGCCTAGATAGATGGAAAGATATATGTCTTAATTATTATTGTCTTTACTTCTATGATTTTATCAATTAAACATGCATTAAAGATGCAAATCAAAATGGTATTTAAACGGGAAGACCCGCACGCTCTGCACATCCAATTCCTTAGGGAATTTCCCATGGTTGGAATTTGGTTAACTGCTGCAACTCCTTCATTATTCATTTAATCTAAATAAAAGTACATTTTCTTGAAGAAAAGGGTTCAATGAATCCAACCATGAACATGAAATTGACCATTTTGAAAAAATGATAAAAAACATGTTTTTTGACCCATTTTAGGTTTTGCAAAGATAACTCAAAATATATTAGGTCAAATGTTGTCATACTAGTTTTATTATAATCCTAATACAATTCCCTAGGAATATTTTATTATTTATTTTTGAAAATCTTTATTATTTTTGGAATCATTGACCAAAAAGTGCCAAAAATGTGATTTTCATGATTTTGGAGGTAAACATTTTTTTGGCACTTTTTGATCGATAATTCAAAAAATAAATAAGATATTCAACAACAACAAAAAGAGTTTCCTAGGGAATTGTATTAGGATTATAATAAAACTAGTATGACAACATTTGACCAAATATATTTTTAGTTATCTTTGCAAACCTAAAATGGGTCAAAAAACGTGTTTTTTATAATTTTCTCCAAAATGGTCAATTTCATGATCATGGTTAGATTCATTGAACCCTTTTCTGCAAAAAAATGTCTACTTTTATATAAATTAAATGAATAATAAAGGAGTTAGAGCAGTTGTACGGAGGCTATGCTGAGGGTCCACACCCCCTTAATAAAGACGAGGGAGCATATGAACTGAACAACATCTACAAAAAGTTGATATCAATACCCCCCCCCCCCCCAGCATCCGACGTTAGTCACTATATAAAGACAATGAGGAGATCAGATGTCAAATAGTCGATGAATCAATGAAATGTTACCTGTAAATGAAAGTATAATTTTATTATACTTTCCGACATAGCTTTGTCAGACGAAAAACATCCTTTCAACTAGGCCACAACCACAACTACAGGTCATGTATCATTATGTGAAACTATGTGTTGGCATAAAATAATGCAATTAAGATCATAAGTAAAGGGAAGTCTAAAATCATTGAAAGGGGCATAACCTTCGTATCTTATCCAGTTTCAATGTTGAAACATTTTGGGTGTAAAAGTCAAATACCTCAAAGGGGGATATATTGATCACAAATTAGCTATATGCATGGAACCGGATGGGCTATTCAATAAAGATCTTAGCATGCATGAAATGTACCTGGATGTATAAACAGGATTCAATCTTGGTTGATAAATGTTTTGTATTGAAAACAAACAATGCCAAATATCCCTGGCACTCACATAGAACATAAAAATCACTAACCCGTTCCATTACCCTCCGCAACATGTCCCCGGCTAATGCCTTTCTGTAGAAACCTGTTCATAGACTCACTGGTTGATTTATCACTTTTGGTAGCAAATAAGGTATCAAAATAAAGCTCACAGAATTCCCACCAAATAGTCATTACTATATCATCATTTACTGATATCAGAACCAAGATTCTGGTCTCCCTTTGGAAGTTAGAATTAACTTTGGACTTGTATTATGTATATTCACCTGGTAGCCCTGTCAGTATTTTCCAGTCTCCCATCCTCAAGGCTGCGTGTAAGGAAGTATTGAAAGATGACAAATGTGAGACTGTCCCATTCGTTGGTACCACAAACAATGGATCAATGTTATGAAGCAACTCAGTTCTTGGTGATGATGTCCCTTTGCTATGATGTTTACAGGAAGGAAACAAACAGTTAATTAATTATCATAAGATTGGTTCACTTTCATTCAGTTAAATGATGACTAAATAATATAATACAAATCATAAGAAAGAGGTTAGGAGCCCCAATAGAAACTCTGACAAGCAGGCTTGTAAAATGTGGACCCTTAGAACAATGAAATAATGATAACTTAGTCTTGTACATTAGGATATAATCGCAAGATGAAACAAGACACGATTAAACAATAACAGAGTACCGGTCATATCGGGTGTCTCTGTTAATGAACGGCATAAATGGCTTCAACGATCTGTCTCTTCCAGAACTGGTCCATCCCGATAGAAACATTGGCATCATCCATGTAGATGGAATACCTTTCTTTGGTGTGTACACTACGCAGAAGATGTCTATAATGGAATCAAACGTGTTGTCTCTAGCCTGCTCTACTATGATTATTCATAAAAGATTATCTAGGGTATTTTTTCTATAGTCACTTGACATCACTTGTCATAACAATATATATATTTTTGACACTTACGTAATAGCACTCCATACATCATATCCATCCAATGGTTTGGTTCCATTCAAATTTCCACCCGCTAGACTTGACACAATAGTTGGAAACCAATCACTGACATGTACGAAAGCCTGGCTAGTTGTTCCCTGGACTTCTTTGGGCAATAGAGGGCTATGGACAAACCCTACACCATGAACACCACCCTCCCATAGAGTGCCTTTTGACCCTCGGAGTGGCCAATTATTGGCAGCTTCATATGTTGGTCCTCCATTATCTATGGAAAAAGGCCAAACATTGTGAATGTTTACAGTTCATAGCTGGAAGTACAAGTAATGTATAAATATTTCATTTCCTCTTGAAGTTTGAAAAAATGTCACCATTGCAAGAATGGTGTTGTTACTAACTTTGTGTGAAAAAAAAGAAGTCAATAGCATTTCCTGTTTGCGTTTGATGAGCATTTTTCCTGATGCACCCCTTACACATGTTTGTACACAAGGTACCCAAAACATTTAAATAATTGCAAAATGTGTCTCTCATTTCAAATTTGAAAACTTGAGTATTTGTGACGAAATTGGAATTTGATGCATCCTTTCTCGTTTACATGGGAGAAACATAATCAATTCAACTTACCCATGCTATGAATTGCCTATTCCAAGGTTTGTTGGCGGGATATTCAAATGTTAAAATGCAATGTGTGCAGTGTCAATTGAAAATCACTATATTTCATGGACAAACACGTAAATTGGGTTGTGTAATAAAAAGATTCACCAAAGACATCTATAGGGTAAATGTGACTGACTTGGTTCATTAATTCACACACAGTTACGTAATAACAACTATATCATTCTTGCAACATTAAAAAAGTTTCAAACATCAACTTGGTTTTGAAAACAAGATGGCTTCTTTCCACTATTGCAGTTTTTAGACTTACCCTGAATATATATCTTCCCTCTTTCTATGTATGTGTATGCGCTAGTATCTCAACTAGGAAAACAAGTATTATCTACTGCAGTGAGTGCAATCAATGAATGAGGCACTAACAGTGACATCAATGTCAAAGAATACCTATACCCAAAGTTTCAACATTCTGGAAAAAGGTTTTTTTAATTTTTTAAATGTTGACATACTAAATTGAAGGGGAAAAAATTGCTTGAAATGTGTTCACACTTTTAATCATGTAGGAAATTAAAGCAGATGAACAAGTTGTACAATATGCTTTACACCTTATTTACAGGCTTTTTGTTTAGACATGATTTGACAATTGAAAAGAAATCATTTAAAAATATGTTTTTAACGCCTGCCTGCTCCTCCTTATGAGAGAGGTTGAGGCATCTAGCCGGCTTATTTGTCTACACTATCCTACTGTTTTAGGATAATTTACAGGAAAAGGATTATTTGTCTGAAGACAGAGGGGACCTGTTTTTACAGAGCTGTCAGCCGCTATTAGCAGGAATGTACCAGTTAATACCTCTCTGTAGAAATACGCTCATGGACATTGAGGTTTCCAACCAGTATAACTTTGAGAATCTTAACTCTAACCCCCGCCCCTGGTTTTTAACAAAGACGGGAAGAGGGAAAAAGGTGGAAGGGAGGTGAACAAATAAATTGCCGCTCCCCAACCGGGGACTCTCCGCACATGGACCTATCGGCCGGCATAGGCAAGCCATGACGATCAGCTTCTCGTTCATGCAGTATACTGCGCTAACTATATAGGTTTGGTTGATTATATAATCGAAAACCATCTACACATGAGCTGGGAGATGGCTTGGGAGTGATGAGATATACATTAGTGATATTTGGGGCTGTTAGGGTTAAGGTTGTCAAGCATTCATATTGCCTAGGACAGGCATTCTCAACTGGTGGCGCGCTCTCCACTTGTGGCGCATCAAGGCATCCTAAGTGGTGCGAGAGTGGTTAAATAAATTTTAAAAATAAAAATCATATCATGATATAGCCAGATTGCATAGGCCTATGACGGTCAGATGTATAAATACAGCAATTTTTCTCGCGCTCAAAAGAGTAATATTAGTTATTATGCTGCCTACATATATGTTATAATATTTTGAAATTAATGTTATAAAGGGAATTTTGCCATTGTAAATTCTAAAAAATATGACCAAGTGGAGCTTCAACAAGTTGGTTACTAAAATGTGGCGCATCAGTAAATCTAGTTGAGAAAGCCTGGCCTAGGACAAACAGACAAGTCTTATCATTCCCTTTTCAAAAAGGCAGTGGCATAGCTAGGTTATTCATATTGGTGGGGGCGAGAAATGAAAATGAACCGACAACTTTTGTGAGTGAAGAAATGCGCGCATAGCGTGCGAAAATGTTCGACTTTACACCTATTTTTTGCACGATTGAGTTTCATTTTGGCTCTAAACAAACTTGTACCAAACAATATTGCATTTTGGGAAGAATATGCGCGCGTAACGCGCCAAAAAAATTCATCTGTGTACGTTTGAGCATCATAATTCCATGATTCCTTTGGTCAAATGAACCGACAGTGCCAATCTCAACCGACACGACGTCAATATGGGGGGGTCGCCCCCCCCCCCTCTGGCTACGCCACTGCCAATAGGGGCCCGTTATCAATTATTTGTAATTATAGTTTTCTCAGTTCCATCTAGGAGACTTATATATGACCCAACATGAATGAGTAAATGGGGCACAATGTGGCAGTATCTTATTTAATTTAAGAGCACAAATGTGGGACAAGGTCAAAATAAGTCAAATTCGTAAAACAAATATTTCTGAGCTTTGATCTATCTAACCACATACTTAAATGCATGAAAATAAAGAGTTAAAAACATTTTGAGGTATTTAATCTTCATTTACTCCACTGACTTGTTAACAAAACCAAAACTTTAATTGCCCATAACTTGACAATTTGTATTTGATGATTTTCAATCATCTGTAACTTTGGTTTGGAATATGATATGACATTGACTTTGGTACCAAAATGTCCCTTAACATATATACATAATCTCATTATATAAATAACTCAATATTCATCTTTCCCTCAATGTGCCTCATTTACTTCTACATACCGGTTGAGAAGAATATGACAGTGTTATCATACAGCCCTGTTTCTTTGAGTGTCATTGTAATATTGTGTACAGCTTCATCCATACAGCTTATCATACCAGCCAGTGTGCGTCTGTTCTTCATCGGTATCAGCTTTTCGTACGGTTTAGAATACTGCGCTGGAACTTCAAATGGAGTGTGCACTGCTTGGAATGGCAGGTACAGGAAGAAAGGCTGAAATATATATAATTTAGATAAATAATTTGAACATGTAACATAACAAATGAAACATGGTGGTTCTGGTACACACTGTCAAAACAGAAAAGTTAAAGGTCAACAACTCAAGTATATGAAAATACAGTCTTATTTCATTCTTTGAGTTACAATATTAAAGTGTTTCTTATGACAGAAAAAATATATCAAATTTTCCTATAAAACAGTGCGGTACCCAAACTTCTGTCTGGTGTGGAATACTCCATTTGGAAAAGATCTCTCAGGCATATACTGTGATGTTTCAGGTATTGGAAAATCTTAATTTTGATCAAAAATGTTTATGCCAGGGGACATGGTATAGTGCAATGCTACCCTGAAGCATAAATACGGACTTTCAAAGTCTGGATGCCTTGTAACTTACTGGTTCTGAATACTTGTTACGTCCATGCACATATAACAATCTGACATCAGTACAAATGCCATTATTGATAGGCATACATCTCACATGTTTCCCATAAACACTTTTAGAATCCTTTGGTATTGCAATGACAAACAGTTTATTTATACAAAGGAAATGAGAATCTGGTTCATTTTGTCAGTCATGTACTGAACCAAAGGCAATCCGGCTCAATTTGTCAGTCATGTACTAAACCAATGGCAATCTGGTTCATTTTGTCAGTCATGTACTGAACCAATGGCAATCTGGTTCACTTTGTGAGTCATGTACTAAACCAATGGCAATCTGGTTCATTGTGTCAGTCATGTACTGAACCAATGGCAATCTGGTTCATTGTGTCCGTCATGTACTGAACCAATGGCAATCTGGTTCACTTTGTCAGTCATGTACTGAACCAATGGCAATCTGGTTCCCTTTGTTAGTCATGTACTGAGCCAATGGCAATCTGGTTTCCTTTGTAAGTCATGTATTGAACCAATTGTATGCTGGTTCATTGCGTCAGTCATGAACTGAACCAATGGCAATCTGGTTTACTTTGTCAGTCATGTACTGAACCAATGACAATCTGGTCCACTTTGTCAGTCATGTACTGAAGCAATGGCAATCTGGTTCATTTTGTTAGTCATGTACTGAACAAATGGCAATCTGGTTCACTCTGTCAGTCATGTACTGAACCAATGGCAATCTGGTTCACTTTGTCAGTCATGTACTGAACCAAAGGCAATCTGATTCACTCTGTCAGTCATGTACTGAACCAATGACAATCTGGTTCACTTTGTCAGTCATGTACTGAACCAATGGCAATCTGGTTCACTTTGTTAGTCATGTACTGAACAAATGGCAATCTGGTTCACTCTGTAAGTCATGTACTGAACCAAAGGCAATCTGATTCACTCTGTCAGTCATGTACTGAACAAATGTCAATCTGGTTTACTCTGTCAGTCATGTACTGAACCAATGGCAATCTGGTTCACTTTGTCAGTCATGTACTGAACCAATGGCAATCTGGTTTACTCTGTCAGTCATGTACTGAACAAATGGCAATCTGGTTTACTTTGTCAGTCATGTACTGAACCAATGGCAATCTGATTCACTTTGTCAGTCATGTACTGAACCAATGGCAATCTGGTTTACTCTGTCAGTCATGTACTGAACCAATGGCAATCTGGTTCACTTTGTCAGTCATGTACTGAACCAATGGCAATCTGGTTTACTTTGTCAGTCATGTACTGAACCAATGGCAATCTGATTCACTCTGTCAGTCATGTACTGAATGTCTGGCAATCTGGTTCACTCTGTCAGTCATGTACTGAACCAATGGCAATCTGATTCACTTTGTCAGTCATGTACTGAACCAATGGCAATCTGGTTTACTCTGTCAGTCATGTACTGAACAAATGTCAATCTGGTTTACTCTGTCAGTCATGTACTGAACCAATGGCAATCTGGTTTACTTTGTCAGTCATGTACTGAACCAATGGCAATCTGGTTCACTTTGTCAGTCATGTACTGAACCAATGGCAATCTGGTTTACTCTGTCAGTCATGTACTGAACAAATGTCAATCTGGTTTACTTTGTCAGTCATGTACTGAACCAATGGCAATCTGATTCACTTTGTCAGTCATGTACTGAACCAATGGCAATCTGGTTTACTCTGTCAGTCATGTACTGAACCAATGGCAATCTGGTTTACTTTGTCAGTCATGTACTGAACCAATGGCAATCTGGTTCACTTTGTCAGTCATGTACTGAACCAATGGCAATCTGGTTTACTCTGTCAGTCATGTACTGAACAAATGTCAATCTGGTTTACTTTGTCAGTCATGTACTGAACCAATGGCAATCTGGTTTACTCTGTCAGTCATGTACTGAACAAATGGCAATCTGATTCAATTTGTCAGTCATGTACTGAACCAATGACAATCTCGTTCACTTTGTCAGTCATGTACTGAACCAATGGCAATCTGGTTCCCTTTGTTAGTCATGTACTGAACCAATGGCAATCTGGTTTACTCTGTCAATCATGTACTGAACAAATGGCAATCTGATTCAATTTGTCAGTCATGTACTGAACCAATGGCAATCTGGTTTACTTTGTCAGTCATGTACTGAACCAATGACAATCTGGTCCACTTTGTCAGTCATGTACTGAAGCAATGGCAATCTGGTTCATTTTGTTAGTCATGTACTGAACAAATGGCAATCTGGTTCACTCTGTCAGTCATGTACTGAACCAATGGCAATCTGGTTCACTTTGTCAGTCATGTACTGAACCAAAGGCAATCTGATTCACTCTGTCAGTCATGTACTGAACCAATGACAATCTGGTTCACTTTGTCAGTCATGTACTGAACCAATGGCAATCTGGTTCACTTTGTTAGTCATGTACTGAACAAATGGCAATCTGGTTCACTCTGTAAGTCATGTACTGAACCAAAGGCAATCTGATTCACTCTGTCAGTCATGTACTGAACAAATGTCAATCTGGTTTACTCTGTCAGTCATGTACTGAACCAATGGCAATCTGGTTCACTTTGTCAGTCATGTACTGAACAAATGGCAATCTGGTTCACTCTGTCAGTCATGTACTGAACCAATGGCAATCTGGTTCACTTTGTCAGTCATGTACTGAACCAAAGGCAATCTGATTCACTCTGTCAGTCATGTACTGAACCAATGACAATCTGGTTCACTTTGTCAGTCATGTACTGAACCAATGGCAATCTGGTTTACTCTGTCAGTCATGTACTGAACAAATGTCAATCTGGTTTACTTTGTCAGTCATGTACTGAACCAATGGCAATCTGGTTTACTCTGTCAGTCATGTACTGAACAAATGACAATCTGATTCAATTTGTCAGTCATGTACTGAACCAATGACAATCTGGTTCACTTTGTCAGTCATGTACTGAACCAATGGCAATCTGGTTCCCTTTGTTAGTCATGTACTGAACCAATGGCAATCTGGTTTACTCTGTCAATCATGTACTGAACAAATGGCAATCTGATTCAATTTGTCAGTCATGTACTGAACCAATGGCAATCTGGTTTACTTTGTCAGTCATGTACTGAACAAATGGCAATCTGATTCACTTTGTCAGTCATGTACTGAACCAATGGCAATCTGGTTTACTTTGTCAGTCATGTACTGAACCAATGGCAATCTGGTTTACTCTGTCAGTCATATACTGAACAAATGTCAATCTGGTTTACTCTGTCAGTCATGTACTGAACCAATGGCAATCTGGTTTACTTTGTCAGTCATGTACTGAACCAATGGCAATCTGGTTCACTTTGTCAGTCATGTACTGAACCAATGGCAATATGATTCACTTTGTCAGTCATGTACTGAACCAATGGCAATCTGGTTCACTTTGACAGTCATGTACTGAACCAATGGCAATCTGGTTTACTTTGTCAGTCATGTACTGAACAAATGGCAATCTGATTCACTCTGTCAGTCATGTACTGAACAAATGTCAATCTGGTTTACTTTGTCAGTCATGTACTGAACAAATGCCAATCTGATTGACTCTGTCAGTCATGTACTGAACCAATGGCAATCTGATTGACTCTGTCAGTCATGTACTGAACCAATGGCAATCTGGTTTACTTTGTCAGTCATGTACTGAACCAATGGCAATCTGGTTTACTCTGTCAGTCATGTACTGAACCAATGGCAATCTGGTTTACTTTGTCAGTCATGTACTGAACAAATGCCAATCTGATTGACTCTGTCAGTCATGTACTGAACCAATGGCAATCTGGTTTACTTTGTCAGTCATGTACTGAACCAATGGCAATCTGATTCACTCTGTCAGTCATGTACTGAACAAATGTCAATCTGGTTTACTTTGTCAGTCATGTACTGAACAAATGCCAATCTGATTGACTCTGTCAGTCATGTACTGAACCAATGGCAATCTGGTTTACTTTGTCAGTCATGTTCTGAACCAATGGCAATCTGGTTTACTCTGTCAGTCATGTACTGAACCAATGGCAATCTGGTTTACTTTGTCAGTCGTGTACTGAACCAATGGCAATCTGGTTCACTTTGTCAGTCATGTACTGAACAAATGTCAATCTGGTTTACTTTGTCAGTCATGTACTGAACAAATGCCAATCTGATTGACTCTGTCAGTCATGTACTGAACCAATGGCAATCTGGTTTACTTTGTCAGTCATGTACTGAACCAATGGCAATCTGGTTTACTCTGTCAGTCATGTACTGAACCAATGGCAATCTGGTTTACTTTGTCAGTCGTGTACTGAACCAATGGCAATCTGGTTCACTTTGTCAGTCATGTACTGAACCAATGGCAATCTGATTCACTTTGTCAGTCATGTACTGAACCAATGGCAATCTGGTTCACTTTGTCAGTCATGTACTGAACCAATGGCAATCTGGTTCACTTTGTCAGTCATGTACTGAACTAATGGTAATCTGGTATACTTTGTCAGTCATGTACTGAACAAATGGCAATCTGATTCACTCTGTCAGTCATGTACTGAACAAATGTCAATCTGGTTTACTTTGTCAGTCATGTACTGAACAAATGTCAATCTGATTCACTCTGTCAGTCATGTACTGAACCAATGGCAATCTGGTTTACTTTGTCAGTCATGTACTGAACAAATGTCAATCTGATTCACTCTGTCAGTCATGTACTGAACCAATGGCAATCTGGTTTACTTTGTCAGTCATGTACTGAACAAATGGCAATCTGGTTTACTCTGTCAGTCATGTACTGAACCAATGGCAATCTGGTTCACTTTGGCAGTCATGTACTGAACCAATGGCAATCTGGTTCACTTTGTCAGTCATGTACTGCAATCTGGTTCACTTTGTCAGTCATGTACTGAACCAAAGGCAATCTGGTTCATTTTGTCAGTCATGTACTGAACCAAAGGCAATCTGATTCACTCTGTCAGTCATGTACTGAACAAATGTCAATCTGGTTTACTCTGTCAGTCATGTACTGAACCAATGGCAATCTGGTTCACTTTGTCAGTCATGTACTGAACAAATGGCAATCTGGTTCACTCTGTCAGTCATGTACTGAACCAATGGCAATCTGGTTCACTTTGTCAGTCATGTACTGAACCAAAGGCAATCTGATTCACTCTGTCAGTCATGTACTGAACCAATGACAATCTGGTTCACTTTGTCAGTCATGTACTGAACCAATGGCAATCTGGTTTACTCTGTCAGTCATGTACTGAACAAATGTCAATCTGGTTTACTTTGTCAGTCATGTACTGAACCAATGGCAATCTGGTTTACTCTGTCAGTCATGTACTGAACAAATGACAATCTGATTCAATTTGTCAGTCATGTACTGAACCAATGACAATCTGGTTCACTTTGTCAGTCATGTACTGAACCAATGGCAATCTGGTTCCCTTTGTTAGTCATGTACTGAACCAATGGCAATCTGGTTTACTCTGTCAATCATGTACTGAACAAATGGCAATCTGATTCAATTTGTCAGTCATGTACTGAACCAATGGCAATCTGGTTTACTTTGTCAGTCATGTACTGAACAAATGGCAATCTGATTCACTTTGTCAGTCATGTACTGAACCAATGGCAATCTGGTTTACTTTGTCAGTCATGTACTGAACCAATGGCAATCTGGTTTACTCTGTCAGTCATATACTGAACAAATGTCAATCTGGTTTACTCTGTCAGTCATGTACTGAACCAATGGCAATCTGGTTTACTTTGTCAGTCATGTACTGAACCAATGGCAATCTGGTTCACTTTGTCAGTCATGTACTGAACCAATGGCAATATGATTCACTTTGTCAGTCATGTACTGAACCAATGGCAATCTGGTTCACTTTGACAGTCATGTACTGAACCAATGGCAATCTGGTTTACTTTGTCAGTCATGTACTGAACAAATGGCAATCTGATTCACTCTGTCAGTCATGTACTGAACAAATGTCAATCTGGTTTACTTTGTCAGTCATGTACTGAACAAATGCCAATCTGATTGACTCTGTCAGTCATGTACTGAACCAATGGCAATCTGATTGACTCTGTCAGTCATGTACTGAACCAATGGCAATCTGGTTTACTTTGTCAGTCATGTACTGAACCAATGGCAATCTGGTTTACTCTGTCAGTCATGTACTGAACCAATGGCAATCTGGTTTACTTTGTCAGTCATGTACTGAACAAATGCCAATCTGATTGACTCTGTCAGTCATGTACTGAACCAATGGCAATCTGGTTTACTTTGTCAGTCATGTACTGAACCAATGGCAATCTGATTCACTCTGTCAGTCATGTACTGAACAAATGTCAATCTGGTTTACTTTGTCAGTCATGTACTGAACAAATGCCAATCTGATTGACTCTGTCAGTCATGTACTGAACCAATGGCAATCTGGTTTACTTTGTCAGTCATGTTCTGAACCAATGGCAATCTGGTTTACTCTGTCAGTCATGTACTGAACCAATGGCAATCTGGTTTACTTTGTCAGTCGTGTACTGAACCAATGGCAATCTGGTTCACTTTGTCAGTCATGTACTGAACAAATGTCAATCTGGTTTACTTTGTCAGTCATGTACTGAACAAATGCCAATCTGATTGACTCTGTCAGTCATGTACTGAACCAATGGCAATCTGGTTTACTTTGTCAGTCATGTACTGAACCAATGGCAATCTGGTTTACTCTGTCAGTCATGTACTGAACCAATGGCAATCTGGTTTACTTTGTCAGTCGTGTACTGAACCAATGGCAATCTGGTTCACTTTGTCAGTCATGTACTGAACCAATGGCAATCTGATTCACTTTGTCAGTCATGTACTGAACCAATGGCAATCTGGTTCACTTTGTCAGTCATGTACTGAACCAATGGCAATCTGGTTCACTTTGTCAGTCATGTACTGAACTAATGGCAATCTGGTATACTTTGTCAGTCATGTACTGAACAAATGGCAATCTGATTCACTCTGTCAGTCATGTACTGAACAAATGTCAATCTGGTTTACTTTGTCAGTCATGTACTGAACAAATGTCAATCTGATTCACTCTGTCAGTCATGTACTGAACCAATGGCAATCTGGTTTACTTTGTCAGTCATGTACTGAACAAATGTCAATCTGATTCACTCTGTCAGTCATGTACTGAACCAATGGCAATCTGGTTTACTTTGTCAGTCATGTACTGAACAAATGGCAATCTGGTTTACTCTGTCAGTCATGTACTGAACCAATGGCAATCTGGTTCACTTTGGCAGTCATGTACTGAACCAATGGCAATCTGGTTCACTTTGTCAGTCATGTACTGCAATCTGGTTCACTTTGTCAGTCATGTACTGAACCAAAGGCAATCTGGTTCATTTTGTCAGTCATGTACTGAACCAATGGCAATCTGGTTCACTTTGTCAGTCATGTATTAAACCAATGGCAATCTGGTTAATTTTGTCAGTCATAAACTGAACCAATGGCAATCTGGTTCACTTTGTCGGTCATGTACTGAACCAAAGGCAATCTGGTTAATTTTGTCAGTCATGTACTGAACCAAAGGCAATCTGGTTAATTTTGTCAGTCATGTACTGAACCAATAGCAATGTACTAAACCAAGGCAATCTGGTTAATTTTGTCAGTCATAAACTGAACCAATGGCAATCTGGTTCACTTTGTCGGTCATGTACCGAACCAAAGGCAATCTGGTTCATTTTTTCAGTCATGTACTGAACCAATGGCAATCTGGTTCACTTTGTCAGTCATGTACTAAACCAATAGCAATCTGGTTCATTTTGTCAGTCATGTACTGAACCAATGGCAATCTGGTTCACTTTGTCAGTCATTTACTGAACCAAAGGCAATCTGGTTCATTTTGTCAGTCATGTACTGAACCAAAGGCAATCTGGTTCACTTTGTCAGTCATGTACTGAACCAATGGCAATATGGTTCACTGTGTCAGTCATGTACTGAACCAAAGGCAATCTGGTTCACTTTGTCAGTCATGTACTGAACCAATGGCAATCTGGTTCACTTTGTCAGTCATGTACTAAACCAATGGCAATCTGGTTCATTTTGTCGGTCATGTAATGAACCAATGGCAATCTGGTTCACTTTGTCAGTCATGTACTAAACCAATGGCAATCGGGTTCACTTTGTCAGTCATGTACTAAACCAATGGCAATCTGGTTTACTTTGTAAGTCATGTACTGAACCAATGGCAATATGGTTCATTTTGTCAGTCATGTACTGAACCAATGGCAATATGGTTCACTTTGTTAGTCATATACTGAACAAATGGCAATCTGATTCAATTTGTCAGTCATGTACTGAACCAATGGCAATCTGGTTCACTTTGTCAGTCATGTACTGAACCAATGGCAATCTGGTTCATTTTGTCAGTCATGTACTGAACCAATGGCAATCTGGTTCACTTTGTCAGTCATTTATTGAACCAAAGGCAATCTGGTTCATTTTGTCAGTCATGTACTGAACCAAAGGCAATCTGGTTCACTTTGTCAGTCATGTACTGAACCAATGGCAATCTGGTTCACTGTGTCAGTCATGTACTAAACCAATGGCAATCTGGTTCATTTTGTCAGTCATGTACTGAACCAATGGCAATCTGGTTCACTTTGTCAGTCATGTACTAAACCAATGGCAATCTGGTTCATTTTGTCAGTCATGTACTGAACCAATGGCAATCTGGTTCACTTTGTCAGTCATGTACTAAACCAATGGCAATCTGGTTCACTTTGTAAGTCATGTACTGAACCAATGGCAATATGGTTCATTTTGTCAGTCATGTACTGAACCAATGGCAATCTGGTTCACTTTGTTAGTCATATACTGAACAAATGGCAATCTGATTCAATTTGTCAGTCATGTACTGAACCAATGGCAATCTGGTTCACTTTGTCAGTCATGTACTGAACCAATGGCAATCTGATTCACTTTGACAGTCATTTACTGAACCAATGACAATCTGGTTCACTTTGTCAGTTATATACCGAACCAATATTAAGCACAAATTCAAAAGCCTCCGCAAATATTTGTTTAGCCATAAGATTTAATGTACAGGTGTTCAAGCCCATGAATAAAGCAAACGGCAACATTGCCTAAAACTGTAAAATTGCGACAAAATAGTGCCACATAAATTTACCTTTGATGTTGTATGGTTTCTTATGATCTTCTGCGTCTCTTGAGTGAAAACATATGTAGAGTACTGTCCCGCATATTGGTGGGCTGGTTGCAATGCATCCTGGGAATCTTTATGAAAGTCATAGCCTTTCACTGTAAAATTGCCTGTTCTATCATTTCTTATGTGGTTATAATATCCCTCTCCTCCTAGATAATAACCTGTTGATCAAATGTATTTGGTTAAATAACTTTAAACTCTTAGTGCATTTCTGTTGCAAGACATGACCCATACATTTAATCTTACCACACCTTATCCAGTTGTAGACTAAAATGTGTTGTGACTGACGTAAGCGGGTTTAAAATCAAATTGGAATCTACTCTCAGGAGGTTTTTGAGAGTAGGGTGGTAGGTCTAAACACATTTTGTTTAGCAACCAGATGGTCTACTATCTCTAACACATTCTGTTCAAACCTTTACTCTCATTATTAGTATTATACCTAAATCCTGACCCTAAACCTAACCCTCTAACATTATAGTTTAATCAGTTCCAAATTTGCAAAGCATTCTTACAGCAGCGAATGGATAGAGAAGGACGCTGGCACGCTGAAGGCAACAAGCACTTTGTGCATCATATGCGTGATGCGCACGTGCGGCCAATACCGTGTGCGTCTGGCCATAATTTTGTGTGTACGCTTGGATTTCTTTTGCGTGCTGTGAAATAAAACCGCACATTTCTTGCCAATTTGGAACTGCTTGAACTTTAGCCCTCTAACATTAACCCTGAATATTCAATTACGCATTTCATACAGCAGAATATTAGTCTCCACAGAGGGATGATTGCATATTCAAAGATCAATTGTTAATTCAGTGTGAAAAGACTGTTTCACAATCACAGTTATAGAGCCCTTCACTTAGAGAGTTTTCCAGATGAATAATATCATAATGTTGTGTACAACAAACATGAACTGCATATCATTCAGGTGCAATGCAAATCCCCCCTCCCCCTACCAACCTTGCCAGGTACAATGCAAATCCCCCCCCCCCCCCCCCCCACCCTCCCCTACCAACCTTGCAGCTTTTCCATGAGAATAATTTGGTCCAGATCCACTTTGTCCGCTACAGCCATTTTGCTTAAACCTAGTTGTGGGTTGGTTTAGGGTCAGGGTCACTGGTTGGCGTTTGGGCTAACTTAAGCTTGGGCAGTGGCGTACCGACCGGGGGGGCAGGGGGGGCAAGTTGCCCCCCCTGGCTCGAAATACCGGGACGCTAAATTCGCACTACCGGGACGCTAAATTCGCATAAGAAAAAAAAATAGGGCCTAGACCAGAAAAGAATTGGGCATTATTTGTTGACTGTTGTGCTATTTGGACTGCGAAATTTTGTGACCGTGCGAATTTTTGTGACCGTGCAACCTTTTGTGACCGTGCGAATTTTTTTGCCCGTGCGAAATTTTTTGACCTTGCGAAAATGTTTGACCCTACCTCCCCCCCCCCCCCCCCCCCCCCACTTACGTGAAATTCATGAGGTGACTGACTTGGAAAAAATTTGGGGCAACCTTTTACGAAAATTTACGCCACTATCGGGACGACATATACTTGCCCCTCTTGGCTCACATGCCGCGGTACGCGCCTGAGCTTGGGGTTAGGACTATGGTTTGGGTTGGGTACGGGTAAGGGTTAGGGGATTTTAGGCCCACCTAACTGCCAGGATTTCATATTACTAAGAGTAACCTACTTCTCTACTGGCTCTTTTCAAATTACCTTAAAATAATTGATACAACCACTTTTAATATAAAATGCACAAAAAGGGTAACTCACCAGGTGATAAATATGCTTATAAGAACTAGAGTTCTCACTTGAAAATATCAAAACATATTTTCATGCATTGATTTTTCCATTTTAATTTCAGATATTGCACAGTAAGAATGGTTAGTTTATTCAGGAGGTTATTTGTAAAAAACCGATACAAAGTATGATTTAATTTTTGCAGGTCAGTTATAGAGGTTGTTGGGCTGAAGTCACAATGGCCATCCTTTATGGCCTTAGTAAACTCCATGCCAACCAGGACATGAACTACAACTGAAATCACCAGCGATTCTTAGTTTGGTCCCTTGGTCCCATCATTATGCTTGTGTCAAATATGTAGCTTGAAGGTGAATACAGATAATTACAGTTCGAATCATGTTACAGACAGTTTAGTTATGAGCTATGCATAAAAAGCCTGATGACCTCTATTGATTAACTGGTAGTGCATAATCCCCATCCGATGCGTATGGGATTAGGGATGTTCCCATCTGATGTGTATGGGATAAGGGATGTTCCCATACATCAAACCATTATATTCTTTCACCCATGGCTTCATTAAACAATTCACAACTAAGTTCTCAAATTGAAGAGGAGAAATCTTCAATATTTGTTGGGGTTAGGAGCTTATTACCTGGCAATTTGCTTTTTAGCACAGTATAATTGTCTACAAACAAAGTATTACCCAAAAATGTATCAAATCCTCTGCTGGTAGGTAAACAGTCCTTCTTGTAGAGTCCTAGATGCCATTTGCCCACTATGTGTGTATCATACCCTGATTCCTTCATCTTCTGTGCTAGTGTCACCTCATCCAAGGGTAGACAATATGGCCTTGGAGGCTGGATGATGCTATGTTCTAAGCCAGTGTGTATCTGTATAAATAAAATATATATTACGTTGTAAACAGTTGTAATGAATCTCCATTTAAAAGTATGCAGTACATGTACAAACAAAGTATCTCTTGGTACTATTGGATCCTACATAAAAAATGAAAAACAAGTAGAATCTGAACTAAAACTTATACAGGTGTTAATAAAAAAATACAGGAAGGACTGAATTGCAGTCACATCAATTGTACTACTTGCAGCAGAATTTTCTTAAAGACCCTTGTTTAACAACATTATAAGCATATTACCAAAAAGGTTCATAAGGATTGTTGATTGTAATATAATATGGAAGATTCATTATACTGATCCAGTGTAAGTACTCACGTGTACGTTTCGGACACAACTGTATCCTTTGTCAACACTTGTGGTAGTGGTGATCTTGACGACTCATGACGCTTTTTGCAGTCTTGGAGTTGCCAGTTGATTTATCATCTGGGGATTTTTTGCCAGATGATAATAGATCATCAAAAACGTGAATCGGCACGGCTATGAAACCACACTGCACAATTCGGAATCTAGTGGTACATCCCAAGGACAAACGAGATCCTCACAGTATTTCGGACGCCATTTATGATATCCCATGCAAAAATTGTGAAAAGAGCTACATAGGTGAAACCGGACGACAATTCGGCACAAGACTCGGCGAACACAAGAAAGAGGCAGAAAAGGCTAACAAAACAACAACCACCAGAGCAGGGAGAAAGGCATCGCTCACTCAGGTCAACAAATCAGCAATAACAGACCATGTTGTGGACGCTAATCATGTCATCGGGTGGGACGAGGCAAAGGTTATAGGCACGGAGCAAGACAGGTATAAGAGATGGATCTGAGAGGCTATAGAAATCAGGAAGAAGGGGACCTCAACGATGAACCACGACGAGGGGCAATACTACCTCACTCACGTTTTTGATGATCTATTATCATCTGGCAAAAAATCCCCAGATGATAAATCAACTGGCAACTCCAAGACTGCAAAAAGCGTCATGAGTCGTCAAGATCACCACTACCACAAGTGTTGACAAAGGATACAGTTGTGTCCGAAACGTACACGCGAGTACTTACACTGGATCAGTATAATGAACCTTCCATATTATAACATTATAAGCCTTTCATTGTAATGTAATTTCAATGGGACCAGTAGACACTGGTGACAAAAATCAGTGGTCATGTGATAAAAGTTTGCTTGGGTGGGGATGTGGCATGGCGTAGAGGGGGGAAATTCGTCTGGGAAAACCTGTCCATTGACACATAATGTTCCAAATTAAAGTTACCAGTGCCCATCAGCTCGAACTTAAACTGACTAGAGTCACTGTTTCAAAACGTTTTGTAAAAGATTTTACTTTGTGATCTGAAATAAACAAAATCTGTGACTTGACAAGATTCACACGAGTCAACCAGAGACTTGAATTCCCTTCCCTTCATTAAACCTAAGATTAGATTGACTAATAACTTGGCTTGAATTTCTTCCATTTGCCCAGGCTGGCTTGACTTGAATCTCAGTCACTTTGTTTTAACAATTTAAATATTTGTTGTCATACCCGTCTAGCTAGTAATAAAACAATACCTGATAACGCCCCGTCATGAGCTGACTTCTCGTTGGTGAACATATTGGTTGCACATAGTAGTTTCCCAGTTTCACCCCCTCTGTTGCTAACCTGTCAATATGTGGAGTTTTCACCGCTGATCCATGATGCATGCCATTGTAGCTCAGATCATTGTACCCAAGATCATCGGCAAGGATGAATAAAACGTTTGGTTTTTGAGACAAATTTTGCCGGCTTTGGAAGACGTATTGGCCACTGTTATTGTCAGATCTGACTCCACGTGACACAACAAATGCCCAGGTGAGCAATAAATGAAGAGACGAGAGATTCATTTTCTGTAATGAAATTAAAAATCTAAGAAATAAAGTTATAAAAATGTCACTATATGCCAATATTTATATTCAGATAGAGCCATGGTATTGAATCGAGCTCAATTTAAATAATTGTTTACAATGCAAGTATACAATGATACAGTACGATACAATGTAGATCTACGTTTCAAGCTCTATCGTCAATAGAGCACCACTGAAATTTATGATGCAACTTTATTTAATATACCTCAACTTCTTTATAGTACAGAACATGGATGAATCAAAATTACCAGAAGTTAATTGACTCAAAAGACAGAATTTATGATCCTCGGATCCAAACAGCAAATCACAAAGGTCAATATTCAACATGTTAGAGTTGGTGAATCCTACGTTGTGCCAGCTACATATGTATGCAACTTAGGGGTCAGGTTTGACTTTAATTTAATTATTTAGACTCTCATGTGACAGCAGTGTCGAAGGCTGCTTTGGCAGAATTCGTAAACATCAAACAAGGGATGCAGCTGAAACCATCATTCATGCATTTGTCATCCAAACTTGATTCCAGTAACTCACTTCTTTATGGAATTACAATTTCACAACTCTCTCAACTTCAATGATTGAAGAATATAGCCGCCCGTATATATACCAAGAGAACAGATCATATAACCCCTGTACAGGGTGTATCAAAAAAATTAGGACTCTGTTTCATGAAGGTGTAATTCTTAATATAATCATTGGACCATGACCAATTTAGTCTCAATGTAAAGCCCAATTAATTATTATGATATCCTGAAAATGTAAGATCAATCCGATGCAAAATAAGAAAACTAGCGTACTTTGCGTAAACCATGTCATTTACTGGTTTGTACAATAGGATCTACATGTACATACCACAGAGCAGTAAATAACATGGTTTACGTTTCAATACGTTATAATAATTGTCAACATACAGGGTGTCCCAAAAGTCTATGCACGACTTTGAAGCTTTGTATTTCATAAAATATAAGTCGTATTGAAAATATGAATACATATTTAGAAAGAGGAGATGTGGGAAATAATTTTGATACCAAACATTGGAGTAACATCTGTTTGTAATGCCACCCTAGAAGTAAAATATGTATTACTGCAAAAATGTAATTTTATACCTCGGAGGAATAAAGTTTATAAATCCACACCTATTGAGATTAACAAAAAGACGGGTAGAGTTGGTTACACGGAAAGTGATCCGTCAATTGTAATATTTAAAATTTTACATTACAGTGATTACATCATAATAACAAACTACATCACACATAATTTTCGTTTCTATAGTGAAATCTAGTTTAAGTGTTTTCCATTTATACAGAGACGTGTGCTAATGCAAAAACACAGACCAAACAAATTGAATAACGTAACAGAAAAGTGAACACACACATCACACAGTGAATAGATCTCTTTAGACTTTTGGCTACTGCATGTCTTATGACATCAATGTGACTTGTTGATCTACCAGTCTTTTTTCTACCACATCGAGACAAATCATGCACTTGTTCCTGTGTTCAAAAATCTATCCACCAACTTCAGAATGGATATTCTTTCTGGTGCGCGTTTCACTTTGAAATGTTTTCTGAACTTTTGTTGAGTAAGTTGAACTGAATTTGTTTCAGCGTAGAACCATACAATTTGTATTCGCTTATCTATGCTGTAAACCATCTTGAGTGAAGACTTTTCCTGTGCAATGTTGTCTACTACGCCTATTTATGTTGTGAGTGACAGAGTTTGGTAATAACATTAATGTTGCAAGGTAAGCAGTGAACTGTGACTAATGCGCAATGTTGCTTTTATACCGTTAATTTATGCGCATCTGTTTTAGCAACAATGTGTAGTACTTGGTATGGGTGGGCCTCACACGGCCAAAAACTTTCAACCAGTTTTATAATGTTGTGGGTTCACCAATAGGGTTGTGTTTGGTATCAAAATAATTTCCCAAATCTCGTCTATCAAAATATGGTTACATTTATACCATATTATTTATCTTTTATGAGATATGACTCTTCAAAAACGTGCATAGACTTTTGGGACACCCTGTAGTAAATAATCTATCAGTCAATAGCAAAGTTTAGTTTGGTAATCCATTTAATTCTGGCACAAATCAATACTGGCTAAACAAATTCGCAAAACAGATTCATGCATATTCTGTGCAAATTAAAAACGTTTTGTTAAACAGTTCTCGAATCCACTGTGGATGGTTCATTGAGTTACAAATCGAGCACTTTCATGTTACTCGACTGTTACTGTGTGAATTCCCATTGTACAAACTGTTACTGTGTGAATTCCCATTGTACAAACCAGTAAATGACATGGTTTACACAAAGTACGCTAGTTTCCTTATTTTTCATCGGATTGATCTCATATTTTCAGGATATCATAATAATTAATTGGGCTTTACATTGAGACTAAATTGGTCATGGTCCAATGATTATGATAAGAATTACACCGTCATGAAACAGAGTCCTAATATTTTTGATACACCCTGTATTAGCAGACCTACACTGGCTTCCAATTGAACAGAGACTAAAATATAGGATATGTCTGATATTATTTACAAAATCTAGCATGATAAGGCTCCCTCTTATTTGACAGAGCACGTGCAACCGTATGTTCCAGGGCATTATGGCTACCTTCTTCAAAACAAGGACAAGAAAGATTTGCAAAACATGAATGGGGACATCAAAGTTCTCAGGTCACAGCACCAAAACTATGGAATAGCTTGCCTGAATATGCAACTAAGTTAAATTATTGTAGATGAATTCTTGTGCATGAAAATGTATGAGCGCCATTTTGGTGGATTTGTGTGCATTATAAATCCACATTAATATTATTATTATTATTATTATTAAAAATGTCAATATTGTACATGGCGAATTAAGATATACAGGGTTAAAAGTATGACCAGCGCAGTAATAAAAATAACAGTCATCAAAAGTTGCACATGAGAATGACGATAATTAAATGTTTTGTTTGTTTATGGGTTTGTTTGTTTAAATGGTCGGTCTGTATGGACACACGCTTGGGTCCTGAAGGGACCAGGCTCAAGCAAAATGCTCGGGCCAGGCTTAAAATGCCTATATAAGCATGCTGGTTGAATGAAATGAAAGTTAGAAAATATGGAAGAAAAGAATTACGGTAAGTAAAAAGAGCCACTTCCAACAAATAAAGTTAACAATTTTGTGGCGGATACAATCGCTTTATAAAAATAAACAATTTCTCTCATTATCATTATAACAATCATATCAATAGTACATCAACAAGTGCTATTAATGAAAAGCACTGTAGAATGGGGATACTTTTACCCGCTTTTCTTACATTTTGATTTTTATTCATTGCCATCTCTGTGATTAGACAAACAATTTGAGATACTGATTGTTTGAATTGGAGCAAGTTTCATTTTTGACCCCATAATGCAAAAGGTCAACAACCTTTTACGTTTTATACTTTTGGTATACTTTTCAGCTTAAAGGTAGATGACCCGATTTTCAACTTGATGTTTTCTATTTTACATGAAAGGTCATCCTTAAAATTGTTGCATTCCAAAGTTTGAGTTGCATAACTCCAATGGTTCTATTTTTAGAAGGGCAAGGTCAAAAGACATGTGCCCATTGAGTAGTACACAGACTGGTTGGTGGTTAACCACCTTTGGCAGTAATTCACCACATTTTAGCCTATGATTTCCAAATTAAACATTTCTGGCCCCTAAATATTTTACAGACATAATGAGAAAAATATGGGGATTCTTCTGATACCAAAATATCTTGATGTGAAAAAAAAATCATAGCCCCAAAAAAGTGATCGGGTCATATACCTTTAATTGAAGCAATTTTGATTATTTATTTTTACCACTGTAAAGAGGTAGCCATTTTGAATTCAGTGAGGCACCCTTTGTCTCATGTTTACAAAATAGAAACAACTCAATTATTGTAGCTTTAGGAAGGTACAAGATAATGTTTCCAAGAATATAGCAAAAATATTCACAAGCCAGTCACCTCAATCCCCACCCCATTTTGTCCCCAAACAATAGAAAATGTTGAATTTTAATGTCAAAATTACTTAATCTTAATTTCAGGCAATTTTTACAATAAAAGCCAACAAAATTGCATGCTTTACCCGCAGTTTTTCAACAACTTTTTTTCCTTGCCCTCCACATTTTTTCTAGCTCCCTGGTTGACCCCAAAAAATGTTGATGCTGGTACTGCCACTAGAAAGAAGAAGATTTACTGTTTTGTATATATGCTCTTTTCGTGGGTATAGGTTTAAGTGCAACAATGGAAACTGTATCATTTTTTATTCAAATGGCTACTGCTTCATCAATATTGGTGTTATTGTGACAAATGGGGTGTCAAAATGTGCAGGAGGAAATGCCTGTTCTTTCCCACTTGTTAAATTTCTTAAGGGTCCTAAGAATTAAACACAGAAAAAAGTGAATACTTTCTTTTCCTGCAGTGTTTATTATATTACCTATGCTGAAATGATACACTGGCCAAAGTCTGTGAATCTACTATAGTAGTCCATTTGACCAACGTGTTTCACTGTTAGTCAATACTCGGCCAATACACTGAAGCAGATACGTTTGGTAAATTAAAATGGAATGTATATCCAAATAATAATGTTAAAACCTTAGGTATTACTTTCAGTAGTACTACAAGTGCTAGCAATATAAATGAAAATTGGGAAAAAAAAGTGAATTCTATCAAATTAATTATAGAAGCATGGAAATATAGACAACTGTCAATGGTTGGCAAAATACTAATAGTTAAATGCTTAATGGCATCTCAATTAACATGTAAGTTCAGTCATTGTCTTACCGGAACATATCATTACACAATTAAACAGTATATTTCACAAATTTGTATGGAGGAAAGGAGAAAGAGTCAAACGTAAAACACTGATGTTAAATTATGACCAAGGTGGATTAAGAATGGTAGATTTGAAGTCATTCTTATACTCACTACAAATGTCATGGGTAAAAAAAATGCTAAACAATGACATATCCGCTTGGAAAAATATTGCTTTCTTTCACATTGGAAAATTTGATATAGGTATGGATATATTCAATTGTAATTGTTCTCTAACAACTTTAAGTAAACAATGTATCGATATTTTAAACAAACTGCCGTCGTTTTATAAAATGTTGATACAAATATGGTTCAAATGCAATACGGTTAAACAAATAAAGAGTATAGAAAATCATAACAACCAAGTAATTTGGAACAATGAACACATTAGATACAATGGAAAGACGATTCACTTTAAGCTCTGGATAAAATCAGGAATCATTAAGATCAATCAATTATTTGGTAAAGATGGGAAAATGTTAGATGTAGTAAAGTTAAGAAATAAAATGCCACACAATGGTAGGCTATTGATGGAATATTTAGCTCTTATCAATGCAATTCCTAAAGATTGGAAATGTGTCAAACACCCTCATACAGAAGATAAGTGTATTTATTTAAGATGTACTGATAGAGATGTTAACATTGATAAGACAACAGTAAAAACCTTTAAAAAAGAACTGATGAAAAAAGTGTCTGTGATTCCAATATGCCAACATTTCTGGCAGAGAAAATATCCAAACTTCTCTTTTAATTGGAATAAAATATGGAATAATATTCCATCTACAACAAGAGAGGGCAGATTGATATCACTTAATTGGAAAATCACTAGTAATATCTACCCCACAAAAATTCTTCTGCATAAAATGAAAATAGAAAATAATGATGTATGTGATATATGTAATGAAAAGGATTATGTAGAACACTTCTTCTTTTTCTGTAAGAAGATACAACCAATATGGTTAGAAGCAAATGACATTATATCTTTAAAAGTATCAAAACATGTAGTTCTAACACATTTTGATGTACTCTTTGGGTTTCAGAAATGTACAGAAAAAACACAGAGAGATTTCATTACTAGTATAATTATGATAGCGAAATTGTCAATTAGTAAATTTAGATATGGGAATCATCCCAATCTGTTATTTCTTTTCAAATCAGAATTGAGGTTCAGAAAATTGATTGACATTTAAATAGCATCAATTTACATTGATCAGATGACTGTGCGTAACAATGAGATGTGTAACTTTGAAACTATATCATATTTTGAAGCTGCATATCATAGAAGATACAAGGAATAGTAAAAATATGTAATAGGTTTGTAATTTAAACTGAACATGTTTGATTTGATATACATGTATGTGATTGTGATAGAAAAGAGTGGAGATTTGTAATCATGAAGTATTTGTAACTGAAGAAAGAACGATTAATAAACTTAAAAGATAAAAAAGAAAAATACACTGAAGCAGGTGCACTAAAGACTAAAACACATTCAGAAGAATAAACTATGAATACATTCCTAAAACAAAAAGCGCCTTTTGTTCACACAACTTGCTTTACGTCGATGTAAGTTATGTGGCTGGATAAGTTTACACATCATCCCTACTAATTTTGAACAGCTGGTTTGGTTTTCAATCATGTTCCTCTTTAGTGTATGGCTTGAAGTGATAAAAACAATGTACATGTATCTATAATTTTGTACGTAAGGGTATGTAATCAAAGCATAGCTACCGGGCAGTACTACTGAATTTCAATGCTCAACAGAGGCTACATCTTGATAGACGTTCCGTACGGAATAAACCGTGCACTATTATAGTCGGTGTCAGAGAAGTTCTGCACTTTTTTCTGTGACAACTGCGTACAGCGTAAACACGGAAGGGCGTCTTTGAGCAGTGCAACGCGTCATGATATCTGTAATCTGATTGGCCGCGATGCGATCGTATCTATGGATCATGAATGTCCCCGCCCACACTCTCATTAACTAGATCGCATGCGTTGGCGGTTTTAAAAAGTGTCAAAGTTCTCTGCCGATGCGATGACTATATACGACAATACATTTTAATTGTTAATGAGCATGGGCACATCAGTTACGGTCTAGCAAGACATTGCCCAGATACATATTATTAATAGGAGCATGGTCACCGGGGGGCACAGTCTATGATTGATAGGAGTCATAAAAGGACCAGTTAGTTAGTTTTAATGTAATTAAATAATAATAAATGATGATAAATAAAAACTTAAATTTAAAAGCTTATTTTCACTGACTGATTTATCAAACAAAAACTTTGCTAATCAACTCCGCCTGATCGTCCTTAACTTATTATACACAATTCACATATCCCTCACGGTAGCTTTATGTCAAAATCCTTACATCGTTCTAATGAGATGAGTGGGCAGTTTTCAGGGAGGTCATTAGCTCATTGTCATTCATGCATTGTTGTCAATGTATGATACCCCTCGGTGATTTTGTTTTCATTTCACTACTGTGTCCTTTTTGAGAGCACCACACCAAATCAATGCGCAATTCGTGTAATCCTATAATAGTTCCGGAAAAGCACGGAGACTAGGCTTGTAAATGTGAGGTTTTCGGGCAATTTGTTTCTCCGGGGATGGTATGTTTGTATTGAAATGAACGAGTGGGACCTATCCGTTGCACCTACAATGATAAAATACGATATTTTTAATTTATCGACCTAAATAGTGCCCAGGGCGTAAGCACCTGCCTAAATGGTGAACAGGCATGCCAGAAAACGTGAAAAAGTGAGGGCGCTGTGTGCAGGTCCGTAGCGGAAAATTTAGCTTAATAACCCCTCATGAAACAAGGCTTAAATTAAAGTTGAGATGTTACTGAAAATGGTCATAGGTGACAAGTATGCAATAAATGTAACCGGAGGGTAGAAAAGGTGTCTTGAAATATGGCACTTTTACACGTATTTCAATGAGAAAGATATTTGGTGTGGTGCGCCCTTTAACGCACAATGGCCATTTTCAATAAAACCGAGTTTTGAAGTGGAAGGTGGGTTCAAATTGCTTAAACACGCCTTGAAAAACATTCAAAACACCATTTATATCAATGTCGGACGTTAATATCGAGAAGTTTACATGATTTTCTCGAGAAATAGCCAAGAAAATGGCTCTAAAGCTCCAAATTTAGAGTCAAATGGCTACGCGTCTGTTTTGCGATTTTATAGATAGAGGGTCACGTTACCCTTGGCTAGAAGTCCCCCACGTGCAAGAATACTCCCTCTTAGGTCTATATCAAGTAACTTGCATCTCAGTTAAAGAGTTAATTATCTCATTTTCAAGTTCAAAGCTTTATTTAGAGTTTATCACTCTCATGTAGGTCAACGTTTTGTCAAAATTCATATTCGGCCCCAGATTGGCTCAGAAAAGAGCAACAAATCGTTAAAATTGTACATTCAATGCTTAACACAATACCCTAGGGGTAATATCGTGACAAAAATGTAATTGTGAGTTTGCCTACTAGGTAATCATGATACTCTAAGTAAACAAATGGCTTTTAGAAGCTTTATTGTCCTACAAATACGGGGGTCTTTTACCCCCCCCCCCCCCTACATAATTTAACCATTAATGGCATACAGGTATCTCTGCAATGAATACGGCGTGATATAGTGATTATATGATTAAGTTATCATGTTTGTCGATAATTAAATGTGTCATGTATGCTATTAACATATATATTATACAATGTAAACAATGACAAATCAAAAAATACACGTTTTGGTCATGAAAGCAGACTTTAAATGTAACAATTTTGGGCAAAAAATGGCCAAAAAGTGAGAAAAATGGGGTATTTTGGGTATAGAGTAAAATCTATTTTGTGACATAATTCCAGTTAGGAGTAGAATTTGAATATTTTGAGTGACACTTTTTCATAATGCTATATGATGATTCCAAAAATGCAAAAAAAATAATTAAGATTTTTGTTAAAGAGAGCACCACACCAAATCAATGCGCAATTCGTGTAATCCTATAATAGTTCCGGAAAAGCACGGAGACTAGGCTTGTAAATGTGAGGTTTTCGGGCAATTTGTTTCTCCGGGGATGGTATGTTTGTATTGAAATGAACGAGTGGGACCTATCCGTTGCACCTACAATGATAAAATACGATATTTTTAATTTATCGACCTAAATAGTGCCCAGGGCGTAAGCACCTGCCTAAATGGTGAACAGGCATGCCAGAAAACGTGAAAAAGTGAGGGCGCTGTGTGCAGGTCCGTAGCGGAAAATTTAGCTTAATAACCCCTCATGAAACAAGGCTTAAATTAAAGTTGAGATGTTACTGAAAATGGTCATAGGTGACAAGTATGCAATAAATGTAACCGGAGGGTAGAAAAGGTGTCTTGAAATATGGCACTTTTACACGTATTTCAATGAGAAAGATATTTGGTGTGGTGCGCCCTTTAACGCACAATGGCCATTTTCAATAAAACCGAGTTTTGAAGTGGAAGGTGGGTTCAAATTGCTTAAACACGCCTTGAAAAACATTCAAAACACCATTTATATCAATGTCGGACGTTAATATCGAGAAGTTTACATGATTTTCTCGAGAAATAGCCAAGAAAATGGCTCTAAAGCTCCAAATTTAGAGTCAAATGGCTACGCGTCTGTTTTGCGATTTTATAGATAGAGGGTCACGTTACCCTTGGCTAGAAGTCCCCCACGTGCAAGAATACTCCCTCTTAGGTCTATATCAAGTAACTTGCATCTCAGTTAAAGAGTTAATTATCTCATTTTCAAGTTCAAAGCTTTATTTAGAGTTTATCACTCTCATGTAGGTCAACGTTTTGTCAAAATTCATATTCGGCCCCAGATTGGCTCAGAAAAGAGCAACAAATCGTTAAAATTGTACATTCAATGCTTAACACAATACCCTAGGGGTAATATCGTGACAAAAATGTAATTGTGAGTTTGCCTACTAGGTAATCATGATACTCTAAGTAAACAAATGGCTTTTAGAAGCTTTATTGTCCTACAAATACGGGGGTCTTTTACCCCCCCCCCCCCCTACATAATTTAACCATTAATGGCATACAGGTATCTCTGCAATGAATACGGCGTGATATAGTGATTATATGATTAAGTTATCATGTTTGTCGATAATTAAATGTGTCATGTATGCTATTAACATATATATTATACAATGTAAACAATGACAAATCAAAAAATACACGTTTTGGTCATGAAAGCAGACTTTAAATGTAACAATTTTGGGCAAAAAATGGCCAAAAAGTGAGAAAAATGGGGTATTTTGGGTATAGAGTAAAATCTATTTTGTGACATAATTCCAGTTAGGAGTAGAATTTGAATATTTTGAGTGACACTTTTTCATAATGCTATATGATGATTCCAAAAATGCAAAAAAAATAATTAAGATTTTTGTTAAAGAGAGCACCACACCAAATCAATGCGCAATTCGTGTAATCCTATAATAGTTCCGGAAAAGCACGGAGACTAGGCTTGTAAATGTGAGGTTTTCGGGCAATTTGTTTCTCCGGGGATGGTATGTTTGTATTGAAATGAACGAGTGGGACCTATCCGTTGCACCTACAATGATAAAATACGATATTTTTAATTTATCGACCTAAATAGTGCCCAGGGCGTAAGCACCTGCCTAAATGGTGAACAGGCATGCCAGAAAACGTGAAAAAGTGAGGGCGCTGTGTGCAGGTCCGTAGCGGAAAATTTAGCTTAATAACCCCTCATGAAACAAGGCTTAAATTAAAGTTGAGATGTTACTGAAAATGGTCATAGGTGACAAGTATGCAATAAATGTAACCGGAGGGTAGAAAAGGTGTCTTGAAATATGGCACTTTTACACGTATTTCAATGAGAAAGATATTTGGTGTGGTGCGCCCTTTAACGCACAATGGCCATTTTCAATAAAACCGAGTTTTGAAGTGGAAGGTGGGTTCAAATTGCTTAAACACGCCTTGAAAAACATTCAAAACACCATTTATATCAATGTCGGACGTTAATATCGAGAAGTTTACATGATTTTCTCGAGAAATAGCCAAGAAAATGGCTCTAAAGCTCCAAATTTAGAGTCAAATGGCTACGCGTCTGTTTTGCGATTTTATAGATAGAGGGTCACGTTACCCTTGGCTAGAAGTCCCCCACGTGCAAGAATACTCCCTCTTAGGTCTATATCAAGTAACTTGCATCTCAGTTAAAGAGTTAATTATCTCATTTTCAAGTTCAAAGCTTTATTTAGAGTTTATCACTCTCATGTAGGTCAACGTTTTGTCAAAATTCATATTCGGCCCCAGATTGGCTCAGAAAAGAGCAACAAATCGTTAAAATTGTACATTCAATGCTTAACACAATACCCTAGGGGTAATATCGTGACAAAAATGTAATTGTGAGTTTGCCTACTAGGTAATCATGATACTCTAAGTAAACAAATGGCTTTTAGAAGCTTTATTGTCCTACAAATACGGGGGTCTTTTACCCCCCCCCCCCCCTACATAATTTAACCATTAATGGCATACAGGTATCTCTGCAATGAATACGGCGTGATATAGTGATTATATGATTAAGTTATCATGTTTGTCGATAATTAAATGTGTCATGTATGCTATTAACATATATATTATACAATGTAAACAATGACAAATCAAAAAATACACGTTTTGGTCATGAAAGCAGACTTTAAATGTAACAATTTTGGGCAAAAAATGGCCAAAAAGTGAGAAAAATGGGGTATTTTGGGTATAGAGTAAAATCTATTTTGTGACATAATTCCAGTTAGGAGTAGAATTTGAATATTTTGAGTGACACTTTTTCATAATGCTATATGATGATTCCAAAAATGCAAAAAAAATAATTAAGATTTTTGTTAAAGAGAGCACCACACCAAATCAATGCGCAATTCGTGTAATCCTATAATAGTTCCGGAAAAGCACGGAGACTAGGCTTGTAAATGTGAGGTTTTCGGGCAATTTGTTTCTCCGGGGATGGTATGTTTGTATTGAAATGAACGAGTGGGACCTATCCGTTGCACCTACAATGATAAAATACGATATTTTTAATTTATCGACCTAAATAGTGCCCAGGGCGTAAGCACCTGCCTAAATGGTGAACAGGCATGCCAGAAAACGTGAAAAAGTGAGGGCGCTGTGTGCAGGTCCGTAGCGGAAAATTTAGCTTAATAACCCCTCATGAAACAAGGCTTAAATTAAAGTTGAGATGTTACTGAAAATGGTCATAGGTGACAAGTATGCAATAAATGTAACCGGAGGGTAGAAAAGGTGTCTTGAAATATGGCACTTTTACACGTATTTCAATGAGAAAGATATTTGGTGTGGTGCGCCCTTTAACGCACAATGGCCATTTTCAATAAAACCGAGTTTTGAAGTGGAAGGTGGGTTCAAATTGCTTAAACACGCCTTGAAAAACATTCAAAACACCATTTATATCAATGTCGGACGTTAATATCGAGAAGTTTACATGATTTTCTCGAGAAATAGCCAAGAAAATGGCTCTAAAGCTCCAAATTTAGAGTCAAATGGCTACGCGTCTGTTTTGCGATTTTATAGATAGAGGGTCACGTTACCCTTGGCTAGAAGTCCCCCACGTGCAAGAATACTCCCTCTTAGGTCTATATCAAGTAACTTGCATCTCAGTTAAAGAGTTAATTATCTCATTTTCAAGTTCAAAGCTTTATTTAGAGTTTATCACTCTCATGTAGGTCAACGTTTTGTCAAAATTCATATTCGGCCCCAGATTGGCTCAGAAAAGAGCAACAAATCGTTAAAATTGTACATTCAATGCTTAACACAATACCCTAGGGGTAATATCGTGACAAAAATGTAATTGTGAGTTTGCCTACTAGGTAATCATGATACTCTAAGTAAACAAATGGCTTTTAGAAGCTTTATTGTCCTACAAATACGGGGGTCTTTTACCCCCCCCCCCCCCTACATAATTTAACCATTAATGGCATACAGGTATCTCTGCAATGAATACGGCGTGATATAGTGATTATATGATTAAGTTATCATGTTTGTCGATAATTAAATGTGTCATGTATGCTATTAACATATATATTATACAATGTAAACAATGACAAATCAAAAAATACACGTTTTGGTCATGAAAGCAGACTTTAAATGTAACAATTTTGGGCAAAAAATGGCCAAAAAGTGAGAAAAATGGGGTATTTTGGGTATAGAGTAAAATCTATTTTGTGACATAATTCCAGTTAGGAGTAGAATTTGAATATTTTGAGTGACACTTTTTCATAATGCTATATGATGATTCCAAAAATGCAAAAAAAATAATTAAGATTTTTGTTAAAGAGAGCACCACACCAAATCAATGCGCAATTCGTGTAATCCTATAATAGTTCCGGAAAAGCACGGAGACTAGGCTTGTAAATGTGAGGTTTTCGGGCAATTTGTTTCTCCGGGGATGGTATGTTTGTATTGAAATGAACGAGTGGGACCTATCCGTTGCACCTACAATGATAAAATACGATATTTTTAATTTATCGACCTAAATAGTGCCCAGGGCGTAAGCACCTGCCTAAATGGTGAACAGGCATGCCAGAAAACGTGAAAAAGTGAGGGCGCTGTGTGCAGGTCCGTAGCGGAAAATTTAGCTTAATAACCCCTCATGAAACAAGGCTTAAATTAAAGTTGAGATGTTACTGAAAATGGTCATAGGTGACAAGTATGCAATAAATGTAACCGGAGGGTAGAAAAGGTGTCTTGAAATATGGCACTTTTACACGTATTTCAATGAGAAAGATATTTGGTGTGGTGCGCCCTTTAACGCACAATGGCCATTTTCAATAAAACCGAGTTTTGAAGTGGAAGGTGGGTTCAAATTGCTTAAACACGCCTTGAAAAACATTCAAAACACCATTTATATCAATGTCGGACGTTAATATCGAGAAGTTTACATGATTTTCTCGAGAAATAGCCAAGAAAATGGCTCTAAAGCTCCAAATTTAGAGTCAAATGGCTACGCGTCTGTTTTGCGATTTTATAGATAGAGGGTCACGTTACCCTTGGCTAGAAGTCCCCCACGTGCAAGAATACTCCCTCTTAGGTCTATATCAAGTAACTTGCATCTCAGTTAAAGAGTTAATTATCTCATTTTCAAGTTCAAAGCTTTATTTAGAGTTTATCACTCTCATGTAGGTCAACGTTTTGTCAAAATTCATATTCGGCCCCAGATTGGCTCAGAAAAGAGCAACAAATCGTTAAAATTGTACATTCAATGCTTAACACAATACCCTAGGGGTAATATCGTGACAAAAATGTAATTGTGAGTTTGCCTACTAGGTAATCATGATACTCTAAGTAAACAAATGGCTTTTAGAAGCTTTATTGTCCTACAAATACGGGGGTCTTTTACCCCCCCCCCCCCCTACATAATTTAACCATTAATGGCATACAGGTATCTCTGCAATGAATACGGCGTGATATAGTGATTATATGATTAAGTTATCATGTTTGTCGATAATTAAATGTGTCATGTATGCTATTAACATATATATTATACAATGTAAACAATGACAAATCAAAAAATACACGTTTTGGTCATGAAAGCAGACTTTAAATGTAACAATTTTGGGCAAAAAATGGCCAAAAAGTGAGAAAAATGGGGTATTTTGGGTATAGAGTAAAATCTATTTTGTGACATAATTCCAGTTAGGAGTAGAATTTGAATATTTTGAGTGACACTTTTTCATAATGCTATATGATGATTCCAAAAATGCAAAAAAAATAATTAAGATTTTTGTTAAAGAGAGCACCACACCAAATCAATGCGCAATTCGTGTAATCCTATAATAGTTCCGGAAAAGCACGGAGACTAGGCTTGTAAATGTGAGGTTTTCGGGCAATTTGTTTCTCCGGGGATGGTATGTTTGTATTGAAATGAACGAGTGGGACCTATCCGTTGCACCTACAATGATAAAATACGATATTTTTAATTTATCGACCTAAATAGTGCCCAGGGCGTAAGCACCTGCCTAAATGGTGAACAGGCATGCCAGAAAACGTGAAAAAGTGAGGGCGCTGTGTGCAGGTCCGTAGCGGAAAATTTAGCTTAATAACCCCTCATGAAACAAGGCTTAAATTAAAGTTGAGATGTTACTGAAAATGGTCATAGGTGACAAGTATGCAATAAATGTAACCGGAGGGTAGAAAAGGTGTCTTGAAATATGGCACTTTTACACGTATTTCAATGAGAAAGATATTTGGTGTGGTGCGCCCTTTAACGCACAATGGCCATTTTCAATAAAACCGAGTTTTGAAGTGGAAGGTGGGTTCAAATTGCTTAAACACGCCTTGAAAAACATTCAAAACACCATTTATATCAATGTCGGACGTTAATATCGAGAAGTTTACATGATTTTCTCGAGAAATAGCCAAGAAAATGGCTCTAAAGCTCCAAATTTAGAGTCAAATGGCTACGCGTCTGTTTTGCGATTTTATAGATAGAGGGTCACGTTACCCTTGGCTAGAAGTCCCCCACGTGCAAGAATACTCCCTCTTAGGTCTATATCAAGTAACTTGCATCTCAGTTAAAGAGTTAATTATCTCATTTTCAAGTTCAAAGCTTTATTTAGAGTTTATCACTCTCATGTAGGTCAACGTTTTGTCAAAATTCATATTCGGCCCCAGATTGGCTCAGAAAAGAGCAACAAATCGTTAAAATTGTACATTCAATGCTTAACACAATACCCTAGGGGTAATATCGTGACAAAAATGTAATTGTGAGTTTGCCTACTAGGTAATCATGATACTCTAAGTAAACAAATGGCTTTTAGAAGCTTTATTGTCCTACAAATACGGGGGTCTTTTACCCCCCCCCCCCCCTACATAATTTAACCATTAATGGCATACAGGTATCTCTGCAATGAATACGGCGTGATATAGTGATTATATGATTAAGTTATCATGTTTGTCGATAATTAAATGTGTCATGTATGCTATTAACATATATATTATACAATGTAAACAATGACAAATCAAAAAATACACGTTTTGGTCATGAAAGCAGACTTTAAATGTAACAATTTTGGGCAAAAAATGGCCAAAAAGTGAGAAAAATGGGGTATTTTGGGTATAGAGTAAAATCTATTTTGTGACATAATTCCAGTTAGGAGTAGAATTTGAATATTTTGAGTGACACTTTTTCATAATGCTATATGATGATTCCAAAAATGCAAAAAAAATAATTAAGATTTTTGTTAAAGAGAGCACCACACCAAATCAATGCGCAATTCGTGTAATCCTATAATAGTTCCGGAAAAGCACGGAGACTAGGCTTGTAAATGTGAGGTTTTCGGGCAATTTGTTTCTCCGGGGATGGTATGTTTGTATTGAAATGAACGAGTGGGACCTATCCGTTGCACCTACAATGATAAAATACGATATTTTTAATTTATCGACCTAAATAGTGCCCAGGGCGTAAGCACCTGCCTAAATGGTGAACAGGCATGCCAGAAAACGTGAAAAAGTGAGGGCGCTGTGTGCAGGTCCGTAGCGGAAAATTTAGCTTAATAACCCCTCATGAAACAAGGCTTAAATTAAAGTTGAGATGTTACTGAAAATGGTCATAGGTGACAAGTATGCAATAAATGTAACCGGAGGGTAGAAAAGGTGTCTTGAAATATGGCACTTTTACACGTATTTCAATGAGAAAGATATTTGGTGTGGTGCGCCCTTTAACGCACAATGGCCATTTTCAATAAAACCGAGTTTTGAAGTGGAAGGTGGGTTCAAATTGCTTAAACACGCCTTGAAAAACATTCAAAACACCATTTATATCAATGTCGGACGTTAATATCGAGAAGTTTACATGATTTTCTCGAGAAATAGCCAAGAAAATGGCTCTAAAGCTCCAAATTTAGAGTCAAATGGCTACGCGTCTGTTTTGCGATTTTATAGATAGAGGGTCACGTTACCCTTGGCTAGAAGTCCCCCACGTGCAAGAATACTCCCTCTTAGGTCTATATCAAGTAACTTGCATCTCAGTTAAAGAGTTAATTATCTCATTTTCAAGTTCAAAGCTTTATTTAGAGTTTATCACTCTCATGTAGGTCAACGTTTTGTCAAAATTCATATTCGGCCCCAGATTGGCTCAGAAAAGAGCAACAAATCGTTAAAATTGTACATTCAATGCTTAACACAATACCCTAGGGGTAATATCGTGACAAAAATGTAATTGTGAGTTTGCCTACTAGGTAATCATGATACTCTAAGTAAACAAATGGCTTTTAGAAGCTTTATTGTCCTACAAATACGGGGGTCTTTTACCCCCCCCCCCCCCTACATAATTTAACCATTAATGGCATACAGGTATCTCTGCAATGAATACGGCGTGATATAGTGATTATATGATTAAGTTATCATGTTTGTCGATAATTAAATGTGTCATGTATGCTATTAACATATATATTATACAATGTAAACAATGACAAATCAAAAAATACACGTTTTGGTCATGAAAGCAGACTTTAAATGTAACAATTTTGGGCAAAAAATGGCCAAAAAGTGAGAAAAATGGGGTATTTTGGGTATAGAGTAAAATCTATTTTGTGACATAATTCCAGTTAGGAGTAGAATTTGAATATTTTGAGTGACACTTTTTCATAATGCTATATGATGATTCCAAAAATGCAAAAAAAATAATTAAGATTTTTGTTAAAGAGAGCACCACACCAAATCAATGCGCAATTCGTGTAATCCTATAATAGTTCCGGAAAAGCACGGAGACTAGGCTTGTAAATGTGAGGTTTTCGGGCAATTTGTTTCTCCGGGGATGGTATGTTTGTATTGAAATGAACGAGTGGGACCTATCCGTTGCACCTACAATGATAAAATACGATATTTTTAATTTATCGACCTAAATAGTGCCCAGGGCGTAAGCACCTGCCTAAATGGTGAACAGGCATGCCAGAAAACGTGAAAAAGTGAGGGCGCTGTGTGCAGGTCCGTAGCGGAAAATTTAGCTTAATAACCCCTCATGAAACAAGGCTTAAATTAAAGTTGAGATGTTACTGAAAATGGTCATAGGTGACAAGTATGCAATAAATGTAACCGGAGGGTAGAAAAGGTGTCTTGAAATATGGCACTTTTACACGTATTTCAATGAGAAAGATATTTGGTGTGGTGCGCCCTTTAACGCACAATGGCCATTTTCAATAAAACCGAGTTTTGAAGTGGAAGGTGGGTTCAAATTGCTTAAACACGCCTTGAAAAACATTCAAAACACCATTTATATCAATGTCGGACGTTAATATCGAGAAGTTTACATGATTTTCTCGAGAAATAGCCAAGAAAATGGCTCTAAAGCTCCAAATTTAGAGTCAAATGGCTACGCGTCTGTTTTGCGATTTTATAGATAGAGGGTCACGTTACCCTTGGCTAGAAGTCCCCCACGTGCAAGAATACTCCCTCTTAGGTCTATATCAAGTAACTTGCATCTCAGTTAAAGAGTTAATTATCTCATTTTCAAGTTCAAAGCTTTATTTAGAGTTTATCACTCTCATGTAGGTCAACGTTTTGTCAAAATTCATATTCGGCCCCAGATTGGCTCAGAAAAGAGCAACAAATCGTTAAAATTGTACATTCAATGCTTAACACAATACCCTAGGGGTAATATCGTGACAAAAATGTAATTGTGAGTTTGCCTACTAGGTAATCATGATACTCTAAGTAAACAAATGGCTTTTAGAAGCTTTATTGTCCTACAAATACGGGGGTCTTTTACCCCCCCCCCCCCCTACATAATTTAACCATTAATGGCATACAGGTATCTCTGCAATGAATACGGCGTGATATAGTGATTATATGATTAAGTTATCATGTTTGTCGATAATTAAATGTGTCATGTATGCTATTAACATATATATTATACAATGTAAACAATGACAAATCAAAAAATACACGTTTTGGTCATGAAAGCAGACTTTAAATGTAACAATTTTGGGCAAAAAATGGCCAAAAAGTGAGAAAAATGGGGTATTTTGGGTATAGAGTAAAATCTATTTTGTGACATAATTCCAGTTAGGAGTAGAATTTGAATATTTTGAGTGACACTTTTTCATAATGCTATATGATGATTCCAAAAATGCAAAAAAAATAATTAAGATTTTTGTTAAAGAGAGCACCACACCAAATCAATGCGCAATTCGTGTAATCCTATAATAGTTCCGGAAAAGCACGGAGACTAGGCTTGTAAATGTGAGGTTTTCGGGCAATTTGTTTCTCCGGGGATGGTATGTTTGTATTGAAATGAACGAGTGGGACCTATCCGTTGCACCTACAATGATAAAATACGATATTTTTAATTTATCGACCTAAATAGTGCCCAGGGCGTAAGCACCTGCCTAAATGGTGAACAGGCATGCCAGAAAACGTGAAAAAGTGAGGGCGCTGTGTGCAGGTCCGTAGCGGAAAATTTAGCTTAATAACCCCTCATGAAACAAGGCTTAAATTAAAGTTGAGATGTTACTGAAAATGGTCATAGGTGACAAGTATGCAATAAATGTAACCGGAGGGTAGAAAAGGTGTCTTGAAATATGGCACTTTTACACGTATTTCAATGAGAAAGATATTTGGTGTGGTGCGCCCTTTAACGCACAATGGCCATTTTCAATAAAACCGAGTTTTGAAGTGGAAGGTGGGTTCAAATTGCTTAAACACGCCTTGAAAAACATTCAAAACACCATTTATATCAATGTCGGACGTTAATATCGAGAAGTTTACATGATTTTCTCGAGAAATAGCCAAGAAAATGGCTCTAAAGCTCCAAATTTAGAGTCAAATGGCTACGCGTCTGTTTTGCGATTTTATAGATAGAGGGTCACGTTACCCTTGGCTAGAAGTCCCCCACGTGCAAGAATACTCCCTCTTAGGTCTATATCAAGTAACTTGCATCTCAGTTAAAGAGTTAATTATCTCATTTTCAAGTTCAAAGCTTTATTTAGAGTTTATCACTCTCATGTAGGTCAACGTTTTGTCAAAATTCATATTCGGCCCCAGATTGGCTCAGAAAAGAGCAACAAATCGTTAAAATTGTACATTCAATGCTTAACACAATACCCTAGGGGTAATATCGTGACAAAAATGTAATTGTGAGTTTGCCTACTAGGTAATCATGATACTCTAAGTAAACAAATGGCTTTTAGAAGCTTTATTGTCCTACAAATACGGGGGTCTTTTACCCCCCCCCCCCCCTACATAATTTAACCATTAATGGCATACAGGTATCTCTGCAATGAATACGGCGTGATATAGTGATTATATGATTAAGTTATCATGTTTGTCGATAATTAAATGTGTCATGTATGCTATTAACATATATATTATACAATGTAAACAATGACAAATCAAAAAATACACGTTTTGGTCATGAAAGCAGACTTTAAATGTAACAATTTTGGGCAAAAAATGGCCAAAAAGTGAGAAAAATGGGGTATTTTGGGTATAGAGTAAAATCTATTTTGTGACATAATTCCAGTTAGGAGTAGAATTTGAATATTTTGAGTGACACTTTTTCATAATGCTATATGATGATTCCAAAAATGCAAAAAAAATAATTAAGATTTTTGTTAAAGAGAGCACCACACCAAATCAATGCGCAATTCGTGTAATCCTATAATAGTTCCGGAAAAGCACGGAGACTAGGCTTGTAAATGTGAGGTTTTCGGGCAATTTGTTTCTCCGGGGATGGTATGTTTGTATTGAAATGAACGAGTGGGACCTATCCGTTGCACCTACAATGATAAAATACGATATTTTTAATTTATCGACCTAAATAGTGCCCAGGGCGTAAGCACCTGCCTAAATGGTGAACAGGCATGCCAGAAAACGTGAAAAAGTGAGGGCGCTGTGTGCAGGTCCGTAGCGGAAAATTTAGCTTAATAACCCCTCATGAAACAAGGCTTAAATTAAAGTTGAGATGTTACTGAAAATGGTCATAGGTGACAAGTATGCAATAAATGTAACCGGAGGGTAGAAAAGGTGTCTTGAAATATGGCACTTTTACACGTATTTCAATGAGAAAGATATTTGGTGTGGTGCGCCCTTTAACGCACAATGGCCATTTTCAATAAAACCGAGTTTTGAAGTGGAAGGTGGGTTCAAATTGCTTAAACACGCCTTGAAAAACATTCAAAACACCATTTATATCAATGTCGGACGTTAATATCGAGAAGTTTACATGATTTTCTCGAGAAATAGCCAAGAAAATGGCTCTAAAGCTCCAAATTTAGAGTCAAATGGCTACGCGTCTGTTTTGCGATTTTATAGATAGAGGGTCACGTTACCCTTGGCTAGAAGTCCCCCACGTGCAAGAATACTCCCTCTTAGGTCTATATCAAGTAACTTGCATCTCAGTTAAAGAGTTAATTATCTCATTTTCAAGTTCAAAGCTTTATTTAGAGTTTATCACTCTCATGTAGGTCAACGTTTTGTCAAAATTCATATTCGGCCCCAGATTGGCTCAGAAAAGAGCAACAAATCGTTAAAATTGTACATTCAATGCTTAACACAATACCCTAGGGGTAATATCGTGACAAAAATGTAATTGTGAGTTTGCCTACTAGGTAATCATGATACTCTAAGTAAACAAATGGCTTTTAGAAGCTTTATTGTCCTACAAATACGGGGGTCTTTTACCCCCCCCCCCCCCTACATAATTTAACCATTAATGGCATACAGGTATCTCTGCAATGAATACGGCGTGATATAGTGATTATATGATTAAGTTATCATGTTTGTCGATAATTAAATGTGTCATGTATGCTATTAACATATATATTATACAATGTAAACAATGACAAATCAAAAAATACACGTTTTGGTCATGAAAGCAGACTTTAAATGTAACAATTTTGGGCAAAAAATGGCCAAAAAGTGAGAAAAATGGGGTATTTTGGGTATAGAGTAAAATCTATTTTGTGACATAATTCCAGTTAGGAGTAGAATTTGAATATTTTGAGTGACACTTTTTCATAATGCTATATGATGATTCCAAAAATGCAAAAAAAATAATTAAGATTTTTGTTAAAGAGAGCACCACACCAAATCAATGCGCAATTCGTGTAATCCTATAATAGTTCCGGAAAAGCACGGAGACTAGGCTTGTAAATGTGAGGTTTTCGGGCAATTTGTTTCTCCGGGGATGGTATGTTTGTATTGAAATGAACGAGTGGGACCTATCCGTTGCACCTACAATGATAAAATACGATATTTTTAATTTATCGACCTAAATAGTGCCCAGGGCGTAAGCACCTGCCTAAATGGTGAACAGGCATGCCAGAAAACGTGAAAAAGTGAGGGCGCTGTGTGCAGGTCCGTAGCGGAAAATTTAGCTTAATAACCCCTCATGAAACAAGGCTTAAATTAAAGTTGAGATGTTACTGAAAATGGTCATAGGTGACAAGTATGCAATAAATGTAACCGGAGGGTAGAAAAGGTGTCTTGAAATATGGCACTTTTACACGTATTTCAATGAGAAAGATATTTGGTGTGGTGCGCCCTTTAACGCACAATGGCCATTTTCAATAAAACCGAGTTTTGAAGTGGAAGGTGGGTTCAAATTGCTTAAACACGCCTTGAAAAACATTCAAAACACCATTTATATCAATGTCGGACGTTAATATCGAGAAGTTTACATGATTTTCTCGAGAAATAGCCAAGAAAATGGCTCTAAAGCTCCAAATTTAGAGTCAAATGGCTACGCGTCTGTTTTGCGATTTTATAGATAGAGGGTCACGTTACCCTTGGCTAGAAGTCCCCCACGTGCAAGAATACTCCCTCTTAGGTCTATATCAAGTAACTTGCATCTCAGTTAAAGAGTTAATTATCTCATTTTCAAGTTCAAAGCTTTATTTAGAGTTTATCACTCTCATGTAGGTCAACGTTTTGTCAAAATTCATATTCGGCCCCAGATTGGCTCAGAAAAGAGCAACAAATCGTTAAAATTGTACATTCAATGCTTAACACAATACCCTAGGGGTAATATCGTGACAAAAATGTAATTGTGAGTTTGCCTACTAGGTAATCATGATACTCTAAGTAAACAAATGGCTTTTAGAAGCTTTATTGTCCTACAAATACGGGGGTCTTTTACCCCCCCCCCCCCCTACATAATTTAACCATTAATGGCATACAGGTATCTCTGCAATGAATACGGCGTGATATAGTGATTATATGATTAAGTTATCATGTTTGTCGATAATTAAATGTGTCATGTATGCTATTAACATATATATTATACAATGTAAACAATGACAAATCAAAAAATACACGTTTTGGTCATGAAAGCAGACTTTAAATGTAACAATTTTGGGCAAAAAATGGCCAAAAAGTGAGAAAAATGGGGTATTTTGGGTATAGAGTAAAATCTATTTTGTGACATAATTCCAGTTAGGAGTAGAATTTGAATATTTTGAGTGACACTTTTTCATAATGCTATATGATGATTCCAAAAATGCAAAAAAAATAATTAAGATTTTTGTTAAAGAGAGCACCACACCAAATCAATGCGCAATTCGTGTAATCCTATAATAGTTCCGGAAAAGCACGGAGACTAGGCTTGTAAATGTGAGGTTTTCGGGCAATTTGTTTCTCCGGGGATGGTATGTTTGTATTGAAATGAACGAGTGGGACCTATCCGTTGCACCTACAATGATAAAATACGATATTTTTAATTTATCGACCTAAATAGTGCCCAGGGCGTAAGCACCTGCCTAAATGGTGAACAGGCATGCCAGAAAACGTGAAAAAGTGAGGGCGCTGTGTGCAGGTCCGTAGCGGAAAATTTAGCTTAATAACCCCTCATGAAACAAGGCTTAAATTAAAGTTGAGATGTTACTGAAAATGGTCATAGGTGACAAGTATGCAATAAATGTAACCGGAGGGTAGAAAAGGTGTCTTGAAATATGGCACTTTTACACGTATTTCAATGAGAAAGATATTTGGTGTGGTGCGCCCTTTAACGCACAATGGCCATTTTCAATAAAACCGAGTTTTGAAGTGGAAGGTGGGTTCAAATTGCTTAAACACGCCTTGAAAAACATTCAAAACACCATTTATATCAATGTCGGACGTTAATATCGAGAAGTTTACATGATTTTCTCGAGAAATAGCCAAGAAAATGGCTCTAAAGCTCCAAATTTAGAGTCAAATGGCTACGCGTCTGTTTTGCGATTTTATAGATAGAGGGTCACGTTACCCTTGGCTAGAAGTCCCCCACGTGCAAGAATACTCCCTCTTAGGTCTATATCAAGTAACTTGCATCTCAGTTAAAGAGTTAATTATCTCATTTTCAAGTTCAAAGCTTTATTTAGAGTTTATCACTCTCATGTAGGTCAACGTTTTGTCAAAATTCATATTCGGCCCCAGATTGGCTCAGAAAAGAGCAACAAATCGTTAAAATTGTACATTCAATGCTTAACACAATACCCTAGGGGTAATATCGTGACAAAAATGTAATTGTGAGTTTGCCTACTAGGTAATCATGATACTCTAAGTAAACAAATGGCTTTTAGAAGCTTTATTGTCCTACAAATACGGGGGTCTTTTACCCCCCCCCCCCCCTACATAATTTAACCATTAATGGCATACAGGTATCTCTGCAATGAATACGGCGTGATATAGTGATTATATGATTAAGTTATCATGTTTGTCGATAATTAAATGTGTCATGTATGCTATTAACATATATATTATACAATGTAAACAATGACAAATCAAAAAATACACGTTTTGGTCATGAAAGCAGACTTTAAATGTAACAATTTTGGGCAAAAAATGGCCAAAAAGTGAGAAAAATGGGGTATTTTGGGTATAGAGTAAAATCTATTTTGTGACATAATTCCAGTTAGGAGTAGAATTTGAATATTTTGAGTGACACTTTTTCATAATGCTATATGATGATTCCAAAAATGCAAAAAAAATAATTAAGATTTTTGTTAAAGAGAGCACCACACCAAATCAATGCGCAATTCGTGTAATCCTATAATAGTTCCGGAAAAGCACGGAGACTAGGCTTGTAAATGTGAGGTTTTCGGGCAATTTGTTTCTCCGGGGATGGTATGTTTGTATTGAAATGAACGAGTGGGACCTATCCGTTGCACCTACAATGATAAAATACGATATTTTTAATTTATCGACCTAAATAGTGCCCAGGGCGTAAGCACCTGCCTAAATGGTGAACAGGCATGCCAGAAAACGTGAAAAAGTGAGGGCGCTGTGTGCAGGTCCGTAGCGGAAAATTTAGCTTAATAACCCCTCATGAAACAAGGCTTAAATTAAAGTTGAGATGTTACTGAAAATGGTCATAGGTGACAAGTATGCAATAAATGTAACCGGAGGGTAGAAAAGGTGTCTTGAAATATGGCACTTTTACACGTATTTCAATGAGAAAGATATTTGGTGTGGTGCGCCCTTTAACGCACAATGGCCATTTTCAATAAAACCGAGTTTTGAAGTGGAAGGTGGGTTCAAATTGCTTAAACACGCCTTGAAAAACATTCAAAACACCATTTATATCAATGTCGGACGTTAATATCGAGAAGTTTACATGATTTTCTCGAGAAATAGCCAAGAAAATGGCTCTAAAGCTCCAAATTTAGAGTCAAATGGCTACGCGTCTGTTTTGCGATTTTATAGATAGAGGGTCACGTTACCCTTGGCTAGAAGTCCCCCACGTGCAAGAATACTCCCTCTTAGGTCTATATCAAGTAACTTGCATCTCAGTTAAAGAGTTAATTATCTCATTTTCAAGTTCAAAGCTTTATTTAGAGTTTATCACTCTCATGTAGGTCAACGTTTTGTCAAAATTCATATTCGGCCCCAGATTGGCTCAGAAAAGAGCAACAAATCGTTAAAATTGTACATTCAATGCTTAACACAATACCCTAGGGGTAATATCGTGACAAAAATGTAATTGTGAGTTTGCCTACTAGGTAATCATGATACTCTAAGTAAACAAATGGCTTTTAGAAGCTTTATTGTCCTACAAATACGGGGGTCTTTTACCCCCCCCCCCCCCTACATAATTTAACCATTAATGGCATACAGGTATCTCTGCAATGAATACGGCGTGATATAGTGATTATATGATTAAGTTATCATGTTTGTCGATAATTAAATGTGTCATGTATGCTATTAACATATATATTATACAATGTAAACAATGACAAATCAAAAAATACACGTTTTGGTCATGAAAGCAGACTTTAAATGTAACAATTTTGGGCAAAAAATGGCCAAAAAGTGAGAAAAATGGGGTATTTTGGGTATAGAGTAAAATCTATTTTGTGACATAATTCCAGTTAGGAGTAGAATTTGAATATTTTGAGTGACACTTTTTCATAATGCTATATGATGATTCCAAAAATGCAAAAAAAATAATTAAGATTTTTGTTAAAGAGAGCACCACACCAAATCAATGCGCAATTCGTGTAATCCTATAATAGTTCCGGAAAAGCACGGAGACTAGGCTTGTAAATGTGAGGTTTTCGGGCAATTTGTTTCTCCGGGGATGGTATGTTTGTATTGAAATGAACGAGTGGGACCTATCCGTTGCACCTACAATGATAAAATACGATATTTTTAATTTATCGACCTAAATAGTGCCCAGGGCGTAAGCACCTGCCTAAATGGTGAACAGGCATGCCAGAAAACGTGAAAAAGTGAGGGCGCTGTGTGCAGGTCCGTAGCGGAAAATTTAGCTTAATAACCCCTCATGAAACAAGGCTTAAATTAAAGTTGAGATGTTACTGAAAATGGTCATAGGTGACAAGTATGCAATAAATGTAACCGGAGGGTAGAAAAGGTGTCTTGAAATATGGCACTTTTACACGTATTTCAATGAGAAAGATATTTGGTGTGGTGCGCCCTTTAACGCACAATGGCCATTTTCAATAAAACCGAGTTTTGAAGTGGAAGGTGGGTTCAAATTGCTTAAACACGCCTTGAAAAACATTCAAAACACCATTTATATCAATGTCGGACGTTAATATCGAGAAGTTTACATGATTTTCTCGAGAAATAGCCAAGAAAATGGCTCTAAAGCTCCAAATTTAGAGTCAAATGGCTACGCGTCTGTTTTGCGATTTTATAGATAGAGGGTCACGTTACCCTTGGCTAGAAGTCCCCCACGTGCAAGAATACTCCCTCTTAGGTCTATATCAAGTAACTTGCATCTCAGTTAAAGAGTTAATTATCTCATTTTCAAGTTCAAAGCTTTATTTAGAGTTTATCACTCTCATGTAGGTCAACGTTTTGTCAAAATTCATATTCGGCCCCAGATTGGCTCAGAAAAGAGCAACAAATCGTTAAAATTGTACATTCAATGCTTAACACAATACCCTAGGGGTAATATCGTGACAAAAATGTAATTGTGAGTTTGCCTACTAGGTAATCATGATACTCTAAGTAAACAAATGGCTTTTAGAAGCTTTATTGTCCTACAAATACGGGGGTCTTTTACCCCCCCCCCCCCCTACATAATTTAACCATTAATGGCATACAGGTATCTCTGCAATGAATACGGCGTGATATAGTGATTATATGATTAAGTTATCATGTTTGTCGATAATTAAATGTGTCATGTATGCTATTAACATATATATTATACAATGTAAACAATGACAAATCAAAAAATACACGTTTTGGTCATGAAAGCAGACTTTAAATGTAACAATTTTGGGCAAAAAATGGCCAAAAAGTGAGAAAAATGGGGTATTTTGGGTATAGAGTAAAATCTATTTTGTGACATAATTCCAGTTAGGAGTAGAATTTGAATATTTTGAGTGACACTTTTTCATAATGCTATATGATGATTCCAAAAATGCAAAAAAAATAATTAAGATTTTTGTTAAAGAGAGCACCACACCAAATCAATGCGCAATTCGTGTAATCCTATAATAGTTCCGGAAAAGCACGGAGACTAGGCTTGTAAATGTGAGGTTTTCGGGCAATTTGTTTCTCCGGGGATGGTATGTTTGTATTGAAATGAACGAGTGGGACCTATCCGTTGCACCTACAATGATAAAATACGATATTTTTAATTTATCGACCTAAATAGTGCCCAGGGCGTAAGCACCTGCCTAAATGGTGAACAGGCATGCCAGAAAACGTGAAAAAGTGAGGGCGCTGTGTGCAGGTCCGTAGCGGAAAATTTAGCTTAATAACCCCTCATGAAACAAGGCTTAAATTAAAGTTGAGATGTTACTGAAAATGGTCATAGGTGACAAGTATGCAATAAATGTAACCGGAGGGTAGAAAAGGTGTCTTGAAATATGGCACTTTTACACGTATTTCAATGAGAAAGATATTTGGTGTGGTGCGCCCTTTAACGCACAATGGCCATTTTCAATAAAACCGAGTTTTGAAGTGGAAGGTGGGTTCAAATTGCTTAAACACGCCTTGAAAAACATTCAAAACACCATTTATATCAATGTCGGACGTTAATATCGAGAAGTTTACATGATTTTCTCGAGAAATAGCCAAGAAAATGGCTCTAAAGCTCCAAATTTAGAGTCAAATGGCTACGCGTCTGTTTTGCGATTTTATAGATAGAGGGTCACGTTACCCTTGGCTAGAAGTCCCCCACGTGCAAGAATACTCCCTCTTAGGTCTATATCAAGTAACTTGCATCTCAGTTAAAGAGTTAATTATCTCATTTTCAAGTTCAAAGCTTTATTTAGAGTTTATCACTCTCATGTAGGTCAACGTTTTGTCAAAATTCATATTCGGCCCCAGATTGGCTCAGAAAAGAGCAACAAATCGTTAAAATTGTACATTCAATGCTTAACACAATACCCTAGGGGTAATATCGTGACAAAAATGTAATTGTGAGTTTGCCTACTAGGTAATCATGATACTCTAAGTAAACAAATGGCTTTTAGAAGCTTTATTGTCCTACAAATACGGGGGTCTTTTACCCCCCCCCCCCCCTACATAATTTAACCATTAATGGCATACAGGTATCTCTGCAATGAATACGGCGTGATATAGTGATTATATGATTAAGTTATCATGTTTGTCGATAATTAAATGTGTCATGTATGCTATTAACATATATATTATACAATGTAAACAATGACAAATCAAAAAATACACGTTTTGGTCATGAAAGCAGACTTTAAATGTAACAATTTTGGGCAAAAAATGGCCAAAAAGTGAGAAAAATGGGGTATTTTGGGTATAGAGTAAAATCTATTTTGTGACATAATTCCAGTTAGGAGTAGAATTTGAATATTTTGAGTGACACTTTTTCATAATGCTATATGATGATTCCAAAAATGCAAAAAAAATAATTAAGATTTTTGTTAAAGAGAGCACCACACCAAATCAATGCGCAATTCGTGTAATCCTATAATAGTTCCGGAAAAGCACGGAGACTAGGCTTGTAAATGTGAGGTTTTCGGGCAATTTGTTTCTCCGGGGATGGTATGTTTGTATTGAAATGAACGAGTGGGACCTATCCGTTGCACCTACAATGATAAAATACGATATTTTTAATTTATCGACCTAAATAGTGCCCAGGGCGTAAGCACCTGCCTAAATGGTGAACAGGCATGCCAGAAAACGTGAAAAAGTGAGGGCGCTGTGTGCAGGTCCGTAGCGGAAAATTTAGCTTAATAACCCCTCATGAAACAAGGCTTAAATTAAAGTTGAGATGTTACTGAAAATGGTCATAGGTGACAAGTATGCAATAAATGTAACCGGAGGGTAGAAAAGGTGTCTTGAAATATGGCACTTTTACACGTATTTCAATGAGAAAGATATTTGGTGTGGTGCGCCCTTTAACGCACAATGGCCATTTTCAATAAAACCGAGTTTTGAAGTGGAAGGTGGGTTCAAATTGCTTAAACACGCCTTGAAAAACATTCAAAACACCATTTATATCAATGTCGGACGTTAATATCGAGAAGTTTACATGATTTTCTCGAGAAATAGCCAAGAAAATGGCTCTAAAGCTCCAAATTTAGAGTCAAATGGCTACGCGTCTGTTTTGCGATTTTATAGATAGAGGGTCACGTTACCCTTGGCTAGAAGTCCCCCACGTGCAAGAATACTCCCTCTTAGGTCTATATCAAGTAACTTGCATCTCAGTTAAAGAGTTAATTATCTCATTTTCAAGTTCAAAGCTTTATTTAGAGTTTATCACTCTCATGTAGGTCAACGTTTTGTCAAAATTCATATTCGGCCCCAGATTGGCTCAGAAAAGAGCAACAAATCGTTAAAATTGTACATTCAATGCTTAACACAATACCCTAGGGGTAATATCGTGACAAAAATGTAATTGTGAGTTTGCCTACTAGGTAATCATGATACTCTAAGTAAACAAATGGCTTTTAGAAGCTTTATTGTCCTACAAATACGGGGGTCTTTTACCCCCCCCCCCCCCTACATAATTTAACCATTAATGGCATACAGGTATCTCTGCAATGAATACGGCGTGATATAGTGATTATATGATTAAGTTATCATGTTTGTCGATAATTAAATGTGTCATGTATGCTATTAACATATATATTATACAATGTAAACAATGACAAATCAAAAAATACACGTTTTGGTCATGAAAGCAGACTTTAAATGTAACAATTTTGGGCAAAAAATGGCCAAAAAGTGAGAAAAATGGGGTATTTTGGGTATAGAGTAAAATCTATTTTGTGACATAATTCCAGTTAGGAGTAGAATTTGAATATTTTGAGTGACACTTTTTCATAATGCTATATGATGATTCCAAAAATGCAAAAAAAATAATTAAGATTTTTGTTAAAGAGAGCACCACACCAAATCAATGCGCAATTCGTGTAATCCTATAATAGTTCCGGAAAAGCACGGAGACTAGGCTTGTAAATGTGAGGTTTTCGGGCAATTTGTTTCTCCGGGGATGGTATGTTTGTATTGAAATGAACGAGTGGGACCTATCCGTTGCACCTACAATGATAAAATACGATATTTTTAATTTATCGACCTAAATAGTGCCCAGGGCGTAAGCACCTGCCTAAATGGTGAACAGGCATGCCAGAAAACGTGAAAAAGTGAGGGCGCTGTGTGCAGGTCCGTAGCGGAAAATTTAGCTTAATAACCCCTCATGAAACAAGGCTTAAATTAAAGTTGAGATGTTACTGAAAATGGTCATAGGTGACAAGTATGCAATAAATGTAACCGGAGGGTAGAAAAGGTGTCTTGAAATATGGCACTTTTACACGTATTTCAATGAGAAAGATATTTGGTGTGGTGCGCCCTTTAACGCACAATGGCCATTTTCAATAAAACCGAGTTTTGAAGTGGAAGGTGGGTTCAAATTGCTTAAACACGCCTTGAAAAACATTCAAAACACCATTTATATCAATGTCGGACGTTAATATCGAGAAGTTTACATGATTTTCTCGAGAAATAGCCAAGAAAATGGCTCTAAAGCTCCAAATTTAGAGTCAAATGGCTACGCGTCTGTTTTGCGATTTTATAGATAGAGGGTCACGTTACCCTTGGCTAGAAGTCCCCCACGTGCAAGAATACTCCCTCTTAGGTCTATATCAAGTAACTTGCATCTCAGTTAAAGAGTTAATTATCTCATTTTCAAGTTCAAAGCTTTATTTAGAGTTTATCACTCTCATGTAGGTCAACGTTTTGTCAAAATTCATATTCGGCCCCAGATTGGCTCAGAAAAGAGCAACAAATCGTTAAAATTGTACATTCAATGCTTAACACAATACCCTAGGGGTAATATCGTGACAAAAATGTAATTGTGAGTTTGCCTACTAGGTAATCATGATACTCTAAGTAAACAAATGGCTTTTAGAAGCTTTATTGTCCTACAAATACGGGGGTCTTTTACCCCCCCCCCCCCCTACATAATTTAACCATTAATGGCATACAGGTATCTCTGCAATGAATACGGCGTGATATAGTGATTATATGATTAAGTTATCATGTTTGTCGATAATTAAATGTGTCATGTATGCTATTAACATATATATTATACAATGTAAACAATGACAAATCAAAAAATACACGTTTTGGTCATGAAAGCAGACTTTAAATGTAACAATTTTGGGCAAAAAATGGCCAAAAAGTGAGAAAAATGGGGTATTTTGGGTATAGAGTAAAATCTATTTTGTGACATAATTCCAGTTAGGAGTAGAATTTGAATATTTTGAGTGACACTTTTTCATAATGCTATATGATGATTCCAAAAATGCAAAAAAAATAATTAAGATTTTTGTTAAAGAGAGCACCACACCAAATCAATGCGCAATTCGTGTAATCCTATAATAGTTCCGGAAAAGCACGGAGACTAGGCTTGTAAATGTGAGGTTTTCGGGCAATTTGTTTCTCCGGGGATGGTATGTTTGTATTGAAATGAACGAGTGGGACCTATCCGTTGCACCTACAATGATAAAATACGATATTTTTAATTTATCGACCTAAATAGTGCCCAGGGCGTAAGCACCTGCCTAAATGGTGAACAGGCATGCCAGAAAACGTGAAAAAGTGAGGGCGCTGTGTGCAGGTCCGTAGCGGAAAATTTAGCTTAATAACCCCTCATGAAACAAGGCTTAAATTAAAGTTGAGATGTTACTGAAAATGGTCATAGGTGACAAGTATGCAATAAATGTAACCGGAGGGTAGAAAAGGTGTCTTGAAATATGGCACTTTTACACGTATTTCAATGAGAAAGATATTTGGTGTGGTGCGCCCTTATTTAACGCACAAT